>VZRE01007123.1:217722-378483 GCA_013396775.1 Cephalopterus ornatus
CCCCCGCACTTCCCTTTTCCCTGCTTGTGGGAAAGACAGAAGGGTCTTGGCGTTCTGGGGGGCTGGGATAGTACGCGCTTTGCTGCCGGCGCTGTTGGCCCGTGTGGTTGTTGCCGGTCTCCGAGGGTGAAATCGGCGCTGGTTGCGGGGTGAGGTCTCTGCCGGTGCGGTGGCTTTGTGCGCTTCCCATCACCCGCATCCTGAGCAGCTGCTGCCGGGGGCACTGCGGTGCCGGGCCCCGCGGGGCTTGGCGTGACCGCTCGGGGGAAAGTGCCATCACCAACGCCCCCATTCCCGTGCATCTTCCTGTGGGAAACAAACCAGCGACGTAGCAGTTGGAAACTGAGCAGGAATTTGTTTATTTATTTATTTATTTAGTACTGCGTGCGGGTGTGCTGCGCGTGGTGTCATTTTTTTACAGCAGTGGAAGCTGAGAGGGGATAAAAGTGGACTTGGGCGAGAGCAAATCAAAACCCGTCATCCTGCCGTTGTATTCCCAATGCAGCAATGAATAGTTGGCAAGGATATTTTATTATAGGAGACACTGTGTCCCTTCCCTCTTTAATGAAGGAGGAACAAGTTAGAGGAGGTAGTCTCTGGAGATTCATGTGATAAAAATACCCAGGAACTTGCAAGCCGTAAAGCAGTTGTGTAGTATCTGAGAAATGCTTTTTCAGGGAGGGAGTCGAGGCGCTGCTGCTGTAGGATTGTGCTCGTGTATGTAATAGTCTCCCCCCTCTGGCAATGATGTAGCTTTCAAAAAAGATCATTGTTCCTAACTTTGTAAATATTGAGAAGGCATCATATTTCAAAACTTTAAGGCTTGAAGATTAGTTTCCGTAGGGTCGACAAACTTTTTGCACTAGCACTTTTCTCCTCTCCCGTTGTTCGGAGTTATTTTTGCTCTTTTGCAGTTAAAAAGGTGAAGCTGCAGACTTGACATAACCTTGACAAGCTATTTTTATATCTAAATGTGAAGATAATAGTAACAATGAAGTTAAGAGCATCCGTGACCCATGTCATGCACTGACTTACCGGTTTAGTCTTGATGAGTGTAATTCGGATGTCAATCTTCCCAGATTCTTTTTGGCATATGTGAACTTGACTGATAACACTTGAGAACGTCTGCCAGAAGCGGCAATGTTGTGTTGAAGTAAGCGCAAAGTTTTGAAGTATAATCTCTGGATGAAAAGGGAAACTTAAAAAACTACTAGTTGACTTTTGGACTGTGGGATAAGCAGCAGGGGAAGATTGGGTTTTTTGTCAATATCTCAGATTTTAGTTTGGTTTTTTCCCTAGTTGAAATTTCCCACAATTGTTTTCATTATCATTGTAACTGTAACGCGTGAGCATGAAGGAAAACTATTGTGATGACTGTGGCTTTTAAGAGTGCTCCTGTATACATTTTGAGCATGATTACATGTTGATGGAATTCAAAACTGCTGATTACTGTGGTCACCTCTCCTCCTATTGGTTGGCCAATTCTGATAATGATAACAAAAGGAAGATTTGAAAATGGTACAACAAAAAATACAAACCCTAGTAGAATAATAATACCACTACAAAATCAAAACAATTTTTATGTAATCATTTGGGATGACAACTAGAAATGATGATTTATTTAATCTGTAATTCCTCAGAGAAATATTGCCAAAAACCCCTCAACACTCTCACCAAAAAACTGAAGGAGGGCACAAAGAGAGAAAATGTATCAGGCATCTGAAATAACAGCAACTTCTGGATTTCTGAATAAAAATAGACCTGCTTTATTAAATCCTGCACTTCTTAGGAAAGCAAGACTATTGGGTTCAGGTAACATGCACAAGTAATTGTTCCACTTCTCAGTCAAACAGTGCATGATTCAATGAAGTAGGTACTAAATTTGTATGATCAAATCAGTATAGCTTTGAACTAGTGGAGATGTATGGCATCCATAAGAAATGTCATCATAACCTTAAATCTATAAAATAACTTACTCTGCATTGTGACAAGTATTTTTCAGCTATGTTGTAAATGAGGACCTGTGTGCTATTAAATCAGTTCCTCATCATTTCAGTGCCTTGATAGTTTCTACACAGTAAAAAGATTTTTGCAAAGTTTTTTGGAGTATAAGTATGAGTTTAAAATTAGCAAAATCATAAAGTGAGGTGAATACAAAGGAAAGATACTCAGGATGCATTTTTTTCATTGAGGAAATAATTATTTTCAGTTTGAATTGTTGGTTAAGTTTCTTAGTAAGGCTAGAAGAAGTGTGTGGGACGTATATCTTTTTAAGTTTCATTAATTTTTTTATTTTTTTTTCAAAGCAGCTTGGAATACAGGCTCCAGAATGGTAGTGGAGCTGGAACGATTGGATTATAAAGATGTGGATGGTATCAATATACAGTGTACAATATATTTTAAAAAATAAGAAAACAAAAAAGAAGGAATTTCCCAAGTAACTATTGACCAAAACAGTCTCTTTGACTATGAACTTTACTGATTTTTCAGGTTAAGTCATGGCAAAACAGGAGGACAGGCAGACGAGGTTACTTACTTGGAAATGGGGAAGCATGATGGAGTGTTCAGAAAGACAACAGAATGTATTTTTTTTTTTCCTCATTGTACGTCAAAGTCAACGATAATAGTTTAGAAACTCATGTCTGAATATGCATTTACTTTTTGAAAATGGTACAGAGAAAAATGCAGTTTTGAAGAGACATTAGGTGAGTCAATATGACAATAGTGAGAGAAGGAATAGAAAAACTATAGAAGGTATTTGAGAAGCTGGAAAGAATGAAGTGGTGGTGAACTATGTAGTAGGCTGGGCAGTGCGTGAAACTGCTGCGTGAAGAAACAGAGCAAATTCAGTGGTAGAAATAAGAGTAACTTCAAAAAGGAGAGTTTAAATCTGGATTGTTTGATAATTATCAGGGAAAAACAGAAAGCTGCCAGAAGCTTGTCCATCCTGTACTTCAGGATAACTAGTTAGATTATGGGGTGCGCTGCTTTGGAATGGTTCTTAGCTCTGTTTCCTTGTGGTAGGTCTGTCACGTTCAAGATTACTGTTACACTGCGGTGCTTCTGCCGTGCAAGAGCTCCCATATATATGGAAATGAAGTACAATGTTATTTAACATCTGAACACTTGGAGTATCATAAAAGAATTGCGATGGTTTTTTATCTACTTGTGCTACATGAAGGTTGAACAGTTACTTGACTTAAGTGATGTGTTTCTCTTGCCTCCTTAAATAACTTAATTTTATGTCATGGAATACGAATACTGTTTAATACTGAACAAAAGATGGTTCTAGCAGGATTTATTTCTTGTGAGATTAGTGTCAAGTATCCTGTTTAGAAATATGGTTAAATCTAGGTTGTTTTCTTTCCCATCCCTTTTATGTAGTGTTGCTACCAGGGTGATATTGAGAAACAAAGGACTGTTCTGTAGCAGAAGAAGCAAAAATATGTTGGCTTTAAAGAGCACCTGTACCAGCTGATTACCTTTCAGGTGCTGGTAGTAGAGCTTGTAAGGTGTGCAAAATCACAGATGTAAATTGCATCTGATGTGAAAAGGGAAGAGGAGTTGGGAGTGTGTTGCCTCAGTAATCAGTGTGTGGGGCTAATAAGTGGAGCATTTATGGAGTTCAAAAGAAAAAAACGAGTAAGAAGCTCTAGGATCAAGTGTCTAAATCTCAGTTTGTAGAAACAAAATTAGTAGTGAGTCAAAGCAGGCAAAGAGAAATAGAAAACCTGTTATACAGATTGTTAAATCATAATCTTACTAAGTGCCAGCTACGTGCAGTGGTGTTAGTAAATGTTGTCATTTTTTTCGTATGGATGTGGTTATCTGTTGAAGAGCAATAAACTTTAAGAGTGTGACTTTCCATCTGGTATTACACCAGAGTGCTGCTGTGGGGGGGGCCTGAGCTGCTGCTCTGTGGTTGAATGCAGCGTTGTCCAAACAAAGTCCTTTATCGGAAGGTAGGGCTACAGCCTGGTTAGATAAGCGTGCAGAGTGAGAGTGCTGAGATTGTCTGCCTGCTCCCTCTGGAGCCCTGCTACCTTTCCACTGGAAGGTGGGCTGTGTGATGACAGATTACTTTGCTCTAGCATGGTTTGTTGTTTGTACTTGGGACTTGTGTTTCCAGCTTTGAATGAATGTGTTGTATTGAATCAGGATTATTTGAACTTTTTTTTTTTTTCTTTTCCCCTGATGGCTGTTGTACTGATTGGTATGTGGATAGTAATGCACAAGTTCCTGTGAGGAATTTTCTAAGGGACCTGATAGTTGGATATGAACTGAGTGGCCAGATTTTCTTAGTGAAGGATGGGTATAGGTGCAATTATTTAATAATAATCTGTTATACCATGTGTTATTTGGTTCTCTTATTGTTTGAAGAGGAGGACGTGAATATAGTCTTTATAGGTACCTTCTTACCAAAGCCATTCTATGGTTCTGTGTATCTGTGGGGTTTTTTTGTTAGGATTAGCCTGATGAAAACAAAGTTTTAGTGAAGTACTTACTTGGAGGGCAGTTGTATTTAGTGCCTCAGAGATCATAGCTATCTGAAATGCAGTAACGTATTTTTATTGAGAGGATGGAGAAGATGATGAATTACTTCATTAGGCATGAAATAAGTTGATCAGGCTTTCTTGTTAGAGGTAAAGGGGTCATTAGCATTATTCTTTATTCCTGGTTAGAAAGCAGATGGGTTGCTTAGGAAAGAGTATCATCTAAGTGTGGGAAGAAATCACAAGATGAGCTAAGAAAGAAAAGATGGGACTAGCTGAACGTGGATAAAATGCAAGGAAATATATGAGAAGCTATTTAAAAGTGAAATGCTGGGGAAAATAATTATTGTGTTTGAGTCTATAAAGTGGGGAGAGATGAAAAAGCTGTTAGGTAAAAGCTTGTCTTACTCCCCTGCATGTGAAAAGATGTGAAGATCGTGGGTTAAAATGAAGTGTAGGTACGTATGAGTAAGACTTGAGGGGGCTCATGGCCGGTATTTACACTGGTTCTACAAAAGCTGGGCCAGTGGCTGCTTATTACACAACTTAGTACAGAAGCTCATGAGGAAGAGCTTTAAGGCAAAGCATGACTTCCAAGTCAGGGTAAAATCACAGAACTAACTTTTTTGTATTATCCGATACATGAATGCTTCAGGAGTTATTTTTCTCCTCATTCTTTCAGGTAATTAACTTTTAGAGTTGGAAATGTTCCAAATGTGAACTCAAAAATTGGTCTTTCTGCCCATGAGTTAGCAATAGAAGAAAATTAGCAGCAAGAAGAAAAAAAAAAAAAAAAGTTTTAAAAATTCTTTTTCTATCTNNAAACTTCTGTCTCTATCCTCTATCCTTGCTTATTCCAAATGTTGGAGAAGGTTAAGGTAGGTCAAGTTTATCATCTGCACGTTATTGAGAAGGTCACTTTTATTATCTAGAGCAGTAGAGGCTCTTGCCAATTTGTCCCCCTACCCCCCCCCATGTCAGACTTTCATTATCTGACATTTAAGGTAACTTTGTATATCTACAGGGATTCATTGTTTTCTCCTTTTCTATTAGTCAAAGCTGGTATAACATGATAGTTTTTAAACTAGTCCTGGGATTAGTTTGTACGGAACAGAATGTTTTCCTTAAGTGACTGTTTTGAATACTTAGCAGGTGCTAGTGCTGTCCCTGGAGTGCAGTGGCATGTACAAAATTTGGAGTCATTGAAATGGCAATCTTCTGCTGAAGGTGAGTAAAGCAGAGTTAAACAGGTCTCTGTAGATGATGTGTGTACAAAGGAGTGGAAAAAACCACTTGAGCTAGCTTGATGAATTTATTAGTCACTTTTGTATTTGTTGCTTTCATTAGCCCTTGAGTTAGAAGATTGCAGGTGAGTGTGAGACTTTATTTTTCTTAATCCTGTTTTGTGTGGGCATTCTTTGCCTGCTCTTGTTGCTTTTTTTAACTTGAAATAGAACCCATGCTGCGGGTGGTTAAGCTGAAAACTAATTATTGCTGGGACAAGCACACTTAAAAACAGCCTTAAAAGCAGGATGAGTGGATGCTGGAGAAAGAATATGAAAAAGTTGAGATCATGTTCAGGTTGGATAACTAGCTTTACTTAATTTCAGTGCACATAATTTGGTAGAAGAATAGTCACTTGATTATCAAGCATAAGTTAAATTACATCAAATGTAAGTAACTGAAAGGGCAAGACTTGTGACTTGTATTAAGTTGGGGTAATTTTTTTCCCCCATGTTCCTTTAATTTCTCCAACATAATCTGTTGGCCCTTGCCACAACAAAACAACTACTTAGCTCTGGTAAGGATCATTACTAGAGGTTGGAGAAGCGAAGTCAAGAGCTGTTAAGCCTAATACCATTTTCGAATATATTTGTAAAGATTGATAATTGCATTGTAAAAACCCACTTCTCAGCCCTTCACTGGTGATGCTATTTCTGTGTTTTAAACACTTCAGTGCACTTTTGACTTCAAAAGGTAAACTTTTTTGAAACAGAAGTAATGTTGTTATGACTTCATTAAGGTACTTTAACATTTAAAGGGACTCTATAGTTCTAAAGAAATCAACCATGAGAATGTGATGGTTGTGACCATACCATTAATCACTTGGGAAATTTAAGTGCATCCTGTTGAAGGTTTCAATGTGTTACTGGTAGTCTAGGAAGCATAAAATAGTCTTCCCCTGATAACTACTGAGTGCAATATTCCCATTTATCCAGGATATCCTCTATAGGAAGAAGCATACTAAGTTCTTTGTAGCTGTGTTTCATCAGTCTGTGGTATCAGAGGTAGTTCAGGCTTCTACACACAGCTTATATGGCAGGACGCTGGAAGAAGACAAACTTTAAGGTCCCTTCCAACCCAAACCATTCTGTGATTCTGTATGTATAACACAACTGTTAAGTTCAGTGGCTGTTAAATAGTAAGGCTTTTGACTATAACCAGATTAATTATTATAGGTGATGCATCATTGTTGTCACATGAACATTTAATAACTTATGTTACCTTCTGACAAATCAGAATGTAATCTCTTACTGGGAAAACAGTTTTGTGTAACCTTTATTTAATATCTTGGAAAGATTCTGCAGAGTGTTCTACCTTACAGAATGAGATGAGGTCTGTGGGACTCTGTGTTAGTAAAAATTCTTTTGGTAATGAATTTCCAGAGCTGCTCTGCAGCTGTGTTATTTGAGACTCAAGAGGCATGGCTTAGGTTTGATAAATTGATGTGGCTACAAACAAGGCAAAAATTGAAGTGAGGAAAAGCAGTTACGGTGGTGTCTCCACAACTTGAGACTGCTGTGAAAAGAGGTCCAGAATTGATTGCTGTAAGTACCTAGGACAAGACCATGGACAAAGGAAGAACAGTGTATTATTAGCCTTAAGAGGCCTATAATAAGATTTCTTAAAATGTGCTTGTAGCTGAACTAGTTGAGATATGGTTTGGGAATGGGATGATTAAGTGGTTGAAAAGTTGTGTGTAATGCTGAACTTAAAAGGTTCTGATCAGCTGTATGAAGTCCACCGGGAGGCTTGTTACTGGTGACATCAGTGCAGGGGCAGTTTGTCTACATTCCAACCCCTCTTCCAGGTCATTGATGTACTTAGAGCAAATTTGTGGATGCTCTCAGATTGTGAGGGTCAATTGACCTGCTGGAGACTAGGGCTAATTGAGTGGGATATTTGCATGTTGGAGAAATACTGTTGGAAACCTTACGAAATTCAAAAGCATATGCCAAGCCAAGTCCCTCTGGGGCAGAATGACCCCATGCAGCAGCATGAATGTGGTGCCAACTGGTGAAAAGTACCTTTACAAGAAAGAATATAAGGGTCCTTGTGGGTCAGTGTGTGCCTTTGTGTTGCAAAAGGTGAAGAGCACATGGGCCATGGTCAGCCAGTTGAAAGAAGCAATTATTCTTCACTATTTGGAGCTTGTGAGACTGCATCAGAAGTACCATGGACAGTTTTGTATTCCCTAACACAAGGAAGATGCTGAGGTGCCTGTGGAAGGCCACTAAGGTAAGGAGTCAGCAGCACATGATGTATGAAGAGGGCTTGAGAAGTGAGTTTGTTCAGCTTTGAGAAAGGTCTGAAGTGGGGGATCCTAATTGCTGGCTCTGACTGTTTAATAGCTAGCGAGGGGGAAAACGAAGACAGACTCTCCTTACCTATGCTAAGGATAGGGGGGAAAGGGTAAGAGGCAGCAGACACAAACTACGGCAAGGCAAATCTTTGTAATGTGTTAGCAGTATGTTTTCCCACACAGAGAATGAAGCACTGAAACAGGTTGTGGGATCTCTGTCCCTGAAAATATTCAGAACCTGAGTATGGTATGACCCTCAGCAACTTGATATGACTTCAAAGTTGGCTCTGCTTTCAGTTGGGGGTCGGATTGGATAACCTCCAGAAGTCCCTTTCAGTCTAAGTGAGCCTGGGTAGGCAGGAGCTAGTATGCTATAGTTAGTCCTGGAAGAAAAGTAGTAGTTGGAAGTCTTCTATCTAAATTAAAATGTCCAAGTCAAGTCTGAAACAAGTTTTTCGTATAAAGCAATTTGGTTGCTAAAAGCTTACTTTAAAATTGGATCCCATTGTTAACTCCTGATGGAAGTTGTAACTGTTTGAGGATTTGTTAAAGATCTGCCCACATTTCTAATGTTACTTCAATAAGGAGCCAGTAAGACCAGCATGGAGCTGGGTGACAGTATGACGTATATTGAAAATCTAGTTTGGCAGTGAATTAAACAGCATTCCCTAAGCTTACTGTCATGATGCAGTTCCTGGATAAAAAAGGGTTAACTTTGAAGTAGCATGCAGTGGAGGGCGCTTCAAGAGCTAAAAAAAAAGTCAGCAGTGTCAGCAGTGCAGGGGGCAGCAGGCATCCACATAACTTTGTAATGTAACTGTTAACTCATCAGATCTTCTCATGGACAGCTGAGATTTGCTGGTCCTGACAAAATGCATTTATCTTATATTTCACTGTGTGCCTGCAGTTGTTCAATATTGGCAGATAACATTTGAACTTTATAGGTAATTGAAAATGTGAGGTTAATGTTTAGCTGTCTTTCTGAACTTATTCGAGACTTCGCTACTTAGTGCAAAGTACAACCTTCCTTCTCCTCCCCCAGACCTCAGTTCTCTGGAGAGTAGGTGGTGTGTGGAATGACAGCATATAAAAAGGGAAGGAATGGTCTGCTTAAAGGAATCGGGACTTTCCGAGGGATTAAAGGTCTTGTTCCTTCATCTAGAAGGACATAGCACACATCAGTATGAAGTCCATCAGTGCTCCTGACCAGTTTTTAATGACTTTTGAGTTTCAGTGTAGGAGGTAGAGTGCTGGGGGTAGAGAATGCTGAATGTTTATGACTGTTGCTGTACACTTAGCAGAATTCTAGGTCCTTCCCTACTAATGCCACCAAAAAACCAAAGCAAAAATCAAACTCCCCAGAGCCCCCACAATCCTGATAATTTGGTGTTTATGTCAAGCAATTGCTTGTACAGAATTTTTTGGTAGCTTGTCCTTGAGCTTTCTGTAAGGACTATGTGGACTGTGTGTGCTCACACCCCTAAATGCAGTGGGCAGTCTCTCTCATTATGCCCTGTTCCTTCCTCCATTGAAAGTTGGAGCGATGTCCATTTCCACATTACTTGAATTTTTGCTTTATTGTTTCCGTGTAAAAGTAATATCCTACTAAAGACATAGATATTAACAAAACAGTATTTTTTCATTTACACTGTTCTCCCCAAAATGTGTTTTATAAGTTATTTCTGCTTAAAACTTCATTCTTGGTTAAGTTAGGAATTTCATAGCCCTGCTGGAGCGTGGGAAATCCTGAACCAATGTAAGGAAGAAATACTTGTCTGTGAGGGAACAGGTACCAAAGTGATTGAGGAATAAATATTGTTCTATAGTGATATTGAAGACTCGACTGGATGAGTCTCCAAGCACTCTAATATAACTGGACCTAGTTTAAGCAGGACTGAGTAGCCTCTAGAGGTCCCTTGCTTCTTACCTACGTGAAATCATTATTCTCTACATCAATATTAGAGCTTGTCTGTCTTTGCCAATGATAAATGTGTTATGAAGGGACCTGTACCTGTACCTGTACTCACTTGTGTTTCTGGTAATTACTAGTCCGAAATGATCACTATAGCTTTTATCTCTGTTGGACATGACCTGTTGAGCACTTTAGAGATGTCACAGGATTTCTGTGAAAGCTACCTTTTTTTTCCCCCCCTCTGCAAGTTGGTACTGATGAATTCCTGGGACTTGAGTCTGAATATTTTGGTCTGACAAAATAGACAATCAGAGTGATTAAGTCAAGAATATCTTGCTGCTCATAACTTAGACTGTGGGATAGAAGTGAGCTTTCCGGGTAATTAGCAAGATGCACGTGGTAGTTATACCCTCATGGTTGGGATGGAAGTGTATGTATTGATTGCTGTGTAGCAGAAAAGTGACTTGCTACTTTATAACGAAAGAGAACAAACAGCAGTGACAAAAAAATCCTATACTGACACTTTGTGTTGTGTTTTTTGATTCTGGTTGTAGTTGCCTTGTTTTATTTCTGTTAGGATGTGTAATGGAAGTTTATTATATGGTAGTGTTAAAACAAAAACTTGGAAGGGAAGTTGTTTGTTGGACTTGTGTGACATCTGGAATAGCAGCCCACGTTGTTGCAATTTTGGCTAGGTGGAGGAGACTATGCTTCTGTGTCATTGGTAACTTCCAGATTTTGAAATGAAGCAGAATTGATGGGCAATAACTCCTCAGACTTCTGTGATACCTAGTGCCCAGTCCCCATCCCCAAGTTTTCTCTTCCCCTCAAAGAATAAGAAAGGTGATATTGTGACAGCATTCAATAGCATTAAATTGCTTTTCCAAATAATGAGTGGAGAGGTCTGGAGTCTGGAAGGAAGTGGGGTGGTATTTATCTGACCAGACCTTCAGTTAACAGTCTGTGTGGTCTTCCTCAGACCTTGTCCTGGAGAGAATTCTTATGGTGGAATCTATAGTTCTAGGGGATGCTGGAGGATAGCAGGATTTTGCCTATTGTATTGTCTGGAGTATGAGGTGCCCTAATTATGCATAAATACTAGCTGATAATAAGTTGGACTAAAGATGAATTACACAGGGCTTTGGAGGACCTTATGAAACTGAGTGATTGAATAGTTAAAGAAGCTGAAGTGTAGGTGGATGTTTCAGTGATGTCGTGAAGTGTCCTTTGTGGAGGGGAGTATTAAACTTCATATGTATTATTTATTATAAATATGTAATATTTCTATAATTGGAAACATGGCCTTGGGTTTGTGATGGTCAGTTCTGTGAACTTCTCCAAAGGTCTTGCTTGCAGGCAGCTGCCTGTACAAGATATGAACTAGGTAATGCGCTGTTCTGAAGCGTGTCCTCTGTAATGATGTTGTGTTGACATCCACTTTCAACTTGAAGTGGAATTTCTAGACTTAGCTCTGAAGAGTGCACTAGATTTGAAACCTCTTCCAGAATAAATTGATGTCTAGAGAGTGTTGATTTTTGTGTAATGTATGTAGTTGTCTGTGTTCCTGAAAGGCAGTTGGTAGTAGGTGATGGAGCTGACTTAAAGGGCAGTGAAGTTCTGTGTATGTGATTTATAGAAGTCAGAAAAGCTGAAGCACTAGCTGATTAAAACTGTACATCTTCTGAATGGAATTTGTGATCACCTCGAACTCCCAACCCTGCACATAAATGAAGGAATTGAGCGTTTAAAGTAAATTTTAAGCAAGCAAGACTGAAGTTATGTCTGAACATCAGGTTGTTACACAACTTATCAAACAAGTCACTTTTCTCAAAGCTGAAGGCTGTCATTTCTCCCAAGAAATGTGGCTGAGAATGAGAAGACTGGTCTTTAAGAAATGATTTGAGTATGCCCTGGTGTCTCAGTTGAGGACAGACTGATGCTGACAGAGATTCCATGTGGGTTCATATATACAACTTTGAAGAGCAAGAAGCTCTTTACAGAACACATGACAAAAGATGAATATCTGCTTATGGATCAGAATACAAAAAATAAGGGATAGAGAAGACTGGGTCACCTGCTGTGAGCTGGCTGTCCCTCTGATGAAGACCTTTACTGAAAAGAATAACTGTAAAGAATGCAAATAGATGCAAATAGGAGATGAGGAATACATTTGGTAAGGAAGTATCTATTTGAACAGGTTGTAATATTCATGTTAACCCCAAATGCAGTAGACTTGAGGATGAAAAAAGTAACTGAAACTGCTGTCTTAAGTAAATATGTGCTAGCTGAAAGCACTGGTGTTCTTGAGCACAGAACTCCTGTTTTCATAATGTATTTTAAGTGCTACTAACTAAGCATTAAAAATTGAATTAATTTGCCATCTTAGATGTCTTCCAAGTTAATTTCTCGTTTGTCTTTTCAGTAATTCCTTCATGTATAACTGACTTCATTTGTTGATTTGCAGAGCAAGTAAGGATAGTCTTGAAATGCAGGTGAAAAAACCAACTGTTTGCTAGGAAGAGTACTGGGAGTGAGACTTCTAAAAGCAGAGTATTCTGAAATCTTCTCACAGTAGTGAGGTCTGGGTGAACCAAATGGTCACAAGAGAGCGAGTGGTATAAGTGTATTGAATGAAATGTTGCAAATAAGTCCCTGAGAGGAGAACTTAGTATTTGAGTCCATCAGCATGTGCGTTGTATTGGCTAATAAGAATTTGAAGGAAGACCAGACTTTACTGAAAATGTCTGTTAATAATCTTACAGTAATAAGGCCAGCAAAATCTTTGATCATGTCTCTACCCCAGTGCAGGATCAGCTTAGGTTAGTTTGGGTGTTTGATTTTTAATTACTAAATATCAAACCTTTCTAAAGGTTCTGGAAGTTTATAATTTTGGCCAGAGTGTTCATTTGAGGAATTTACTTTGTTAGCATCAAGGGGTTTTTTTTATTTTATTTTATTTCAGTGGGCTTTGTTGTTTTTCTTTGTGGTTTTGTGGGTTTGCTTTTTGCAAGTTTTTTTGTGGTTTTTTTGTTTGTTTGTTATTGTTTTTGCTTTGGTGTATCTCCTTCCTAACCTTCACAGGCATGCATAGTATTGCAGTCATTCTCTTTTTGCAGTGTAAGTACTTCAGGACCTTTATTGAGTTACCTTCTCGGAGAATAACAATCAGTTATACCATCCTTTCTTGTAGGTCATGTTTCCTAGGCCTTTGAGCACACATTGCTTTCAGACTCTGGAGGGCTGATAAATGATGTTCAAGCTGAACAACTGCAGATGGAGCCTCAGTGATGCTGGCTGGAGAAGACTTTACTTCTGTGTTAGCATATTCTAGAGTGACACTTTCAAGCATCATCCCCATATACTAGCTGTAGCTTTCAGAACAGTCTTTGCACTCTAGCCAGTTACTTAACATCCTGTCTGTTCCACATCTTGTTCGTGCTGACTGCTCTTCTAATTTGGACCCACTACAACTTGAAGGGTGTTTTTCTGCTTGCCTGGTTAAGGTCTGTGTGTATAACTTGCCTTGGTTTTCTGTGTACAGTGCAGTTATAATTGGCAGCACCGCCAAGACTCAGAAGCACAGTGCTTCTTTTGACCTTCTACTATATCTGTTAGATATTTTGGTTATGTGCTTGTAGGAGGACTTTTAACATTTTCCACCACATCAGTTTGTCAGAACTCTTAACTCATCTTTTGTGTTTCAGAGTATTAAGATCATCTCTAACTCTTCAGCAAACTTTCCCATCAGAGGTTTCAGTTACATTGAGGACTGCTTGTTTCCATCTCTTTTCTTTTAGTATATTTATACCTATTGCTCTGACACTCAGGGATTTGAGTTTATTTAAATGGAGATGTGAAGCATTTTCTGTTGGTTAGGAAGAGTATTATTTTGGTTAGTGTTGTGTATTTTTACAGATAACTTTGGAACTACTTGTTTACTCTTACTACTATTTTTTTAAGGCAGCAGGACTAAGAATGAGATGTTCTCCTCCAGTCCTGCTTTTGAGCCTGGCCTGTTTGTCGGAAAAAGAGTACCTCGTTGTCTTGCTTATTTCCTTTTAAAGGAGGTGGGATCAGAAGATTTGGTTAAACAGAGTTGGAAATATTCATTACGGAAGAACGTCCAGCTGCCTCATAGCATGCCTCACTTATTAGTTCAGCATGACTTTGTAAACATCTGAAAGCTTAGTATCAGGATAAACAGAATGTCTGAATTCACTATGCGTTAATATATATGTAAGATTATAATGTAAGAACGTGTAAAATGGATGTTGATGATAATATGGTTTAAATTGAAATGCCAGATGAAGTTTTAAAGTTCACAGGACTTTGTAAATGTTCTTGATGAGTAGTTAGATTTAAAGCTTTAACCTTATAAAATTGGTTTTCTAAGAGTGCCCCTCACAACTGAATTTGAATAATGAGCCTAATATTCTTTAACTTCCTCTAGTGTTTTAGATTGTATTTAGTTTCCTGATGCTTGATACTTAAGGTCTGTGCAGCATGGTAGGAAGCAGAGTGTGCAGGAGCACAGTCACTGTCTTCTGTGGAGTTACTGAAACTAGAATAGAAGCACCAGTTAACATGTGAAAACAACATTGTGAAATAAGAATTGTGGGTAACAGCCAGTCTGACTCAAGGGCAGAGCTGCTTTGAAAGCTCCAACTCATGAGTTGAGCCCTAGCAGTGCTGGTGTTAAACTCTGAGTTGTAACTACTTGTTACAACTTTGGCTTGCACTGGAGTAAAATACCTTTTTTAAATCTGTTTTGTTGTTTTGCATGTTGAAAATGTGAGTCTTGCCGATAATTGTTTATTGTGGTGCTGTAGAGGTTTGCATACTTTGTCATCTTGACTCTTTTGTGTTTAAGGTGAGAGTTCTTTGTCCAGTGTTGCATTGTGTGGCCTTCTAACAGGCAGTGTGAATCCTCTCTGTGGGCTCTGGATGATGTCTTGTGAGTGGCAGCTATAGCCTTCCCCACAAATATTACTACTGCTTTGTGTCTCTCTGTAGATTAACATGTTGATTCAACAACTGGAAGATAACTGACTGTCCCTTCCATCAGCTGTGGGGAATGAAGGAGCAGAGTAACATAAGCCTCTTGTAACAACGGTGTGATAAGTTGTTATCTGTACCCTTAGGAGCAGCAGATGGAGGTTCAGAGCACTTAAAAATTGTGCAGAATATTCTGTCATAGCACTTAGCTGAGATTTTGTCTGTCTGGAGCTCGATGTTTTGAGTAAAACCCCTGCTTCAGCAACAGTTAACTTTTGATTGAGAGAAAGCCTGAGGATTTCAATAGTTTCTGCTTCAGACTATTGAATTGCTACGCCTCATTTCACCAAAACTTTTTGCATTCTGGCAGGCTTTTGCGTGCCTGTTATATTACTATGATAAACACTGAACAAGGTTTTAAGAACTGCTCTCTGAGGTGGAAATAATGTACCTCCAGTTTTCTTCTTTAAAAAAATAATGCAAGTTCTGTACAAAAAAGGTAACTTGAGCTGAGTACTGTGCATTTAATGCTTATAGAAGCTCACTTGTCCCCCAAAAATTTTTGGATGAACTAGCGCTCCAATTCAAGTAAGAAGTGTGATAAAACAGATCCTTAGCCAGGAGGAACACTAGGTTATACTACTATCTCTTTGATGTAAGTGCAGGTTTTTTCCTAAGTACTTGCTTAACAGTTCTAATTGAAAGCTAGTGTTGAGGCATTTTGTACTACTTAATCTTGAATCTCTTCCATTCCTTGGTTCTGATCTTTTTTTTGACACAGTAATTTGACCATGCCCTGGTACTCAAGACACACGCTGACCTCTTCCCAGTCATTTAACCATATATTTTTACAAAGCCTCAAGTCGAGGATTGTTTTCTGCAGTGTCCCTGAGTGCTTTGCTTTTCCAGTTAAACACATCTGAAAATACGACTGGATTGTGTGACTGTGCTCGTGGCCTCGCCGCTGCTACTTGTGATCAACAGAGCTAATTCAGAAGGTTAAATTGGGAAGAGAACAAGTGAGTTTTTGTAGGTTGGGGTATCTTAGGTACCTGGTGAGTGCTGACACAGGAGGAGGAGGACTGGAAGAACAAGTCTAAGCTTTCTGATGTCATTTGAAATTAAACTGACCTAACAGTAATGCTTAGCCTGACCTTAAGGGTTTTTCATGGGAAATTCTGCTGATGTAGCAACTTCCTGCCACCAAAATGAGATGTTCTTGTTGTTCTGCTCCATTTTTGATTGGAACTCTTCTTAGAGTTCCCTGCCATTAGTGTGTGCTAAGGCCAGATGTGAACTGAGTAAGTTGCTGATAGAGGGAAAAGTTCAGTTTTCTGTTCTGCAGTTTAGCTTTATTGTCTTGTGGAAATAGCTCGTGGGAAGTCAGTGGATAGAAAGTGTCAGTGTGGTCTCCCTAAAACTTGAAACATTTTGGAGTCTATGTACTGTTATATTAACTACATGTATGTTCAGGTTAAATGATTGGCATAGATAAATTTGATTTTGTTGTTTTCTTAGGTCTTCAGAGTCTGAACATGTGTCAGAAGATGAGATAAATGCATAAATTTGGAGTAGTGATCTGTTGGCTTTACTGCCTTTACTGTGGAAGGTGAATGAAAAAGATGTAACTGATCAACATTCTGTAGTTGCAAATGTGTTTATGTATATACATGTGTATTTATGCTGCTTGTTTCAATCTGTAAATCTTGAAAGTAGGAGCAGCAACGCAAAAGTTTGACTTCTGAAAATATTCATGCAATTTGTGTGAGAATACAATGTTCTCACGGCACAAATAAGCTGTTAGAAGAAATCCTTGGAAAAATTGTTGAGTGTTGACTTTTTAAGTGTACTCTGGTCATCTTTATGTAGCTAAAGCCTCCAATTACTGTGAGTAGAATTGTTCACAAAAAGGAAACAAAAGAGCTTGTGTGTTCAGCTAACTGGGATGTTTTTCCAGTTAAGTTTGTTACCTTCCCAGAAGTCTGAGCAGTTTTTATAAGTTCACTTGTAGGGCTTTTCTGTGCTAAGTTTGTTGGAGTTATATACAACTGATCATTATGCTGAAGTTCAGTATAGGTTAAGATTCAGTAGATTTAAATATTGCAAAATGCTGATTTATGAACAACGGTGTGTTTTTCTTTACTTAAATGACTTGACAGAATAGATATATCCTGTGCATTCTGAAATACATTTCTGAAATGTAAATTGTGAGCCTTATAAATAAAGACTAGACAAAATATTCTTGCATTACTTGTGAATTAGTCATGGTGGATGTTCTCTATATGAAATGCATTCAGATTTTGAGTTTTCAGGATAATTTTTGTCCCCTCACCATCCCCTCTTAGTGACTGGCATATCAACAATCTTGGTCTAAAGTTTTGCCTTAGTTTTTTATTTGTGCAGATTAAGGTGTTCATCCTGTTGATGTTAGTCAGTAGTTTTATACTGAAGAAATCCATAGCTGTTTAAGTCACTTTTTTGGGTGTCTTCGTTGACTTGGTTATGGTTTGAACACTGAAAAATCAATTGATGGGAAATGGAAAGCTTTTAACAATGGACTCGTACACAAAGGCATGTAGAGACTTCTGTCCTGAACACGTGGCTTGTCTTTTGTGTGAACCTGGTGGGTGAAAAGGTGGTTCATATCTCAGGTTGAATGACCTCTTCATGCCTATGAAAATGAGACTACTGAAATTTAGACTTAAGTCTTGTTCCATGGGTGAACATCCTCAATAACAGCCTGAGTACTGGTTGAGTAACTGGAGAGAGAATTGGAGCATCTGAAATGGCTCTATTAAAACTTAAGCACACGAAAAAGAAGTAGTATGGATCAAGACCTTGGTTCTTTTTCATCGTGTTAGTTTGCTTCAAGAGAACTAGGGTGAAGTTGCTTGAGCATCTGTTTGGCAAAAGAAATTGTGAGCCAGTGATTTATTGAACTGTTTTGTCCTGATGGATTTCATTTTTTGAAAGGAGCGTGGTGTAAAATGCTGAGCTCAGAACATGGTTGCTTCTGTGGAAGGTATTTTAGGTATTAAGTGGAAATGCATTGAATCTTGAGCAATCACTTGGCTATGCTCACTCTTGCATATTTACTGTGTGAGGGAAGATGTAGCGTGAAGACACCACACTGCAGTGTAGCAGAAAGATTGCATGTGTATGATGGTACATGTCTTTGTTGGGAAGTAGGATTAGGGAAGTTAAAATTGAGTTGTTAGGTTGGTTATCACTTGGAGTAGTTTGTGGGGGTTTGATAGCAGGTTTCTTGTTTGCTTTTTAATTGTAGTTACTGGTATGGTAAGTGGTAGAAGTTACACTCATGCATTTTTCTTTAATCTTTTGTTAAGAGTTGTATCTTTTGAAAATAGAAATAAGTGCAGTAATTTAACTTCAGTTTCTACCTGATGCTCTGGGTCAGTAATCAGATTGCTAAAGTACCATTGTATGGTTATTGCTCTTTTCAGTATATCTGAATACAGGCAGTGCTCATATCTAGTTAAATTTCCACAAGACTGTTACACCAGTTACACAATTGTCAGGTTGTTTTTATAGCAAGTTGTGTATTGGTGATAGTATTCTCTAGTATTCCCTAAAAAATGGTTGATCTCTGCCTAGCTTTGATGTTTTTGCTTGAAGCATGCTTCTGTAGTGTTTATACACTGCTGTGAATCAGTTATTCAGAAGAAAGTAGGAATTCTCTTTTAAAAAGCCAAGCTAATTACTGAAGAAGGCTTAATGTGAAGACTCAGAGACATAACCTCCTTGTGTCCCAACTAACAATTGCTTTGTTTTTAGGTGCCTTAGCTGGACCAGTTGTTGATCCACATGTGACAGCAGTTTGGGGGAAGAAGGTTGCACTGAAATGCATAATTGATGTAAATGAAACAATAACACAAGTTTCTTGGGAGAAGATATATGGTAAAAGTTCACAGACTATTGCTGTTCATCATCCTGAATATGGAATATCTGTTCAAGGAGAATACCAAGGAAGAGTGGCATTTAAAAACTACTCGCTTACTGATGCAACAATCATTTTAAAAAATGTAAGCTTTTCTGATGCAGGAGAATATATTTGCAAAGCAGTTACATTCCCACTTGGAAATACACAGTCATCAACAACTGTAACAGTACTAGGTAAGTCAACTTCTTTATGAAAGAAGGTGAAGTTCTGCAGACTTACTAATAAGTTGCATTTTACCTTTTACCACAAAGAAAATGCAAAATATGTATTTGATGGTCTTCCATTACAGGTATCTTGTTATTCTTAGTAATGTCATTGAGGAGTGTTCTTTTAGGTCTTGCTTGTTTAGAACTTGCTCTTTGGTTGTCTAGATATTAAAAATAAATAGCCAGTTCCTATTTAAGCAATAAAAACACATTAATACATACAAATACAATAATGCCTTTACAACTTTGATGGGGCAGTGCTGATACTATTGACTTGTGTGTCTGTGTGTGTTGAGAAGCTGCTGAATGCTGCTCTTTAGCTACCACGGTGGCTAAATTCTCTCATAAATTCCCTCAGATAGTGATGTGAGTAGTCACTGGTGTTCAGAAAAAACAGGTATGGCTTAGAACCTGCTGATGACCAATTGTCTCAGTGAAATAATCCATCATCTGTAATGAGGTCGGTGTTCTCAGAGAGGTGGTAGGTGTTCCATGCCTGGAAACATTCAAGGTTAAGTTGATCTGGACTCTGAGCAACCTGATTTAGTTGAAGGGGGATTAGACTAGATGGCCTTCAAAAGGTCCCTTCGAACTCAAATTATTCTATGAATCTGTAGCTAACGTGGTAAGTTAATGTAGCTGCTTGGGGCTGGTGATGTAAACTGTTGTTTGCATAGTATAAAGGTAAAGCAGAACTGTCTAGTTGAGTGCTGGGAGTTGTGGAAGCAAAGAGGCAAGTTAAGCTCTTGACTGGTTGTGGGTAGTCAAAATGCAAAGCTTTTGTGAACTTGGGTTTTCACTTACACTAATTTAGTCCCTCTTGTTGAGGGCTGAGTACTGCTGTCATAAGGAATTAGTACTGAAGCACAGGTAGACTTGGGTGGTAGTGCAGTGTGAGGTAGAATGATTACCCTGAAACCTGAAAACCTGTTATTGACTTGCCCTCTCCTTATAGTAGTATTCCTTCTTGTAGTAGAGAAAGGTACTTGTGTATGTACTGCCAGTAGTCATGATACTTTCTACAGCTGAGGTGGTCCTCAATGACTGTTTTTGTAAGCAGATAGTAGAGTACTCAAGGAGATTAATCAGATGGCTGTAGCATGGTATGTAAACTGGTTTTCACCACAAGGTGGGGCAAAATAAACACATCAAAGCAACTGGCTTAACCCAATTTGAAACAAGTAACTTGACCAAAATTCTGTGTGATGTACAAAGCATGTTGTTTTATGGCTCTTTTCTGTCTCTCTTCCACCTGTACTGCGAGTGGCTATGGCTGTGGTTATTGTAGCAATCTTTTGACTTCAGGTTTCAGCTATTGTGCTTTCCCAATATACGTGGGAGGTTCTTAATGTTCTGCCTCATCTCTTCTAGTCAGTTCCTGAGATTATTTTTTTTTCAGATCACATCAGTAGTTGTGTCCATTTTGTCCTTGAAATTGCAGGTTTATAGAGAACCTGAGGAGGCACTTGGAAAGCAAATGTATGTCCTATGTATTTGTTATTATTCTGCATTTGAAAATGTGGAAGGATCACAGTTTGCTTGATTATATATGTATTATAAAAAATTGCAGTTGTAACAGAGTAAGAGAAGTGTTTGTCAGGCATACAGTGCTTCTGATCATAGGTTGTTTTTCATAGTTGATGCAGATGGTTACTATCGCTGTTAAGCCCCTCAGTGACTTGATTTCAGCCTCTGAATTGCAAAACCCAGCTATTAATTGCAAAGATGCCTTTCCATTCTAGTTAGCAGCAGCTTGGTTTGCATGTTCAACTGGGTAGCCCACCCTTGGTTGGCCTTACACTGGCCACAGAACTTACATGTTTTCTGTCCTTCTGGAAACCTTTTACTACACTGACATGTAGACTTAAAGAGTAAAAATACTGGGAAGTAATGGTTTTTAGAATATGCATGTAAATAAATGACTTGTGAGCTTTGCTGGCCTGAGCTGAGCATTTCCAAGCTCAGTAGGGTTGTAAGGCTGTAATTGAAATTTAAAAGTTGATGTAACTTTGAAATCAGCTTTAGTCTGACTGCATTTGCCCATTGGTCTAAAAAACTCTTCCTTAAGTGAGGAGAGAAAAGTTCCTGTCCTAAGGCTGAAACTGTTTCTAATCCCAGCAGCACTGCCTTTTTTGCTAGTCCCTAGTCTGTTCTTGTTTAGCAAAGAATTAGTTTCCTTCCCATATGTCGTGGACATACTTCATCATGTAGTAGGTGCTTCTACACCATAAGACAGAGACACTGAAGACAAATGGAAAAAAAATATAACTACAAGGTAAAATGCCCTTTGTTTTGCCACAGTGTACTGACTGCTGAGTTTAGAACTTCTCTTATGCTTCTTAAGCTTAACAAACTTGCCACATATGGTGACTTTGCTTGCTCAGTTTCTTTTGTTTAGTGCCCCATGGTGTCTTAAGGAAATGTATATTTTAAAACAAGAGGTTAAGGCAGTAAAAATATGAAAACTCCTTTAGAGTCAAACAGGTATATTGAACTTGTCTACAATGTTGTTTCTTCAAACTTAACTGTGTTAAGCTAGAGCAAAAAATCACCAATAGTTTTGTGGCATGCTGTTTGTTGAAAGACACTGACCAAATAAGCCAAACTGGTGTCTCAAGGCAGAAGAGATGGATTGTGACAGGTCAGCTTGCACAGTTGGCATAATTTTTATGTTGCTAACTTGAGTGCTGTACATGACTATTTAAAATACTTGGTTTGGCTTGACTCTGCTGTCTTGCCAAGTTAGATTTATCAGCGCAGGTATCGATAAAGGAGGTCTTGCTCTTCTGCAGCCTGGCTCTCACCAATGCTGCAAGTGAACAACGAGCTGTGCAGATGAGTGTCAAAGGTGTAGGTCTATCACCAGAAATAGATCCCAGACACTCCAATGTAGAAATTCTTACAACTAGGAATCAGAAGAAGGTGCATGTCAGGCAGTATAGAAACTGGATCCTCTCAGTTCTCATAAAGTACTGGTGTTTAAAAAGTGCCTGAGATATACACATTAAGTACCACACAGTACTCTGGGTCAAGAAAAAGTATCGAGTAGATAACAAATTAGTGAACAGACTGGTCTTGAGATGAAAAAATAAACAAAAAAAAACAAAACAAAACAACCTTAAGTCAATAATTAAGGATTAATTATCCAACAGGATAAGGTACACAGAAATATAAAGCTGCTGGTTTTGAGGGGAGAGAAAATAAAGGCTAGAAATACTGTTTTGGAAAGAAGTTATTCAAGTAAATGTCAGTTGCAATGAAGAAGGGATGGACAATTCCCAGTGTCATGCTGTTGCTAAGGAATTAGTGAATTTAATGGCAAAAGGAAATAATCTTGTTTGTGTTGTAATCATGCCAATTTTGTCCAGACCTCCTATGCACAGTGGCAGAAGAAAAGTTTTAAAACTAACAGAAACAGTTGAAAAAGGCTTATGAAATATTTAAAACAAAGAAGAAACTTTGAGGCCTGGAAACTTAATGCAGTAGGATTTAAGACTCTTTCTTGTTTGAACGCTTTACTAAGTTGGTTTTCTGTGAAGTGTAAGGACTTGAGCAGTGAGAGGTCCATGTTGAGCATAAGATTAAGGTAGAGTAAGTAGGGTTAAATTAGGTAGCGGTCATGAGTCAGTATGTGCAAATTAGGTGAGCCTTTATGAACAACTGCACATCTTTTTAACACAAATATAATTCATGCCATAATGTTGCTTTAGATTTGTGTGACTGTTCTTCTAAGTTACATGAATGAAATGCTCGGTGGGCAGTGACCTCTGTCTGTTCAGTCAGTGTGTCTACTCAGTTGATGATTTAAAGCGGGGGAGGAAACCACCACTGCCCTTGAACTCTGACACTGTGGAAGCAGGACTCTTCTGCTTTTGGATCTTTGTGGGATTGGTGGCTTCCTTTCCCAAACAAAGGATTTTGCCATCTTTTTGATTTGACCTGAATAGAGCATAATGTTTCTACTGAATGGGTGAAGCAGCTTCTCTGATGCTCCCCCAGCTGCCCTCGTGTCCACCACCAGCACTGTGAGCAATGAAAGTCTGTAGGACGTGTTTCAGTAAGATTGATGTGGCACACCGAATGCTCCTGGGATAAAAGAGGACTGCTTCAAGAGTTGGTGCATTTAGAAGTTACACTTTCCAAAAAAAAAAAAGGCAAGAAAAAAACTACCACAAAAAAACCACCTCCAACCCTCTTACCTTTGGGTATCTTTTTTCCAAATGGAAAATGGTGTCATTGTTTCCCATTGAGAGAGGTGAGGTGCCAATGGCCCCTTGTAATTATGGATTCATTTGCCGGATGCTTCTCTAAATCTACGAGTGAAACATCTAGAAAGGCAATAGAATATACATATATCAAATATGTATACATGTAGAATATATGTAATGTTTAAAATAACTAGCTGGGTTTCTGCTGGTTTTGCTTCAGTTGCTGGGACAAATGATAATTCTGAACAATAAACTATAGAAATAAGGATCCTAACTGCAGTTCCTTTCTGCTTTTTAGTATGTGGCTATTTAGTTATCTTGTAGTTGGTGTGTAGTCCAAGAGACGTAATTTGTGGGAAGATGTGACAGTAGAAGCCTAAACATTTGTGAAATATAAAGGAAAGTAAAGCATTGAAGCATGTTGGATGGGGAATAAGTATTTTATGGAGTTGAGTAGTTTTGAGTAGTACAGCTTTGTGTCTTGCTGACAAGTGTAAAACTGAGTATTACATGATGAACTCAAACTGGCTTATCTCAGAAATTTCTGGTATCACTTGAGAAAATAGGCTTTTTTCCAAATAATGGTAATCTTAGCAGAAAGTGGGCTTTTATTAATTAGTCTATCCTGCTTTCTGGCTACTGTCACTTAATACTTGTAGACTTTTTTCTAAAAGAAAAGAACTGACTAGTCTGCTTTAGATTTGCAGATCCCTCCTACCTTAGTTAAGAGTTCTTGTTTACTTATGTATCCCTTTATGAAGAGGTGGAAGAAAAATTATGCAGCTAGGTACTCTTTTTTTTTTTTTTAATTGAAGGAATAGAATATATGAAACTATTTCCAGCTGAAATTCTTTGAGTCTCTGTTGCTGGCATGAAACACTAATGATAGCTGCTTATTTAATTGATTTCACTGTACAGAGATCTCAGACATGGAGTGATACAGCAAAAATTACAATTTTTATGCTTGTACCATTCTAAATGTAAATTTGAGTGTTTACATCTGCCTTTTATTAATACTACAGAAGCTACCGAAAAAGTTGCAGCTACTTATGTGGGGAGAACAAGCAGGGAAACCAAACTGTGGGTGACATAACAAAGCTGTGTAATGTCAAGTTCTCCATATTAGGCTTTAAAGGCTTTTTTTTCCATATGATAGAATGCTCCAGGCTTATTGCAGAAAGCTCTAGTTTTTGCTAGTGTTGGAGAGCAGGGAATCAGATTTGAAAGAACCTCCATTAGAGATGCTTCAGATATAGGAGAATGAGTGTAGAACTTGGCAGAAAACCCCTACTGTTTGGTTTATTTACAGTAGGGTCACTAACAAATCACAGAGGGTAAGCATTCAGAGAAACAAAGTGGAAAATAATTTGCTCTCAGTATTGGCCAAAAAACCCATCAATTTCACGATGATTTATATTCATTAAGTTCTTCCAATCATAGAACAGAAAAGACATTTTTATAAGGTTATCCATTTAGTGTAATTGAGCAAATAATAAACCACCTTCTTCAGACATGAGCAGCGTTAGATTGAGCAGAAAACAGTCACAGACTGATCCTGGCACTGAATTCACTCCAGCTGAAAATATTTGTTACCCAGTTACTTTTCCAACTACCTATACCTTCCAAAGATACCTTGCCAGGTATGCTGAACTCTTCTCTATTTCATTTCAAGTTATGTGTGTGAGTCAGCTTTGACTTCTAGGAGGGAAAGAAATTCCATGAACTAAATTTTTCCTTCTTATCCTGAAAGACACAGAAGTTGCAAGACTTGTCTTTGCTTTGTGATTAGTGAGTGCTGGTCCACTAATGGAGGTGAATTCTGATGTGTAGGGATGACATGTCCTAGAGGACTCCAACAGCCTGATAAGAACAAGAGACAAGGATTATGGAATAGACTGCTACTTACTACAAATCCTGTATCTTAACAATATTGGTGACACAAATGGGCCATTCTAACAAAGCACAACCTTGGTTTGTGTCTGAAGCACCAGACAGTATTTCTGGCTTCGGCTGCAACTGGTGGATGGCTTGTACAGGGCTGAAAAAAAGACTTGTTAAATAAGAAACAAAATTTTTAAAACCTTTTCAGTCTATGGCCCTGTGCAGTAGACTTGTACATAGGGAACTAAACTTCCTTGTGTAATGAAGTGTGTTGCCAAAATCTGCAAAATTTTGGGGTGGGCAGTGGCTTTACAAGGAGGTCACATCCTCCCATGTGTGGATTTCTTGAGTCTTGGGTGTAGTACTGAGTCCAAATTTTTTACTTTTGTTAGGGATTCAATCACAAAAATATATGTATAGGCAGAATTTTATTCATATTATAAAACGAATTTCTTTGTATATTGAAACATATAAATTTTGTATAAAATTACATGCATTTGCGCATACACATTAGATTCTATATTTAATGTGTGGTGTGTGTATATATAGAACAATACTTTTTTTAGAGGTTCTATGTCCTTTGTAGCATGGAAGTAATTTGTATTGTGCTGATGAACAAAAGCTTAAACTCCTAAATGCTGGGTGTTAAAACACTGAGGTAGCTTTGAAATGCCATAAACTGGCAGTATAGATTAATACTTGAATGCTTGAAAAGGCAGCAGAATTTAAGCTTTTTGAAAAGAAATTGCGATGTAGTTTCAACTTAATATTTTAAGCTGTCTGTTGTCAGACATTACAACTGGAGCACTGTAGTTGGCGTTTTGGACCTAACCACCCTGGAATTCCCTGTCAGTGCGTTAAATGTGGGGAATGAACAGCACTGAACTTGGATGGGTGGACAATGGTGAATAGTGTCAGCAGGCAAAACCTTCATAGAGCTGTCACCTCTGAGACATGCCATGATCTTATTTCTGGGATATCTGATTAGCCCAGGGCCTTTGCAAATGGATTAGATTTTGTTTGACCCTTACTTGGTGACAGTTTCAAAGATGTGGAGTCTTTCTTGTCTAAATTTACTTTTTCTCCCCTCCCTAGTTGAACCTGTTGTGAGCTTAACAAAAGGACCAAACCCTCTAATAGATGGTGAAAACAGGACAATAGCAGCCATTTGCACAGCAGCCACTGGAAAACCTGCTGCACAGATTGACTGGGAAGGAGGCCTTGGTGAAATGGAATCCACCTCTACTTTGTTTCCAAATGAAACAGTGACAGTTGTAAGCCAGTACGTGATTATCCCCACACGGTTTGCAAGAGGAAGACACATAACCTGTGTTGTGAGGCACCCTGCTTTGGAAAAGGAGATACGATACCCTTATGTGTTGGACATACAGTGTAAGTATTCCATAAGATAGTTGCTGCTTGGTATATATCTTACAACCACCCTCTTAATCAGTGTACACCTTCCACAGGAAGGAGATGAGCACTTTCTGCTTCAGGAAAGCAAAAGAAATGAAAACTGTATAGAAAAGCTGTGATAAAAGCAGGTCAGGCAGGAGTAGAAACCTGAGGTCTCTGCTTTGCAAATAAAGTCATGAAGCTAAAATACTGTTATGTTTCTTTCTATTTTTTGTTTTGGATATTGAGTCATGGGTAAACACTGTAATTCATCTTTAAAAATAAAGTCAAAGACTGCTGACAAAATAACAAACTCGGTTGATCTGTAAACTGTTTATAGTGTCTTACAATTTCAGCAACATTGAAAAAGAATTGTAATGAAGATTCATGTTTGAGATGACAAGTTGAAAGTAGGCCTTACAGTCAGTAAGTTATTTTCAGATTAATCACTAAGCTTTGCCCACTCTAATTAGCATAAGGAAACAAGAACATAATACATACATTTTTAACATTTGATATTCAGTTTCAGGTTGCTCATATAATTCAGACATGTACCAGGCTTGTTTAACGAATGTGTGGCTTTAAGACACATGAATATGTGGTGAGATGGCTTACCAATGCTGCTTACCTAAAACCAGTTGAGATCAACTTTAGTCGTGTGACCTTTTCTTTTTGATGTTGTTAGACAATGCATATGTGACCAAAACCAACTATTTTCAAGTTGTTCCTCTATTATCCTGTCTCAGCTGTGTGCTGCTTTAAAGTTCCTAAATCATAGAAATCTGTCAGTTCAATTAGAGGAAATGTAGTGGCTGGAAAAAGTAAACTTGCTATTTTGGTTTGGCTAGAATCTAATTTGAGTCTGCTTTTATTCTGTTTGGTAAAGAATCACTTATTTTGGCATAAAGTAGTGATTAGTGTTGCTTTATTTTACCAGTCTTGAAGTTTTAGATTGAAAGGTCATTGTTACAGAAATAGAACTAAAGGTATTTTTTTCCCATCATTGTCTCAAACAGTGAATAAGAGAATAAAGTTTCATATTTAAAGTGAAATGAGGATGCAAATTGATCTTAAATATTTTTATCTGAAATTAGTGTTAAGGCACGTTTCAGAATTTCTAGCAAAACTGTATAGTGAGTAACACAGCAGCAAGTGAGAAGCAGCGCGTGTTCTTCAGTCTTCCCTGACACAGCTTCTGCAACTGCTCCTCCCTCACTGCTGTAGGAGCTTAGACCAAATCATAGTATCTGTTCTGTGGCTTCTGAGTATTTCAGCTGGGTGTCTCTGACTTATCTGAAATCGCTTCCTTGCTTTTTAGAACCTTAACAACATAATTCTATGTATTGGTGCCTGTGGATAACTTAATCTTTATAGCTGGCATCTGTGAACTTTTTGGTGATTTCCTAATTACCTGGTTTTTCCAAAGGCTGTTTCTGACCCTTTGCTGTATCTTTTTAGTGAGAAGTAGCTCTACATTACAATTCCTCACTTCCCAAAAAATTGAAATGGATTCTTTTTTTCTGAAGTTCTCTCACTTCCCCAAGGTGTTGCATGGTTGCTGAAAACATGGGGAAAGTTGCACTGATTAAAACAACTTGTTTGTTGCTGCATATTATGCTGTAGCTTGGAACTGCATTGTGTTCTCTGTATTTTGGTGGTGATGGTGGTCTTCAAATTAAAAACAGATGAACAACAATGAAAGCACACATCCCACTTCCACCCTCCCCTCCAAAACAAGAAAAAAAACCAAAAAAGCCCCCTTCTACTCCACTGATCTGACCATTACACACAATTCACTTTTAACAAAAAAATTGTGATTGATAGATGAAATCTTTTTTTGTCAGATGCCCCAGAAGTTTCAGTAACTGGCTATGATGGAAACTGGTTCATTGGAAGAGGGAACGTTCAGCTCAAATGTAATGCTGATGCAAATCCATTACCCATGGAATTTATGTGGACCAGGTAAATATTTATAAAAAGGGACTTGCCACGCAATTCAAGTGGTATAATTGCTTAGCTTACAGTAAATGCATGTTTTGAAAACAAAGAGTGTATGACTTGTATTGGGTTGTAATGGTTTTATCCAGCCATTTAAAAGGAGAATACGAGATAAGTGTATGTACGAACATGGGTGGGTCGATATTTTGTAAATTTAGATGCCTGAACAGTTTGTCATTACTCTCAGGGTAAAGTCTCTTTAGAAGACTCAAAGTAGACTAAACTGTGTATGCTGCAGCATGTAGAACAAAGACCAGTAAGTCCAATAGGGATCCAACTATTTTTTCGTTAGTTCCGCTTTATTATTACTGAGAGTAGAATTGTAAACACTGGAACAGACTCTTCTATATCTGCATTTTAAAATCTGAAAATTACAGTTGAGATGGCTCACTGGATTACAGAATTTGTCATGTTTTTCAAAAGTGCTCAAGTACTTGCCAATTCAGATGAATCCATCCTGGTGGAAACTAGGTCTCGAACATATGTGTCTAGTAAAAAAAAAAGTTGAACATAGCAGCCACACTTCATGAATATATAAATTAGCTGGGCCCTACTCTGAAATGTACTGCTTGGCTTTTGCAGCCATGGCTGTACTTTGTGCAAGAGAGAAAGGAGGACAATAAAAGCAAGCACAAATAAAAGTCTGTCCTTTGAAGGAAAAAAAAATAAATCAACCCAGCTCTTTTAGATTTACTTGTTGCCTGTAGAAAAGGAAATAACTTTCCTAAGGCTAGTGTGAATTTATGTGTAACTGTTATAGTGGCTTCTCTTTCTAAATACTTGGGAACATTTATTTATTTGAAGCTGTAATCAATTTCCCTACCTTCTCAAGGGTGGATATAACTTAATGTAGAGGAACAGTAGTCATGATGTGGATTGAAAATGTTGTATTGATAAGTTTGGAATTGCTTGATGGCTGTATTGCAGGAAAATAAAACATGACTGTAACTGACTCAATCCTGAAACCAGCCACCAAAATTTTCAGTCAGTATTGCAACTCATTCTAGTCAGAATGGCATGGCTATGCTGAACTCACTTTAGTAAAATGTGTGCCTTACTGCTACAGTAGACTGCCATCCCCATCCCAGGCTTAGCTCAAAATCAGTGCGATGAGAAATTTCAACACATAAAAATGCTTATGTTCAGAAAAGCTTGCCAGGCTTGCAGCTGAAAAGCAGTACCACTTGTTTCTTCAGAGGCACTGGGTTCTCAGTTCTCTCATTTGAATGTGAGACTTATGTAAGAACTAATCAATACCATCTCTGTCTGAAATTCCAGAAAAAATAAACATATTTAAGTACATTTAAAGCACTTCAAGCTTCAGAGGTGACTTGTATACTTCCTAAGGTTAAAATAGAACCAATTTTTACAAAAAAGCTAAATTTTCTGGGATAAAACTGGGGTACCTTTTCGAGCAGGAACAAAACCTGTCAAAGAAGCTGTAATACTGGTGCATGAGGAACTTCCAAGTGTGTGGGAGGGGGAGGGAAATTCATGTAGAAGAAGAGTGGCTTGAGTATTTAAGGAAACAAAAAGTAGCAGTGTTGAATTGTGTGCTGTCTTACTGGGGTTGAATTATAATAGCTTCTACAACTACCATACCAAAAAACTGTATCCCTTGGAATCAAAGATGACACTGCACTTGCTGGGATAGTGATATTTTCATGGTCAGTAATTTTAAAATGTTGAGTGTATGAGAATTTTATTAGCATAGACCTGGCAAACAAATTGACTGTTTTGTAATGTTTCTTGAAATAAGTATTTCTGGTACTAATGAATTATGGAGTATGTGCTTGATAGCTTTTATCAGCTTGACTATGGCCGAGGCAATTCTGGGCAATAATCACAGCAAAGTAGTAGGAATGTTGTCCTCAACCTACATTTGTTGGAAATCATTTTTACTGTTAACTGTGGGGTGTTGGGTTTTTTAATTGAGTACCTATTTTAAGGTATTGGGTGTCTTTTTATCAGTGCTGCTTATAAAATCATGCTTTCTAAGTGCTTTCAGTGTACTATGATCTGGTGAGCATATGCTTGCATATTGATTTAGGCCTGGTTAGCTGTTAATAGATACTTGGATAAAAAATGGGATGCAATGGCATGAAATTACACAGGTGTCTAATGGGCAGTTGGCAGCTCTGTTAAAATAGTTCCAGTGCCTTTGCCCTTTCCCCTTTCTCATCATGTTTACACAGTTGTTACTGCAATCTCAGGCAGAACGGTACAGGGAAATGACAGAGTTGGAAACACCAGTTGACTAGAAAACAAATTTTTTCTTAATCAGTTGTTTCCCCACATGTATAACCGTCACACTCCATTTCAGTGCTGTAATTTTGGGTGGAAAAATGATGAGGGATGAGAAAAAGCAGGTCAGGAGAGGGGGAAACCGCTTGAACTCTTGCTCAGAAATTCAAGTCAAAATGCCCTGTAAATTAAGCATGTATGGACAGAAATATTTCCTGTGATAGCTCAACTGGATACAAAAGAACAGGCACATAATTCTAACAGCAGTGTAAGTGCTGCTTGGTCAGACTGTTAGTTTTTAGAGCTTGAGTTGGCTTGTTCCTTCAAGTTCTTTTGAGATAATGTTTTTTAGCTGTAGTAGTCTTCATTTGTAGACAGCTTGGTAGTGCCAGCAGATTTGACATTTAAAGGATTTGGCACAGAAATTAAATACTGAATAAATGTTCAGGTGTACACTGAGAATGTCCAAGAAAAGCCCACTGACAATGTCAGAGCACAGTGAAATGTTCACTTTACACATTACTACAAATGTTATTTTAAACTGTTCTATTTGAACTAGTTGTAAAGGTTTCACATTTGAAGTATAACTGTTTTTCCAGGTTGGATGGACAGTGGCCTGAAGGATTGCTGTCTGTAAACAATACTCTGCAGTTCAGCAGCCCATTGACTTACAATTACAGTGGGACTTACATCTGTAAGGTGACTAATTCACTTGGTCAGAGGAGTGATCAGAAGACTGTCTACATATTAGGTAAGTCTTATTTTTGAGCAAAGACAGTGTGCTAACTGTATTTTGGTCAGTGATGGAATTAACAAACTGAAGAGCCAGTTGATACCTGAAATATTTACACCTTTCATGTGAAAATCTATTTGAAGTTTGGATTTAAGAGCTATAATACAATTTGGGATAATTAATAATGCAACATGTAGTAGAAATTCTCAAAGTTTAGGTGCTTCTGAGATTATTACTTTCTCTTGGTAGGTGAACCAAGATTTGTTTCTTACAGTGTTAACTTATGTTTGACAAGATATATTGAATGCAATAAACAGCACCTTGTCTATAATAAATTGAAAAAACGGATGTTGGTGGGAGGTGATGAACTACATTCAGAAAAGGCAAAGGTGCTCATCTTTAAGAAGTTAGGGTTATGTTCTGAATATGTGTTTCACTCCAGTTACTAATCTCATTTTCTCAGGATGTAGATATCCAGTAATCATGAAGTATCTCATGCAGAACTTTCTGATCTACTTAGTATAATATAGCAGGTGTGTGTGACTGTTGAGCATCGCTGCTGCTGGAACACACAACTTTTTATCTGTTAACACAGTGTAATTAATGTTTTACTATGACACCTTCTTTGTGAAAGAACAGCATGACTGATGGTATACATGAATGGTGCTGTAACAAGTGTGGAAAAGCTCTCCAGGTGTCCATAATAGATTAGGAAAATTAGCTAATACCTAGCTTGATCAATAAATGTTAATATCGTTTTTAAAAGGAAGGTAATACAGACATGAAAATTGAAATCTTTTCAATAAGTTACTGACATACGTTGTTTTGATAAAGGGAATTAAGTGTCAGAGTGCATGTTAGCAACTTACAGGATACAAACATAGATGACTCATTAGTAAGAACTTAAAACTCAATATGAACATCTAAGAGTGGAGATGAGAATGAGAACTTGAAACTAAAACTTAAGGTCTGGGATGTTTGAAGCCACATCTGTCAGAATTCATTTTTGACAGTTGTCTGCATCTTTAGAACAAATGATGGAGTTGCAGTCAGACTGACATACTAGCTTTCCACAGCGGCCTACATTGTAGTGAAGTTCTAATTAACTGCCTAGTTAATGACCTAGTTAACAGGAAACTTCTAAGTAGTTTGAGACAGTGGAATTATTTGTAAACAACTTAATAGCTAGAATTTTATATAACTTTTTTATTTAACTTAAAAGACTTCAAGTTATGAAAGTTACTTCGGTGAGAAGTTACTTTTGGATGCTTGGTTATAATGCTGCTTCTATGGAGAAGAATTTATGGCTGCATAGAAGTCTCAAAACAATAACAAAGACTGGCATGTTGCAAGAAGTATCAAGTGAAAAAATTCGAATATCATCATTAAATAGGGTGAAATATTTGCCTGGAATGTAACATTGAAATACACTTACTCAGAAAATAACAGTACAGTTAATAACTGTTTTCAGCCCTGTTCTAACTCTCAGGAATGGGGGAAGTTTTTTTCAAGTGCACCACTTTTCAAGTTGTCAGTTCTGTGAATATCATCTGCTGTAAGTAGAACTCATGATTTTTACAATGGTTGTCATGCATGAAGATCTAAGGCCATCATTCAAATTATGTTTGCAACTAACAGACCAAAACAGGCCAACCAGGAAACCATATATACGGTGTTTCCTAAAATGAATCATGTTCTTGAAAAGCAGGGTAAGTGTACAGGCCAGTTGGGCTGTGGTGACAGCTGGTGTTCCAGCCTATGGCAAATGTATCATAGCTTAAACAAGCTTTACTGCAGAGATAGTTAAGTGCAGCAGTTGATCTTTGATGTGAACTGATGGACACTGTTTAACATGAGTGATGCTTTTCAGCTTTGCTCAGCGACTTTGTTTTGCTGTAGTGATTTAATTGCAAGTAGCAAACCTTAGCTGGTTTTAGGGAGCACCAAAACTGACCCTCAGCTAGCTAGAAATCATACAGTCGTGGTTCTCCTAGTTAAGTGCACCAGTAACAACAAATACTTTAGTTGACATTAAATTAATTTCAGTTTTTTTAAAACCTCATGTTGATCATGCTACCAAATTAATTAAAAGCACTGTGTAGTAACTTTCCCCATATAGGAGACTTGATAAAAATGAGAGGGGGGGGCAATCGTAAGTGTAACACCTGTGTTGTTTTCAGAAAGAAATATTAACCAAATTTTATTGTAACTCCTAAGAATAACTTTTCAGTGTGATCGGCTCTTTAAATAACTGAAATGCCCTTAATGATGCAGAATGGACAAGTAACTATGAAATAATCTTGCCACCTTTAATATTTGACTTAACTGAGGAGGTATCTAGTAATGGCAAACATGGCACTGCTGCACTATAAAGCAATCAGCAATAACATGAAATAAGCAATTACCTTATTTTTCTATCTTTGTCTAATCCACTGTATAAAACTTGGCATAAAACAAAGGGCTAGTGGAACTAGCTAGTCCACTAGTGAAGCTAGTGGACAAAGCTGTAACGTCACACCATCTTTCAAATTTTAATTGTAAAGCTGTCAAAAGGGATTTATGATGTTAATGCTTCTGAACAGTCACGATGCTGGTAGTTAAGTTTTTTAACTGCTAGCAAAAAATATCTCAAGTTGAAATGTGTTGTAGGATTATAATGGAAGCTGAGCCAAAAAAATTGCCTTTGGTCCTGATACTCATTGTTAAAAAAATAAAGCTGTATTTTTAATAAGTTGTGCTGTGCTCCTTGACTTTGTTAGTACTCTTAAGGTGGAATAGGGCAATAGAAGAAGTTGATACAGACTAAATGGTAAAATCACTAGTTTTTATTTATAGGAAATAATACATCTTTATAGGGATAGAGAAACACTCAAATGTTGTTTGAAGGCAGACTTTTTTTATATTGCTTTTAAGGCACTGATATCTTTACTATTTTTTACTCATTCAGTGATGTTAAGTTAAACTTTTTGTGTAGTTTTCCCACAAAAGCAAGTCATACTTCTCATGGGGTTCAGGTGCTGAAGTTCTGGACCTAGCCCTATAGCACCAGGTTTTCCAAAACAAGATGTCACCTTGATATGTAAAGCACTTCCGCGTGCAACATTATTGATTTACTGGTTTTTTTACACAAGGAGTTGAATTTTGTTTTCTTGGCTCTGTGTTCCCTCACCTTCATACTGTTTACTGAGGCCTTCCCTTTCTCCACTTGCAAGGGACAAGTGACCTTTGAGACTTGCATTCAGATAGGGACCTAACGACCTCCTCTGTCATGACTGCCTTTGACACCATTTTTGTTAAAAGTAAAGCCAGCCTTTGTTAGCCAGCAGTCCTGGGAAGGTGTGGTTTGTAAGTACAGGGTCACCCTCTTGCAGAGTGGGCATTGTCAGGATTAACAGAGGAGAGGCTGATCCTTGGTTTTACTTTTGTTTCTGCATATAGAAACCTCCGTTCTGAGAGAGCATTGTGAATTCAGGCACTCTTTTATTTTCTCAAGTACAAACTACTTTTTTTTTCCTGTTGTGTAGCAAAGGACTTCCCAGGATATTCTGTTAACTTTCTTGCTCCCTCGTATGGCATGCTTTGAAACTTTAATCATCTTCCTGAATATTCCTTCATGCTCAAGCTTATGTTAATGATAAGTTTCTTCTGTATCCCAAAGAAATACCAAGATCTTCTATTTGGTGTGTGGAAATCCCAGCCAGAAACTGCAAAAGCACTCTGAACTTTGAAAGTGGATGATTGATGAAAGAAATTGATGGTACCTGTCTGCATATCATGCTGCCAAAATAGACGTGGGGACACACACACTGAAAAATAATCTAAAGGGAAATGTTCTTCTCCAGTGTGGAGCCTTTATAGACAAGAAACTGTGGGGAGAGGGTTACAGTGTCCTCGTCTATTTCTTGACTTTTAGAGTTTCACTCTTTGGAGAAAGAATGATAAATTTCCACATAATTTCTTCTCGGATGTTCTGAAAAGTTTTGTAAGAGTTGAGAAAACGATCAAGAATAGTCATTTAAGGAAAAAATAAAATTATCAGACTGACGCTGTTCAAAGTTGGTACTGGCTCTTATGGGAAACATCTGGAAAAATAATAGAGGAAAAACTAAGCAGTGTACAAGGACCATGGTGCTTTAGTTTGAGGTGGTGGTAGAGCTTCATTTGAAGTGAAGAGCAAGGCTTGCTTTACTTGGCAGAAAGCTACATCACAAGCTTTAAAACAAAAACTTTGCTTCTTTATGCGTGTGGAGTTGATTGACTTAATGTCAATACTGGAAAACTGGTTTTTGCTTTCCTCGGTTATATCTCTTGTTTTAATGGGGATGGTAGCTGTGTAAAAGGAGAAGGAATTTTGTAGGGCTCTTTGCTGGCTGTCATTACTGCAGGGCATATGTAATAAGGATGTGAACAGAGCCCAGAACAATAAGAAACAAACTGAAATCAAGATGCATTTAACCTAAGCCCAAATATCTTTTAGAACTTAAGCCACTTTTAGCTCCCTGACCTGCAGGGATGTTTTAGTATGTTGTTGTAGTTTGTGCAGCAGCATGAGCCTACATCAGTGAAAGCTGTTAAACATTGGGTCCTAAGTAAAATGTGAGGAATTGTTGCTTTTGAATCAAGTACCATATGCAACAATTAAAATGAAAATTATGTACTCGGTGTTTTGTAGAAAGCATTCAGAATTCAAACAGGTATTGGTGATTATGTGAAATATTTTAATTAAACAGCTTTCTGATATGAAAGAATATTGTCTTTCATACCAACAGAAAAGAATGACATTTTCTTAATTTGGAGACAGTATTTGAGATGTGATTTGCAAGCAAAATATTACGGAGTAGACATAAAAATTTTGACATTGCTGATCTTAATGTTGTTCTCTATTTGGGAAACTTGCTTGGTACAGGAAGTAAAAAAAAAAAACACCAAACAAACAAAAAAAACCACCACCAAACAAAACTTAAGTTTTACATTTAAAAACCTCTGAGTGACATCAGAATTGAACTTCACTTGTTCTTAGTTGCAATTGGCCTTTTAAACAAGAAGGGGCAACTTTAATTTTGTCATTCTTCAACAGTAAGAGGTATGGACACAGGCAGTACAGGTATCATGGTTATAGGTATTCTAGAAATATGTAAAAACAAATGCTTAATTGAGCATACATTTGCAATTAATTTAAGATTAATGTGCTAATTAGTTCTTCTAGATAATACAGCTGGACAACCTGAAAACTGATGGATGAATCAGAAGTTAAGGAAAAGCTTTTGTAAAACACTCTTTGTTTGGGTTTTTTAATATATTGAGTGTAATTACCACTATGCTTATTTCACATATGTGATAATTAAATTTGCCAGGATGCAGGTACTACATACTTGTGCATGTGGAGGATGGGACTTAAAACCTCAGTATCAGAGGGAAATAAAATGAGCAATTGCAAAGCCAGTTTAAAAAAAGTATAAATAGAGCTAAAAAATCTTTTATCTAAAGCAAATACCTTTTCAAGGAAGTGAGGTTTGGCTTTATCTTCTTGATTTATGGATGTGTGGGACATCCATGGAACATGGGACAAGTGTGGAAGCCTGGTAAACTTGGATTCGTTAATCTCTACTTCTTTGTTAAATTATCAAACTTACTTTAAATCAGTTTTTACTAAAATCATGATCTGAATTCCTCTTGTTCATTTTGGTAGTGCATCCTTCTTGTTCAGTTTTCTGTCTTCTGTCAAATTAATTTCATTTATGTAGAGCTCCCTAACAAATCATCACTTTTACATAGCAAGTAATATAATTATGCATTTCGAAAGCCTGTATAAAACTTTACTTACTGTGTGAAGCTTAAAATATTGCATTAAGCAGTGAGATGCAATCTAAAGATGTGTAGTGATCATGACAAATGTGACGATTCTATCTATTATGAGAGAATTGTATGTCTGTCTCCGAGTAGTAAGATGAAAAATCGTATTTATGGCTATTTGTGATTTGTCAAATAACTGGAAGCCTGACAGATCTCTAGTTCTATCTGGTTTACTTCTTGTGGTGTTAAATCTAGGGTGCCTCTAATATGGTGGTAGTAGTAGTTCCGTGAATCTTGCTTATGGGCATTTAACTAAATAATATGGTATAATAAGCTACTTGGCTGTCCATTTAATATTCTCTCTAAAAGGTTCAAGCTATAATAACATGTTTAAGTGTTGCTTTATTGATTTTAAAATATTTAGCTTGCATGGGGCAAGGCAAAAAGTAGGGGTTTTTTTTTCAGTGTGGCACAGAAATAAGAACTGGAGTGGCATAAAACATTGTGATTGACTGGTATAACCTCAGGAGGCTTTCTCAGTGTCATCAGCCTGTCACTTGGAACCTTGCCAGCAATACAGATGGGTACATCTCCAGTAGACCTAAAGAACAAAGGGAAAAGCTGTGTGCTGGAGAAGTGTGGTGGCTGGCAGTCTCTTGTTCACATACATAACCTGACATGAAATCAATTGGTATTTTATGTTGAGGAATGAATATGGAAATTTCTTTGTGCATGAGGCATCAAATTGCTTTTAGGAGGAATGCATAGAAATAATTTTTACTTGAAGTGTTCCATTTTTTTTATTATTATTTTAAAAACCTCAAGGCTCCTTGCTCATCATAAGTGTTACTTTGAGATTAATACATGCCATTTTTAACTATGCTTCTTTCACTAATCCCAAGGTGAGGCTGAGTAAGTTGTATTAATGAAACCAATGTTTTTGGAGAGACTAGCTTAAAAATCGGTAGTTCATGTGTTGCTGACTGAGCACAAAACTCATAGTTTTTCATTCTTATACATAATGCCCTGAACAATTTCTGAAGTGGGAATTTAGTGTGAAATAATTGACTGTGTGGCAAAATCAGTTAATTTGATCCAGTATTCCTAACTGCTGGATGGAAAGTTAGAGGACTGCTTGGGTTTTTCCTCCATGAAGGAGGTAAATAACGAATGAACAGTCAAAATCTGAGCAGAAAACCTGCATCTCCTTACTTTGAGGAGGGCAAAGTGTCTAATTGAAGATGATTTTTATTTTGTTTACTCCCTGTACTTTCTATCCTTCTGCAGCATAGCCCAAAACCGCATTTAATGAAGCTAATTCAAAGCCTGTGGAAAATGTAAGACTTTTTGTAGTGCCATGAACTTGAGAATGAAAAACTATTCTCGTAGAACATACCCATCAACTTTGCTTTCTTATAAACCCTTAACTGATTTAGCTTGCATTGACATTCTGTGCCTTTTCTGTGTCTTGTCTACTTCTTTGCTCTTTCCATTAGATCCTCCTACTACTACCACTCGACTGCCCACGGTTCCCTGGCATCCTTCGACTGATGGCATCACAGGTTTAGCAACACAGCCTAGAATAATAGATTTCCCAACATCAACCTTGCCAACAATTCAGGACGACTCTTGGGGTACCATCATCGGTTCTGTGGTGGGTGGGCTTCTTTTACTCGCACTTCTCAGTATTCTGGGTGGAGTTCTCTGCTATAGGAGAAGAAAGACCTTCCGTGGTGACTACTTTGCTAAGAGCTACATCCCACCGTCAGATATGCAAAAAGAGTCTCAAATAGATGTTCTTCAGTCAGATGATGTGGATTCTTACCCTGACAGTATAAAAAAAGAAATAAAGCATCCAATGAACGTAATATCTAAAGATTATTTAGAAGACCCTGAAAAACCTGAGTTGAACAATATAGACAATACTAACAGGTACCAGGAACGTTATGAAAGACGAATGGATTACTATGAAGGTGGAACATATGGATTGAATTTTATGGGTGGTGACTTATACGATGATGAGGACTTTGTTTCTCACTTAGATGGCGCGGTAATATCTCGGAGGGAGTGGTATGTGTAGTAACCACTGAGAGCAAACTAAAAGTGTATCTACAGTTCATTTCATTGGCTGGTCACTTTCAGATTGTTTATACTTACACAAAAGAGGAGGAATAAACTTTTTGAAACTGATTTTTTTTTTTGAAGGTTTTTATATTGTAACTTGACACAATGGAAATACTGAATCTGGGGAAAATGTATTTGAGCTGCTTTTTTTTCCCAATGCTGTACTACTGTTTAAAATTGGAGTTTTAATGCAGAGTGCTTATATTGGTCTATGTCAGAGGTAAAAAAAAAAAGGCTAAATTAAAGTTCCCATTCAATATTGTTTAAGAATAAAAAGTGGCTGTCTTGGTTCTCTGATTTAAAAAGCAAGTTTACCTAGGTCGATGATCAGATATAATATTTTGGGGCTTTGAATTATTCCAGTGTAGGTACTATCTGTGGTAAACTTAATGCTTCTATTTAGCAAATATTTTACCAATTAAAATGAGTTACAGCAGAATTAAAGCTTTATTTTTTAGGGTTTTTTCTGAATAAAAATGAATACCTCTTAGCATTTCAATGAGCCTTCTTGTAACTATATACTTAAAAGTTAAGTCATTGCACTGAAACTAACTTATGAACAAAATTTTGAGGAGTAACTGTAAACAGGTCAAAGGCTTGTATTTGAATAAGATGAAAAGTTATTTTTTTATAGTCATTGATTTCTAAAGCTTATTCTAGTGTCTGTATATACATACAGTAAGGTATTTTGTTAGGCCTGTAATTGGCAGGATGTCAAAACTCATTAACGCATACGAGGTGCTCTTTGCAAGTACACAGGGTGCAATTTCTGAGACCTGTTTCGGAGGCTATGTGGGAATATCTTAGCATTGAATTTGAAAGCTGGAGAATTGGACACAACTAAGGAGAATAATAGAGATTCCAAAGCTGGAGGCTAATGTGAATTTGCTTGTTTTCCCAGGTGCCAAAAAACGTTAAGAGTTTTTTTTTATGACCGGAAGTTTAAACAGCGGTTTTACGCTGCTTCCAAATAAGTTACAATGCTTGCTTTGAAGAGGGTAACTAGTTTCAGATTATTAGTAGGGAAGTGGACACTTGCACTGCTACTTCATTTATTGAGAACACACTCTCCAGTGATGCAACTACAGAATCTGTGAAACAGGAATTCTGATGATTTGTGCAGTCTCGGTACTGCAGTGGATTTGTTTTCCCTGCAAATAATCAATACTGATTTAACAACATGTTCTTTCAAATGACATTGTATCCATTATATGTCAGACATCTTGTTTGACATCTGGAGTAGTTCTACTTTGTCTCAAGCAGATTCACCAGACTAAATCTGCTGATTATTTAGGGAGGAATGGAATAACTTTAGAGGAATTACAGAACAATGATAAATTCATACTTAGAATAGTAGATCTTTTGAAGTGCCATTTTTAAGTGTTTAGCTTGAGGAAATTGAAGCTGATAAGGCTATTAGTATTTGGAACCTGAAAAGGGAAAAGTCTCTGCTACCTTTGACGTGAAATAGGCTGCATAATTACAGCTGCTTCATGAGCATTCATGCTGGAAGTTCTTTTCTAGCCTCACGATGTTTGGTAGCTTTACAGCATTTAGAGCTTCATGAACATAGTTGTATTGAGCGTTGTAGACAATACACTGTGATCGCATATGACTGCATGTCTTCAAAAAAGATTAAGGCAACAGCTTTATTTGAAATTCCAATGGAAAAGCATCCCTAAACAACTTAAGTTTGTGTTTGGATTAATGGAGTACTAATACACGATTGACCAAAGTCTCAAGAACAATAGCAAGTGGTTATCTGTAGTTTGAGTGCAAACACGAGGAAAGGAGTTAAATTTCTAGCAGAAGGTTCTGATCCAAATTATTTCTGGAATAAAGAGATTATACCTCTCTTCAAATAAAAATACTTGATATATCATCTTTAAAAGATGGTGTTACTTTGAAATAAACGTAACCATAAACCAGTTTTCCACATGGGATATCTTGCTTTTGTCTCTGTGGATTTTTTTGCTTTGATTTTTAGAATATATATATGTTTAATTCCTATGGGTTAAGAAGTTGAAATGTTCTGGAATTGAAGTTGATAATACAGATAGGGCTTAAGCGTGTTGCAATGTTTTGTACATTATGTCTGCTGTAAAAAGAATTGATTGTAAGTACAAATGGCTGTTGTGTGAATAAACTTTTTGTTACATTCTGGAACATAGGTAGTGGTCAAAAATGTTTCAAAGGTATGTTCTTAAAAACTCAAGACAGAAAAGCACAATAAATTAAACCCAGAAACTGGATAGAATGAACTGAAGTGTTTAAGCTGCTTCAGAAGGGCTTTTTAGCATCTCCCCTTGTAGACCCTAAGCTTATAAAATGAGTATCTTCAGTAACTACTCTAAGAAACTAAGAGAATGATAAATGGGGATAGTTGCTGTCCAAACAATTTCACTTAAAGCACAGCTGATCCACTATCTAGGAATGGCATGCTTTAAAAAAAAAAAAAGTCTCATTTTTTTCATTCTTTTGTTTTTGGATGCTGTAGCTCTGCTTTAACTGTATTTCTTGGAGTGAATTGATTCCCATCTATTTCTGACCAACTGGTGGTTAAAATGCTGCATAGCTGGCACCATGGATCTTAGGTACTCTCTGGCTTCTTCACCTTGGCATGGTGGTCTGGGTGTCTGATCATTTTCCTGGTTAGACTGATGAAATTTTTGTGCCTCCATTTCTGCCAAAGCACAATAAGAAAGTAAATTCAGTGTGCCCTGTGGTAATTGGACTTCAGTTCCTGTGTGTTGTTACTCTTGCTGTGGGATATCACTGTTTTTACTGATGTTCGGAAGCAAATGGGTGGTTATTGTTGTCTCACACAAAATGGGATTTAAGAGCTGGGCTTTGATTGGAAGTATAATGCTCTATGGTGTATCAACATTAGAACAGAATTCACCAGGAAAAAAAGGCACTGTGAAGTTAGTGTGAAACAGTCAAGCAACTCTTCTGGTGTAATCACAAGACCAAAGCCTCTTGGTGAATTCTGGACCTAACAGCGTATACTTGCAATTTTCTCACTTAAAAAAGAGGGTACTCAGTATAAACTAAACCTAAACCAACTACAATGCAGTGGTTAGGTGGACCTTCCACTGATTCATGTGCCCATTCTTCAGAAAAAAATAGAATTTACATTTCTGCTGTGGTTTAAGCCCAGTTGGCAACTAAGCACCACACGGCTGCTCACTCACCTCCTATCTCTCCCCACCACCTTGTCAAATGGAGAGAAGAATCAAAAGTAAAACTTGTATGTTGAGATAAGGACAATTTGCTATTTGAAAGTGAGGTAAAATATTATAGCAATAACAGTAAATAATAATGATAATCAAAAAGGGGAAAGAAACCCAAATAAACAAGTGGTGCGCAATACTATTGCTCCCCACCTGCTGACCAATGCCAGATCCCCTCCCTGAACCCAGCATGTCCTCCCTTCTGGGTAACTTCATCTGTTTCCATACTGGGCATGATATTCTGTGGTTTGGAGTATTCCTTGGGCCCGTTTGGGTCACCTGTCCTAGCTATGCTCCTTCCCAGTTTTCTTTGGTATACCTCCTCTGAGACACACACCAAAAAAAAAGTCCAGCAAAACCTGAAACATCAGCATGTTACCAACGTTATTCTCGTGCTGAATCCGAAACACAGCACTGTACCAGCTACTGAGAAGAAATTTGCTCTCTCCCAGCCAAAACCAGGGCAGGTTCATGGTGTTCAGGCTGGTATCTGACACAAATGGAGCTTATGCCAGGAAAGCCGTTATGTAAACTAGAACAATGATCACTGGAGGTGGTATGTTAATTAATCTTGTGAAGTGAATTAGCTTCTGCAAGTTGTTACTCCATGACTTTATTCTGTATCTTTAAGGAAGTCACAAAAAAATCTTAGTTTTATTCAAGCTTAATAAATTCTCAAACATACCTTTGTGAGTGTGATCCCAGGGTAGTATTCCTGTCATGTCTTTCGTATGCAGTGAGAGGACAGGAATCTTTTTATTAGATTCTAAGTGAAATGTTTAGGGGTTTGGTTTTTTAATGAGAGATTATTTTGTCTGGCTTTTCAGCATACAGGCAGAACAACATCAGAATTTTGAGTCATTGATAAAACATATTGAATATTTCAAGGGGGTTTTTTTACCTGTGAATAGAACATACAGCTGAAGGGGCTCTCAAAATTTCCTCTGGTAGGAGATTAAATAGAGGATGGTCATGTCTTGTTTGGAATATAGCTGAAGTAGACTGCTTTAGAAATATGTTGCAAGTATAGGACTGTGTTAATCTTCAAATTCTTTGCTGCTACCCTTTCTGATTCAGTATTCAATATAGATCAGAGCATTATTTAATGTATGCTACCTGTATTTTACAGGTAAGAGTTTTAGTGCAGCTAATATGAACTATTCCACTTGTACAACTTTTTGATGAGCGTGTTGATGCAAGTTTGAAATAACTGGGATTGATGATTTTTACTGAAAGTGCTAGCAGGTTTTTCAGTTTTGAGACTTAAAACATTGAATTCCAAGTATAGTGAAAGGAGTGACCTTTAAAGACTGACAAGTGTGCTAATTCAGTATGAGAGTTGTTAAACGTCGGATTTGACAATTCTAAGGTCAAACAAAAAATGCTTTAGAAGGAAAAAGACACTTTTTTTTTCCTCCCCCCCCCTTATTAAAATTTATTTATGAAAATTACTTTCTTGTAGCTTGAAGTGGGAAGTCCTAGAGATGATAGGTGGCCTTAGTGGTTGGTTTTATAAGTGCAAGCCAAGTAATTAGTAAGTTTGCATGTTCATTGCTCCTAGTAGTATATCTTTTTTTTTTCTCCTGATTTTAAGTTTTCCTTTTTGCTTTCTGCAGACTTTTTTAAAGAAAGATTGCCAATAATGCCATAGTTGTCTGGGTTTTTGAATTAACACCTTGTTAGCTCATGCAAGTGCAAAGCATGTGTTCTGTAACATCATCTTGCCTTGAAATGGAAAATAAAAGCATGCAGCTGTTACTTATTAGAAGTAGTCAACGACACTTTTGAAATCGGGTTATGATTTCGTGAACTGTCTTAATTCAACCATTTTTTTAACATAGTGAGTGGAGCAAGAACTGCAAGAGTGCTAGTGCAGGACAAGGCTTTCTGTTTGGTGGTAGAAGGAAGCAGCATTTCTCAGAACAATGCTGAAGTAGCTTATCTGAGTATTGAAAGTATGTGAACTTCTTAAAGGTGTAATCTATGCTATCACATTGCAGATGTGCCATTTAAGCAGACATCTTCTGTTGCTGTAGCAGGGGCTGTGATTGGAGCAGTCCTTGCTCTTTTTATCATTACCATCTTTGTGACAGTGCTGCTGACCCCCAGGAAAAAAAGGCCATCCTATCTTGACAAAGTGTGAGTATGTGTTGGATTTTTTTGGTTTTTTGTTCGGTTGAAAGTAATATATAGAAAGCATTTGTTCTATACAGGAATGTAAATGTCTGAGTTTACTTAATAGCTATTCAGCTGTAGTAATTTCAGGGCTGTATTTTCAGAGTAGAAAATATGAAATCACTTGCATTTCTGTAAAAGAAATGAGATCACAAGAGTGACTTTAGAGGTAATACAGTGCTTTATCTCTTCAGAAGAAATAAATTTTCTTTTGAAAGAAAATTTATGTATTTAACTGGAGTGCATGGGAGAGTTCCCTCTTGACTGACACCACAGACTACTAGTTTGTTGTACCTGTGGGTCTAATTTGAAAGCAGACTGACCATGCTTTGCAGAAGTGAAGGCCTGCTAAGATTTATTCTGATATATGTATAAAATTAAGCAAGCACCCACGGACATGTACTTAGAAATGACTGACTTAGTATGCTTTCTGGTTGTTTCTTCAAGTCTCTGGTGCAGACAGGTAATTTACTTTTTTGAGCAGCCAAGTGATCAAACAAAAAAGAAGCAAACAAAGTCTGAAAAGATTTTATCAGTTAAAGTGGATGATGTCTAGACTCTGTTTGGAACACGCATAAAAAAAGTGACAATGGCTTTAAATATCTTTAAATACAAGTATTTTTACACATGGAGTATACAGTGAACACTTAATGAGAAATGAAAATGTATATGTAGTTAATGGGGAATAAAATTAAATAACTTAGAGCCTTTAGCATAAAATAAGTTTATTTATTTGCATTGAGTCAAGTGTTTACCTCTGAGTAATTTCTAACATGGTTAGAAATTCTGTTTTCTTATTTGTTTGTCTTCTTAAAGGCTTCTTAAAGAAAGGCTGTAGTTAAAAATGTTGCTTAAACTGTATCTCATAACCTAGAAAACATGATATATAACAGTAGTCCCTAATCCTACTTAGTTGGAGCGTATGGAGGGAGGTTCAGTCTGCTTAACCCCTTATAGGATAAAGAGTGAATTATAGGTGATGCTTTTCTACAAAAAGTGTGTGGCTGAATGATTGCCAGTGGTGGGTGTGTTACGCGGCGATATTTCACGTGTGTCATTGATGACTGAAAGGTGTGTGTCCCTGAATATTGAGTGTTGGGTGATTTGGCAGTTAAATAAATAATATCTGACCTTTCAGTTGGACTTCACAAACATGACATGTCATATTTGATCCTTTCTTTACTACAGGATCGATCTGCCACCCACTCACAAACCATCTTCATGTGAGGAGCGAGCATTCTCAGTCCCACAGAAAGAAGCTATGCTTCAGGTGAGCAAGTGGTTATATACATCTTAAATTGAGGTAGGGAAAGTGTTGACTTTGTTTTATTATGTTTAATTTAGTCTGAATCAGCTTTGCCAGTAATGTATGGATCCTTTCAGTTGTTTTGCAACCAAGCTGTTTCCCCACATATATATCTGAATCTCTTATCCTTGGTGTCAAAGTCATCCTTAAAGGTCAGGAAACAGGTAGACAGATCATTTTTGTATCCCTAACAACATTTGACAGACACATCTCCTTTTGAAGAAGAAAAATCTATAGTTGAAATTCCATGGTGGTTAAGAGAAGATACATAGAATATAAAACAGTCTTTGGGGGGGAGGGGGGAAATATACTTGTTAAACTTAAAAAGTGACTTCATCATCACCTTCCTTGCTTGTAACAACTGACATTCTTTCAAGCTGTTAAGTTTTGAGTGGTAGGGTTATATTGGAATTTGGGCTTTGGTATAGCTAATTTACCAAAGTATGGGTTTGATTCCCGGTGAAGATCACTAAATCACTTTGAAATGCTTGCAATTACGTAAATTCTAATTTTATCCTTTTTTTTCTTTTTTATTACATTTATCTTTATCAGCAGCAAAAGAACCTTTTCTAAATCTGATAGAAGTACTTGAATTTTTAGTATGCTTTCAGGGACAGCTTCATGTCATCTAAAGTAACGCTGTCCAAGCAAGACAGCAATAGGCAAAAAAGTTCCTTACCAACATCTGGTGATTGTGTGGGTGTAGTCTGATCAAACAGGATCATAGAGGTGGTACACTGGAAAGCTAATTCTAGCATATGAGACAGTTAAAATAAGTGGGCGACAAGGAAGGATAGGACTGCCCTTCTTTGTTCCAGCATGGTTTTGAGCTGGATTGGGCTGTGAAGCTCCAGGTGAATTTGGAAGGTGTTTCTTGCACTAGACGGCATAGAAGAGATCTGTTCGTGGGAGATGGCTTCAGCTAACATCACTGGTTATTATACTTCATAAAATAAACCAGTCTATTCACGGAAACTTGTCAATCCTGACCACAGCCTCTAAAGTGTCTTTTTTATAAAAAAATATATATATAAGTCTATCAGTCTGATTTTTTAGATTTCTGCTTACACTGAAGAAAACTTCCATCACCTATTACTACTTACAAGAAATAGATTGTAATTGTTTTTAGCGGGATTTTTGTTCCATCCTCAGTACGTTGTATAAATAACGTAACTCCAACCACTGTTGTGCTGAATTATAAGACTGAGGTAGTTCAGACAATCATTTGTTTATAACAAATACCATTTTTCCAGTACTCTGGTGTATCTTTGCAGTTTTGAGGACCCGTAGAAGTCTTTTTTGATAGAAGTCAAAAAATAATCCCCTCTACCTTCAAGAAGGATTTTGATGTCATTCCTAATGTTGAAAATATTTCTGCAGGTCTTCTTTGTGTGATTGATGGTTATTAAAGCTCACAAATACCAGTTGCTGATAAAAGGTTTCCTCTTTCTAATGAAAGGAGTGCATGAAATCAATACTATGTGTGTTGCAAATGTTACAGTGAGTAATACTTGTGCATATTATTGCTGAGTGAAGCAAGAAACTCTTCTGAGATCCATTGCTACTTTTAGTAGCAGCCTGATGATTATAACATTATGAAGGTAGAATACATTTTGTTGGCATAAAGTGTAGTAGGGTTTTTGTCATCTTGCTTTGAAGGTGGTACAGCCCCTAAGATGATACAGGAGAACCAATGCTTTTCTGTGCTCAGGTTGGGCATCTTGTGCTAACTGTGTAGTAGCTATTTCTTCTGTCACTACGGTATGCAACAAATGCCATTTTTGATGAATCATGCCTCTGCTAATACAGTCCTATGCTTTAAGTATTTGTAAAAGGTTGTCTTATAGAATCAAAAGATATGGACTATTGTGTTATTTGTGCATCAATAGTGCTGCTAGATGGGAAAGTGACAACAAAATGCAATTATTTATCCTTCACAGATCTACTCATAAAGTGTGTACTTTATTGTTTTCCTCTTTGGAACTCTGCGGCCTCTGAATTCTTTCTTGCTTGTGCTTACTGTAGCTTCTGTAAGTGAATACTTAAGAACTAAGAAATTATATAACTGTGTTTTGTAAATAGAGAAAAAATCCTAAACAGAGTGAATTGAATATTCGTTTTCCTCAAGCTAGGTAAATACAGTTTTAAGTTGTTTTGGGAGAGGAAGAAGGAAGATCTAGTTCTTCAGGCTACATGTTAACTCTGCTTTATTTAAAAGTAATGGATGTTGGCATAATATTGTTAGTGTACCTGTCTTTCTCTCTCCGTGGAACTCCAAAACTGATAAGAACTGGAGCTGAAGGCTGAGTCTTCCCAGCTGATACTACCTATGATCTCCTGTACTCTGTTAGCTTGAAGCAAAAGCTTCTGCTTTATATAGCAGAAATAAATGTTAAAGTACTAGCTTTAGCTAAGAAATCATTGGTTGCATTGTTTTGGTGTACCAAGCCAACACTTGGATAGCTGTAAAGAGGTAAAAAAACAAATTAGCAGCCCTTCTTGTCCTGTGTGACTGAACGTGTGTACTAACCACGTAACTCATGTTCCAAGTGCCGTTGGAACTGCGTTATCTACTATGAATAAGAAGCATTCTGGTGAGCCTCTCACTGGAGAGTTCTGGTGTAAGCTTCTGGTTACACTGAAAACATCTGTAGGGAGAGTGTCACTGCGTTGTCGGCAGCAGTACATGATCAGCTCAGTCTGAGTGGAAATAATAGACTGCACAAAGGTGCAAAAGTACTGTGAAACTGAGCACTCACAGTTTCTCTGTACTGGTATTTGCAAATACCAGTTCATGTATTGATGTGAATCACTTCAGAACTGAGAAGAACTGGTTCACTGAGACTGTAAAAGAGTGAGGCAAAAAAATGGCATTATAGTTTAATTTTCTGTGAAGACTGTTGGTTCATCTTTTATCACCTTTTTTAGCAACAAAGCTACTGCTTTTGTCTGGGTGTTCGTTTAATAATCATTGTCATGGAAATGCTGCTCTGTTACTTGGAACTATTTATTGCATGTAATGTGAAAGAGCAGTGAGCAGCCTGAAGGTTATGTCCTTGGTGAGAGAGGAATCTCTGCTTGGCAACTGAGTTTTTGAGGCAAATCAAGAAATTGAGCAATGGAAGAATTCCAGTGGCTTAAAGAGGATTTTTTTCTGTTGCGTAATATTTAAAAAAGCAGTGGGAGAGGGTGTGCTAATTCAGGCAATCCTTGGAATCATTAGATTCACTGTTTCAAAGAGTATATCGCTAAGAAACAAAACTTCTTTACTTGCCTTGAAACGTGACTGAGATGGGTAATCTTTGACAATGGGAAAGAACTGAAGCTATTACTCGCTTGACAGGTGCTTCTGAAGGAAAGAGGAAAAAAACACTGTTTTGCATAATGCAGTGCAACATTCAGAGTTCTTGAAGGATTCAGAATTTAACAGGGCTCTTCTGTAGCAACAAAAAATAAGAGTGGATGAAGGGTACAGCCCAGTAAGTAGTTCTGGTCATGAAAAGACTGACTTTAGACTTGCAGCTTGGAAGAATGCCTCACTTATTTAACCTCACAAACAGGTCAAATGCTAAAGCTCTTTAACAGTAATATTTGTGTTTCTATTCAAAACAGGAAAGAAAACGATGAAATTCTCTTAGCACAGTTAAAAGCATATAACACCATTTACCAAATGACAATATTTCTGAATCAAACTGGAAAACATCACCCGCAGTACTCTAAAACCTAGCATAATATTGATTCATTTAGAGATTGTGGTTCCCTTTCACTCTTCTAGTTCTTTTCCTGATGCTCTTCATGCAGATGGAAATACCTCTTCCTTGATGAAAAAGGAAACATTATTTTTATAATTTGCCACAGACTGAAGAACTGTTTAGCCAAACAAGGTTGAATGAAAGGAAGCACAAAATGTGCCTAGATAAAATCATCAATATTGATAAAGGGTCTTACAATAGGGAAAAAGCACAAAACCCATTGCCCAGATAGGGGTTAGAATGAGGCACAAGCTTTTTTTTTTTTAGTGGATGCTTTTGTAATGGGATTTCTAAATTGGAAAGAATGAGAAAAAACAAGATGGAGTTGTTGGTGAGATAATTGGTTTAGGCTTTTGAAGGACTGTTTGAGAAGGAGCATGCTTAGAGTAAAACAGTGTTTTTATGAAACTGCAAAATGTAAAGCTAGGACAGTGCTAATTGCTGTTAAGTATCAGCACAGAACCTATCTCCCCTACGTAGTAATAGTGTATCTCAACACCAGTTTTGTTTGACAGAACCTGATGATTTTGGTTCTGTCACTTGCTCCGTGGCTGCAAAATGTATGACTTTCTCTAGCAAAGGTGTTGTCTTTTCGTGCCATGTGAGATGATTTCCTTTGTCTCTAGTTTTAAATGAATAAATGAATTAACTGGAATTTGCTCTCCTGCTTTCCAGTGTTTGTCTTAATCACGCCTAAATCCACTGTTGGTAGAATGTCTCAAGCAGGAAGATTTTTTTTTTTCTCACAGAACATTAGCCTTTGGTGAAGATGGGGTGTTCTTGTTCCCCGTGTATGTTTTGCCTTCTTGTGCGGTGAATTCGTGCTCTTAGCTCAGATATGAAAGAGCAGTAAGAGGATTTACCACTCCTGGTAAGTGGTAAATCACATATTCTCAGAATTGGTCTGCAAATTGCATTTTAGGACTCGAGAAGCAAAAGCAGTGTGACTTTAAGGGCAGGAGGGGACACTTTGAAATGGAATTACAAGACAAGAGGTTTGACAAACAAAATTTGCAATAATAGACCTGTGAAGATGGTGAAAAATAACTGTTGGAGAAGTGGAAAAGGTAGAAATATTAGATGATTTTTAAAGTAATTTTACAATGCATTTTGGGGTGATATTAAAAGTTAATAACTCAAAGCTGCTTCAAAACTTGAACTAAACAAATGTGGAAAAGTAAAAGCTAAGGGAAAGGAGGAGAAAAGAAGGAGAAACATTACTGAGATTGTGTTCTTTTCAAAATTATTTTTTCAGGTGAGAACCCCTGCAAATGTTACCTATCTGTATGAATACTTATTGCATGGAGATTCTGCTGTAAGACCAGCAACTTAACTACTTTGTGTTGTTGCTACCACTGTGAGACTGTTGGGAAAAGAAGGAATTACAAAACAAAAAATACAAAATTGTGCAAAAGTTGTTGCTTTAGCCTGTTGTGCCTCTTTACTAAGCATGGCATAAAGGGAAGAGCTTAATTAGGAGTGATGATACTGTAGTATAAAATGTATCCTAAATCATAATTCTCAGTTAACATTGCTTGGTGTGATTAAGATCGGCCATTAAGTCAGGCACTTGGTGATCATCTGGATATTTGGAAATAGGCCATTTCACTCATAAAGTTGCTCCTTCATAATGGTGAAAAAAAATGAAAGAAGGGAGATTTCTAGTCTTCTGCATTAAGTACCTTCTCATCCACCAACATCCCCAGGTCCTCCTCAGGACTGCTCTCAATCCATTCTCCACCCAGCCCATCCGTATTTGTGCTTGGGATTGCCCTGGCTCAGGTGCAGGACCTTGCACTTGGCTTTGTTGGAGTTCATGAGGTTCACACAGTCCCACCTCTCAAGCCTGCCAGGGTCCCTCTAGATGGCATCTCTTTCCCCCAGTGTGTCAACCACACCACACAGTTTGATGTCATCAGCAAACTCGGTGAGGCTACACTCAATCTCAGCATCCATGTTGCCAACAAAGATGTTAAACTGCACCAGACCCGATGCCAGGCCTCGAGGAATGACACTTATCGCTGGTTCCCAATTGGACATTGAGCCCTTGGCCACAACTCTCGGAATGTGACCATCCAGCCAGTTTTTTTCCACCAAATGGTCAATCCATCACATCCATGGCTCTCCAGTTTAGAGACAGGGATGTCGTGCAAGACGGTGTCAAATGCTTTGCCCGTGTCCAGGTAGATGACATCAGTTGCTTTTCCTTCATCCACCAACACTATAACCCTATAGCCATGAAAATTGTCAGGCACAGTGTGCCCTTTGTGAAGCCATGTTGGCTGTTGCCAATTGCCTCCTTATTTTCCATGTGCCTTAGCATAGTTTCCAGGAGAATCTGCTCCTGTATCTTGCTGGGCACCAAAGTGTGACTGACCGGCCTGTAGTTCACCAGAGTATCTTTGTTTCCCTTTTTAAAAATGGAGGGTTTATTTCCTCTTTCCAAGTCAGTGGGAACTTCACTGGACTGCCATGACTTCTCAAATATGAACTTGTGCACCTCCAGATTCCTTACGTGGTCTTGGCTGGGGAGGAGTTGATTTTCTTTGCAGTAGCTGTTTTGGGGCTTTGTTTTGGATCTGTGCAAATATAACAGTGCTGATAACTCAGGGATGTTTGTTGTTGCTGAGCAGTGCTTGCACACCATCAGGGCCTTTTCTGCTTCTTGTACTGCTCTACCAGCCAGTGGGCTGGGGGTGCGCACAGGAGGTTGGGAGGGGGACAAGAAGCTGGGAGAGGGGACACACCTGGAACAGATGACCCTGACTGACCCTTATCTTCTTTTCCACCAGCCATTGGTTTATGAAAAGGATTCTAAATGGTTGTCAATTAAGACACTTCCCAAGGAAGAGTGTATTTTGTGATGACTAGTATTTTTGTATAAACCAAACCTGTTCTGCAGTGTTGAATTTTGACTTGTTTCCACTGTAACTTTTCTTCTTTCAGAAAGAACATTTTGCTTTGCAAAGCCAGTACAGAGAGAAAGATGCTGGAAACTTGCCACACATGGTAAATAATAAAATGGCTTGAATTTCTAAATTAAGCTTTGTTCCTTAAAATAAGCTTATAAAGATGTTGTTCCTGAACAAAAAACATTTGTCCATCCTGATCAGTAATTGTTGGAGGTGTGGGTTTGCTATCCATGAAGTGAAAAGTGACTATACTATTTTAATATCCTGTAGTAGTTTCACTGACTAACTTAAATACTTAAACACTACAGCTTGGATTTTTTTTGTTGAGTAACATAACAAAGCACAGGAGTTGCTGACAGACATTTTCATAATTGGTGATTTGCTCGTTAGATTCATTGAGCTTTAAATTCTAACTTCCTTTCAAACAAAAGGTTGAGCTTAACTCTCAGTAGTTACTAATGCTGCTGTCATGTCTGTTAGTAATTAGAATTTTAAAGTTCATGTTTCTTTATTCATAGGACTGTTTTGGAGATCTTGCATCTCTTATTTTGCTTAAAGTTTTAACAAGAAAAGGAATTGCAGGTTCTATACATGAAGTATGAAACTCATTACTTCTTGTGTGTGTTTAGAAAGCTGTGAATGGAAGGCAACTTACTTACGAGGCTGAAGAGCCAGAGGAACAAGAAGGTCTTCAGCCTATGTATCCTGTTTATCAGCAAACTTACCACAAAAATTGGAGCAGCAGATACCCGCAAAACTCAGGACCTGGAAGAGTCTACATCAATCCAAGGGAGCATTATGTATGATTCTGTACCCAGATGCCTTTAACAAGAGTTTTATTACATGTTGACTGTACGACCCATATGTCTCGTTGGCTTCATCTCTAAAATAATTGGTGTTTTTTCCTGTGGGAAGAAATTGCATGGAGAATTTTATATAGGTAAACCACAAGGAATTTGAGACCTAACTTGCTTCTAGTCTTGGGCATGTGTTTGATTTTGTAGTTATATCAACCTGCCAGAAGAGGAGAGCCTTTTAGCTTTAGTCATGAGATGCATAAACTAGATTAACTGGTTGACACATGCCAAAATGTAGCTAAGCTTTTTCCCTGGCTATTTCTTGGAGCATTCTCTCCCTGGATGGATATTTTACAATAACTTCACCTATGTAAAAGTGAGTAAATATGAGCAAGACAGCTGAATCCCTTGTGACATTAATAGTTTCAGGTTGAGAGTAATTTTTTCACATTTTAGAAAACTTGGGAATCATTTTGACTGGCCTTAGCTATTGATTTCTCAACTAGCTCTACCTCTCCCAGTCAAATGAACAACTAGACTACCTCTCACACACTGACTGGCTGTTTCACAAAGTACGCTGTGTGTCTTCCCACCTCGTTAAAAGTGAAGCAATTGCCTTACATCAAAAGCGTTTTGTTTTCTATTGATTCTGCCTGTTGATGTACATGCTGGTTTTGGTTTTACGGTTAGGTCTATATGAAACTTGGTTGGAGGAAGTTGATGACTAGACAGAACTTTCTGCAAGTGTCTTATGTGAAACTACGTCATACTTATCGATTGCTGTTTAGCCGTTTTTCGAAGCATGACTCCTATTTTAAAGAATTTGTCTTGCTTGGTAATAAATACATTCCTTGCTTTCTTCTCAGTTTGTGATAAAACTGCCTGGGATGTGTTCTTATGTCTTAGCAAGAAAAGAAAGGCTTCAGTCAACTTCAAGTACTTTTCAGCACTGCCCTTTAATCTTAACCGGTAGTGTGAAGTAACTGGAGAATGCCCTGATGTTACCAGTGCTAACAGTATCCCACGTGAAATTTTGTGAGTGTGGGGTAATGTTCTCAGGATCTTTCCAGAAAAAGAAGTTTTCCTGTGGACTAAAACATAAATATTCAGGAAGTTAAAAAAAAATGTATATAATGTGTTAGGGCTGAAATGAGCTCACAGGACAATCTTGGAATATTTTAAGACAGCAGAAAACAGGTTGGTGTCTAAAATTTGCTAGAGAAAATTAAATGGCTCGTGTAGTCTCTAAGTACGTGTACATGTACCTGTACACGTAAGTACAGAATAATGATTTTCATTAGATGACCTGAAGACAAAATATTGAGAAGAATGGGTATGTCATACTGAACATGACTTCTGTGGTATTAGTGCGTTTCTTTGCAGATGTTTGGATTTTTTAGAGGCAAGAGTCAAAGCTGTAGAAGCAGGAGAATTGAAAGCTAGCATAGTGAAGTGCTGCAGGCAGGAGGTCGTTGTGAAACCTGTATTCAGCCTGCATTCATCTCCATAATTGTAAAAGTTAATGAGATCCCTGTCCATGATAGGGCAAGGTAAATTAAATGTTTCTAGCTTGTTACAGGTAGCAGCTAGAAGATTATGGCTTAGGTGCCTGTGTTCTGGACACTGTAGAAGCAGATATTAGCTGTTCTCTTGCTAAGCAGCTTTCTGTTATATGATGTGGTTGAAGTTGACAACTGAAGGAATGGCAAAGGAAAAGGTTGGAGAGAACCTGTTTCTTGGGAGCTATCTTTGAATCACTGTCACCTTGCTTTTCTTTTTGGAACTGAGCACGTTCATGTAAACTGAGCAGCTGTTTTAAACTTCAAAGCTACCTGCTGTATTTGAGACCTAAAGAAGGGCTTATATCCCCCAAAAATATGTTTTCCCACAAGGTCAGTTTAAGCAGCTTCCTCTTTCTGTGAGAGTTGCCTCACCTTGTCCTTGTGTTACTGCAGCTCCAAAAAACATCAGCTCTCAAAGCATGAAAAGAAAACAGTATCTTGGCCAAACATTAAAACACATGGAACGACAGAATGAACTATACCTCTTGAGATAATTTGATCAATATTACCAAGGCAAACTTCATGCCAAAAATATTAGGATATACATTATAGAGTGGTTCAAAACTGTTGTTGTGACAATGCTTCCTCTGCGCTCATTAGTACAATGTGGTATTGAGCAGGTGATCATTTCAGTCCCTATTATGTTGGCAGATGATGTAAAAAAACAATTATTTTGGGTTCAGACATTTTCTATGGCTATTTATTCTTATTTGCAGATACATTTTTGTGTGAAGAATTAAAACTTTGGGGGAAGGAGGGAGGAAGGAAGAATGCTATCAACAGAGCTATAATTGGGTTTTTGAATTTGTAAAAATAACTTAAAAATGTAGTCCAACTGTGTTACCCAAGTTATATATCAACAAACTGCAGAAAGCTTAAATTGCAAACTACCCATCAGGATGTAATTTGCCCTGAAGTCATTAGCAAAATATATTATCACCTACAGATTTATTACCTGTGAGAAATGGTTTCCCTGTAATCTGTTCAGGGATATTTAGTGTGTTAGCTTTTTGAATTTCTGCTTGTAGTCTTCAGTGTGGCTGGATTTTGGGGGAGGGAATTTGGCATAGAATGCTCAGAAGAGAACAGAAAAAAGTCTGCTGATTAGGACTTCCCACAGAAAGAATTGTACATATAGAGGTAGGTTTGATCTGCTTTTTCAAGATGTAGAAAATGTCCTTTATTATTTTTGTATATTTGCAAATGCTTGTATTTGTATTTTGATTGAAATAAAAACATTCAAAATATAAAATTTTCATATGTTGTTTAGATTTGAGGTTGCTTAAGATGTGGAAAAAGGGATTCACTTTTTTGGTGATATGTTTCCTCCTCTCTTGTTGCATGTGCAGAGCATGTGTGTTTTCCTAAACAGTGCCACTTTTGAATGTCTGTGGTGTTGCCTGTTGCAATCCTTTCAAAATTAATTTTACATAACAGGAAGCATATATCACTTTGTGAAAATCTAGCACTTAGGTAAACTGAACACCCAAAATCACTGGTGAGGGAGGTGGGAAAGGAGGGGAAGAGTAGTAATTCACATCTCTAGCTTTGATAAATATAAGTTGTCCTCTGCTCAAATATCTTTATATTCTACAAGGTAGTCCAATTATAGAAAGTGTAAGATTTAGTGTTTGGAGTATCCCAAATGTTTGTGGATACGATACAAATGAAAACTAAGAAAATATACTACTAAAAGAAGGGAAACACTAAACAAGATATTATTAAAGGACTACTGCTGTTCAGTCACAAAATGATCTAATATTTTGGGTATCCAGATCAAGGAAAGCCCAATAAAAAGGTGTTTTAATTCATGAAGAGTGGAGGCAAGGTTTTTACCTTCAGAGCTCTTAACTTTAGCTTCTTTCTGGCAATGTTGCTGCTGTTTCCATATCTGAGTGATACAAATTCAGGTGCAGAAAACTGTACTGTTGTATAGGTAAGTGATTAAAATGCATCATAGTAACTTTTCTGACGCCACAGACCTGAAATTGTTCTCTCTGAACCAGTGCATTGTTTGAAGGCTCTCCATGTGAGTGCAGGAGCAACAGATAGCAGCAGAGCAGTCAAAATCGTTCTGACAACCTAGGTCACTTCGGAGGTTGCTGAAAAGGAGAGCTAAAGCTCCGGGTGATAAAACCCTCAAAGTATCTGTGGTAGTTTAGTTAACTGCTCAATTGCCCTGCAGGAGTTACCCTGGGGTTTTCTGTCCACCTGTGGTGCATGCCCTGAGTATTGGAAGACTAGGTTTGGCTTTTGGAAATGCATGAATTCCCAATAGCAAAGCTAAATGCTTCATTGCAGTTTACACACATAACGTAACCGGTGTCATGAAAATATTAGGCTTGAAATTAATCAAGCAGGCCCGAGTTTTTAGTGGTGTTGCGAAGCTGGTTTAGGTGGGTTTGTGCAGTTGGTGGTGTAGATCTCTGCAATGCTGTGGAAACTTAGAAGCACTTGGCCAGTTGTTCTGAAGGTGTTCAAAGGTTGTTATGTTCTAACGATGTGCTAAAAAGGTATGTTATAGTTACAGTAAACTGTGACAATTAGAAAAAAGCAAAGGCAGAAGAGTGGTTGAATATCTCAGCAGGGTAACACGTAATAAAATTTTTAGTGTATTTGGTAGATTGCTTAAGAAATTCAATGGCATTAAAACTTACCAGCATTCATTCGTTTTTTTGTTGTCTATGTGTGTCTTGATGTGTAACTGAGATGATATACTTTGAAAATATTTGTAAGCAATGAAGAACTGCTAGGTAGGAGTATCTTTGCTAAAAAACCAGTGTGTGAAAGGACCTAATTGTGGAGAGTGCTTTCTGAAAGAACTTTGACTTTTAAAGTTTAGGCAGCTTCTAGAAATTACTGTTCAGCACTCTGCTTCTGGTATCACTGTCTGCTTTGAGAAGCAGAGGTCTATGATTTCATCCTCAGTCAAAAACTGTACTTGTAAAAGAGTCTGCCTGGCAAAATTAATGGTTCAAAGTTCTAACAACTTGAGTTCCTTTCTGACAGAAAGTAAAGATTTGATATTTGTGCATTTAATCACAGGTGTGACATGGTTCTTGGTAATTGCCTTAGTACCTTTAGCTGAATTATACTAAAAGAAAATGCGCAAAAAATAGGTTGCAAGTCTTAGTAATAATTATTAAAAAAATGTGAAACCCAAGTAGAGATGTGTTAGGCATTTTAATCGGCACTGACAACCCCTCAGTGAAACTTTTTCTAGTCTTGTTTTGTGATCTCACTTGACTTGATTTTATGCTATATCTAAATCTAGATCTTTCAATTGCCAGTAGAAAATGAATACTATTTGGGAGCCTACAAGCCAAGCTGTGATGCTTTCACCCTTTGTATGATTAGTAATCAAGACTGTAAATTGGAATTTACCTCACAATTTTGGGACCAATTTGGAAACCAAGTAGACTCCAGCTTCCTCAACAGCTGAGAAGAATTCAGATTTCTGTGCAGGGCTACACACAGAATGCACTAAGTATGTGAAATATATTAAAAAGTCCTTTCCATTTGACTGAGGTCAGCCACAGATTTATTATATTTCAACACGAAATGTGCTCTTCCACTAGGTTAAATTAGAATTATAATCCAACAGAGATTTAGAGGAAATAACTTTTTTAATACTGGTTGCCAGAAGGAGAAGTTTGAATATTTGCTGCTGCATCACACTTTAATTGTTCCTGTTCTAGTAAAACTTTAGTGGGTTCTGAGTTTTTATGATGCCTGGGACCATATATCAGGTACTGCTCTTGGTAAATTAGATGTCTTTGACTAAATCCTTGTCTGCCACTTCTGTTTCTGGTTCCACTCCAGTGCCATGCGACTTCAATCTCAATACTGGAAAGTAACTTCATTTTTGCATCTGTGTGAAAATAGTGATCTGGCTGCATTGGTTAAGGATTGCAAGTGAAGTATTTAAGACATGTTATAAAAGATTCGGCTGTGGGTTTTTTCCCTTTGTCCTTTTGCCAGCACTTGATTTTACTTGTTTATTATTGTCTTGGATCTCTGAATTCTTGCTCCTGGTGGTCTTGCTGCATTAGATCCTGTCCCTAGGGACGTGTGCCTGCAGTTTCAGTCTCCCTAATACTTCCTGTCCCGTTAAGAAGTGTGTTATAGTCCTCTCTATGACTTCAGATATTCTGTGCTTGAACAGCTCCTTTTCTTGACAGCAAAATATTTTGGGCCAGTGTTTGTTTACACAATTCAGCTTGTAGCAAACTCCAGAAAATTAAGTTTTTCCTGCTGGTTTATGGCTGTGTGTAGTATTAGGTCATGTGCAATGCAGCAGTGGACCCACAAAAGATGCTTCACCCCTTCAGACCTACCTGGTGGCTGGTCAGGGGAGAGACAGGCAGCTATCTAAGGCTGGTCTCTGCTGCCACCAAAGCATATCATACTCGCAAGAAAAAGAGTCCACAGACCTCTAACTTTTCTGGACTGCTCTAGTAATTTGGGAATAATTACTTTCAGGCACTATTTGTGGCAAAAGCTGAATTCCTTGTCAACTATGGTAGACAAAACGTAGAGCAGTTGTATTTCTGTCTTTAGACTAAGCTGGCTCTTTTAAGACCAGACTTCAGTTCCTGATGTGACTGCTCCTGTTAAGTATAAGAACTGAAGCAGCCTGACTTTAATCCCACAACTAAGAAAGTTCTTTCCTTCTTTGACATGAATTGAGAGGAAAGAGAGAAATGGCTATGGGCAAATAAAATGCCTTTGTATTACCTTTAAAATCCAGATTGATGGATCGCATCAGTTGGAGATCAATTTACCCAGGTAGGCTAAGCAAATGAACAAAAGGCTGAAGGTGGCTGGAGGAAGACACACACACTGTTTCAGAGAACACTACTTTCTTACTAATGCTTGTGGTGACTCGATGTGATGCTTACTGTCAGCTGGATCTGTTTCCCGTGGCCAGGAATATTGCTGGAAGCCCTGGATTAGTAACAAAATACCAAATACTGGTTAAGGCAAAAAGTCTCACCTGTTCAGATGTATTTTGTATTGGCTCTTCAAGCAGTTTTCAAATTGGCTACTAAAAAATTGGTTTAGCAGTTTCTTCCGTAGGATTTCCATTCCTTTTATGTTCTTGGCCAATTTATTTTTCACTAATAAATCCTGGTTAGGGCTTTATTAACGAGAAAGTACCTAATGCACTGGTAAGATGGAGAATAGATTCTATTTCGTTCCATATTTGTCTCTCTCTACTATAGCTTCTCGGGACAGTGTTAATTAATTTCTGACTCAATATGGAAATGTTTGAGATTCAGTGTTGCATAATTTTTTTCCTCCGCTTTCATGTTGTGTAAAGGCATGAGGGATGTGGAGTATGCACATATGTTTAACTCCGAGAAATTTGCGGAGTGGAAAATGGATAACTTATCAACATCAGTTATCCTTCTTATAGCTGGAAAAATTACAATGATGCAGCATTGCAAATGGTTAAATCACCTTACTTTCAAGTGATGCAGAGTAAGCAAGAAAAAAAGCAAACATGGATTGGTGCTTGGAGGAAATAGTCCTGCTTATACCAGAAGGCAGTATTTAGACTACTTGCCTATTGCCTTCAGATATGTCCTAATAGCAGGAAGAATCTAGTTAATTTGGATGTTGATGCTACTTAGCTGATTGTCGTAAGTTGTGGCAGGTTATCCCAAAGCCAGTTTCCAGGCGAAGTGAGAGATTCAGACTTGTCACTTTCAAATGTGTTACTATGTAATCACTTCCAAGTTTCACCATCTGCTTAACATTGGATCTAAATAGCTTTATTAAATTAAATGTCTGCATAGCTGCGCTCTAGTCTATCAAAAGATTCATCTAGAAAGCTGAAGATAATTGAATTTCTAGTGTCACTGATCAGGCTTGAGTGCATGATTTGCACAGCAAGTGTAACTGACCCCGTGGATATCTATGTGAAATAAAATGCCCAGTGGATACTTGTATCTAAAAGCATTGATTATACAGTAAGTAGTTTGAGTTACTGTACTGGGCAATAATTCAGTCATTTTGAATTAACTAAGAAAATCTGTTCTTTTTAAGAAGACTGAGGGAGGGGGGTGGAAGAAGCTGCTGTCAAGACACACATTGTGTCAGCTTGAAGTAGAACTTCGACTACAATTGAATAGCCACAGCAAGTAGTGACTTTGTCTTCTCTAGAAGATTCAGGTTTCAGATAAGTCGTTCTCTTGCAAGAATATAAACGAGCTTACCTGAAGACGATTCAAAACTGTGCAAGCCTTTGCTTGAAACAGCTACCAGGCTTTTGTGTCAAAAGACAAAGCCGGGGAGAGGCACGATGGAGATGACTGAATGCTGCAGATGCTCACTGCACCTTTGACTTCCTGCCCTTACCGAGCTGTCCCTCTCTGCTTGGCTGCCTGGGCACCTCAGCAGGAGGGCTTCTGCTGCAATTCAGCTTGTCTCGACATCAGCAGTTGGAGCTGGTACCAAATTTATCTGGACTTCCTTCTGCCTGTCCCTTTGCCCTTTTTCCCACCCCATCCCCTCTGCCGGGACTTTTAGCAGTATTTGGGGAAATTTTTTTAATTGTTAATATTCTACAGTTAAAGGACCTGATGTCAGTGCAGTTCTGAAATGTCAATTTAAGGAACCTGTGGCAGACCACGGCATAGTTATCTACTAGCAGGCTAATGGATGCCCTGAAAGTGTTTGGAACTGCTTTGGACCTACTCCAGCACGATTTGACAAGTGCTGTCTGAAGCAGTCCTGACGTGCATTAAAAGGAAGAGCTTCCTTATGAAACCACATGGAGTCATAGAGTTGATAGTGCTTTTTTTCTGCTGTTGATGTCTTATTAGAGCTCTCACAGCATAATGTTAATAGGCAGATAGCATCTTTGAATACATATAATTCATGTCTTCTGGTTCCTGAGAAAACATTTGGTAAAGAAGGAGAAAAAAAAACCAAAAATCACTTAGGTGATATGCAAGTAAATTTGAATCTGAAATGACCACATTAGGGGCTATGCTTAATGCAGTTTATGTGGCAGGTGACTCTATGACACTCAGGATATTTCAGACAAAATCTGGGAAGCTGGGCATTATGTGACCAGGTATAGAGATGCCAAAGTTTGCAAAAGAGTGGGAGGATACTTTATTAAATTACATACCTTGAAGTTGCCCTAACTCTAGCTGGGCAAGTTGCTGCTAATGCAAAGAAAAGTATTTCTTGTAAGCTTCCTACACACACTATGCATATGACAAGATGCATGTTGGTTGATGTAGTTCTGGAAACCGTCTGTTCCCTGTCACAAACTCCATCTTGGCATTTCTCATAAGTTTAATTGTAGCAATTAAACAGCACTCCAAAGCAAATGTTTCCTGGCTTTTATACTGGAATTTTGGACGCCTCTAGGAAATCTAAATATTTTTCATTTTTCTTCTGAAGCCTATTTACTACTTCCTCTTACAAAGATAGGCTTGCTGCTCCTTTGGCTTTAACTAAGCATTGTTTTCTTTCCTCGGAGATGGAAATACCACTTTGAAAGATCGGGATCATTGTTGTCCATGCTTGACTGTCAGTAATTAACAAGTTCTAAATGAGAGCCCTTTATTGAGGGCTTTTTAATAAACACTCCCCATTGTGACTTGGAGTCTGAAGAATTTTAACTGAGTTTTGTATTTTCTTGTATGTCTGTGCATTTAACAAGTGTATTTGTTTTGAATTACAGTTGATTGAGATTTACTAGCATGCCTAATAGTTTCAAAGATGAAACTGAAAAGAAGGGGTTAAAAAAATTACCAAATTGGATGTTGGTATGTTCTTCCACGCAAGTGTCAGAAGTCCATTTTAAGGACTGCCTCTGAAGTCCCACTTGTTTACTGGAGCACTAAACAAGTAAGGCTAAAGGGAGTAGTGATTGTTGAGGACTACTGTGCAGCTGGATAGCAGTCGCCCTATCTCAAGATAGCTTCCGTTGTATTAAAGAACTTGTATCTCACCCTGATTAGTACCAGGAAGTAATTAAAACATAATCTGGCTCTCTTCATTAGAAATGTTCTTGAATCCTTTGAAAACTGTCAAATAAGTGTCTTCAGTATTGAATGTTCCTATAAATAAAATAACAGAATAATCTGGACTCTCATACTTTTTTCCATGCATGTTTGACTCTAATGCCAGCATGAGCACACTCGGTTTTGTAAATGAAGAAGACTGAAAAGTCTGAGATTTCTATACAGACTAATAGGCCAGCAAGGCCTTCTGTAAGGCTGAAATTCCAGAAAGTAACCATTTGACGTCAGCTGGTGAAAGGATAAAGGTGAAATTCCACCTAAGTGTAAAATTTGTGTAACTCTGAGCAGTTGGTACATTAATACAGGTGAGCTGTTTGTGCTGCTGTTTGGATTTCCCCTGCCTTGGGTTAGTCCTCAAACTCAGGTCTTTTATTTAGGCAGGAACTATCAAAGGTATCTTTCTGTGTGTTTCCCTCAGTGAATTGCTTTGCTGTTATTGAAATGCTTCTTATTCAAAAAATAAGTTGAGTGACCACATGGGGCTAATTGCTGTGACTACCTGTAATGGGTTTTATTTCTCTTCAATTAAAACAATAAATATCAGGACAAAGTGATGGTGTCTTTCACCTTTGGCCTGTACAGGGAGTAAAAGAAAGCTGCTAGTTTGCTGCCAGGTATGTGGTCAATGCTGCTACCCTCGTTAGGTTAGCATAACTAAGGCTCAGTTTAACATTTGTGCAGTCAGTTATAAGATATAGAGGAATATAAAATGATCTGACTCTCATGATGCAATGCTCCTGTGCCCCTTCAAGTGAATTTTCTTTCTTGGACCGTAGCTTTTCCCTCCTTTTGCCTATTTGAGAGAACACTGTATGTTCAGTGAAGTTGCTTGGACCAAACTGAAACACTCTTGTTTCCTGAATGGCAAACCTTGGAAAAACACAGATGAAATTCTAATTTGAGATGATGCTAAAATTTTTCAAGAGGACCTAGGCTTCCTTTTAGCCTTTATGAAATCTGAAGTTACATAGTTTTATTTTAACATAAAACCTAGTTGCACTTCGGGGTCCTGCACAAATTCTGCATACCAGATTGAAAGTTAAAAAATGCTGTGGAAGAGGAATAAGTTGCATTTTATATCTGTACTGCATCAAGTTTGCATTCTTCATAAGTATCCTCTGTGGCTCATGTCTTTGCCCTTAATAGCTGTGTCTCAGAAATTTTCTCATCTGTGATATTTCCTAATAATTCAGAATTCTCTTTTTCTGGAACTTCCGATGGTTTTTTTTTTGTGGTAAATGAAAGTTATAGTCTAGCCAGAGAAGAGATCTTCCTTTAATTATACATTTGTTGATAATGCCTCTTCTCTCCATTTGTGTGAGTGCACCTTAGGACAAAAGAGCGAGCTGAGGAAAGAAAACCCTTCAACATTAGGACAGCACACCTTCAGCAGCTAAAAATAGTATTTCAAGGGTCTCTGTGCATTAAGCATCCGTGTGCTGTAGTCTGTCACAGGTAGAGTGGCTGTGAGACAGCGCGCTGAGTGTCTCTGTATAGAGCTGGTAGCTTAGCAGGTGATTTTGGGTAGTGTCTCAGCAGTGTGAGCAGTATGAATGCAGACTGTGCATCCCACAAGTCCCTGCTGAACACCGGGATGGGCTGTCAGTCCTGTCAGGCTGCTCCTGTGCCTTTGAAGCTAACCATATGGAGTGTGAGTGCAATTAAAGGACTACTTCTTTTGCAGTTGCTTGCAGTTCCAAGTGACTAAAAATGCCCTGAGTACTTAAGGAATTGCTTAAAATATAATGAAGATCATCTTAGTGAACACAGGAAAAACTAGTGGGATGCTTTTCTGAGATAGAATTATATATGGTGCCAGAATAGCCTCTGGAGACAGAACTGATGGTCTGAATTTACAAATGAGGAGAAAGTTCTCTGGAAAAAAGTGTCCTACTTTAGCTTCAACTGTACACTTGCTTCGTTTTGGAATTCTGGAATTTTTTGTCACCCTTAGTTAGTCACTGCAAGACACTTGGCAACTGCTGTCTTGTATTGGAAGGGCCGAGATAATCGGAGAGGTCTGCATAGGGCTTCACAAACACGGAGAGGGTGTGCCTGTTTCCCTTGGCCTGCTGGCCGTGCTCTTACCAGGACAGCCCCGTAGGCTGTGAGGGCATGCTGCTGCAAGCTGCTATCCACCAGGGCACCCAGATACTTTTTCTGCAGAGCCCAACTGCTTTCTCAGTTCCTGCATTTGTTTAACTTGTGGCTCAAGTTGAGCTTCTGTGACTGAGGAATTGAATCCTGCTGTTATATACTTGGATTGATACATACGTTTGCTGTGCAGATAGTTACGATGGGTAGTGGTCACTAAGCTTTGACCTTGATAAATGTGTTGGCCCTGTATTTCTGAAGTGAAAATTTGCTTTGTGTGTTTGGCCACACTGTGGGTTTGTGCTATACTTGTTGTCACACTGCAGGGGCTTTTTTCACTCTTTGATGCCATGGTTATAAATCAAAGGTTATCAGCAAACCAAACAGTTATGGAAGGTGCAGCTGCACTACGAGCTCAGTCTCTTAATAGTGCTTTTAATACTACTTAATGATGTCTAGAGACCTGCTCCAGCTAAAATATTGTATTTAAAAAAAAAAAAAAGAAAAAATTAATTATTTGTGGGTAGAAAAAGGAGCAGTGATGCTGCCATTTATTGCCCATTTCTTCATAAATTCTGTTGCAAAGGACAGAATCACTGTAGCGAGTGATCACATAATTTGGCATATTGTAAGAGGTAGCTTCCTAACGGGATAACTTCTGGTAAATATATATAGTGAAGAATCTAGCTAGTTTTTTACCTTTCGCACGTTTTGGGTAATTAATTTTTTAACTAAGACTTTTTACAGAACTTTTCCCAGTTTTTGGGAAGCTGTCTCTAACTTGGTAGGTGTATTAAACTCCTTGTACAATGAAGTCCTCTTTCACACTGCTATCCTTGAATCTGCTTGATTATTGTTTTCAGATCTGGAAGGTGGAAGTCCTTGAAAGGCAAAACAGCCTGACACAGTGAACTCTGCTGTCCTACAGATGTCCTTCCCCGTTGGCAGAACTTGAATGTAATCTGGTTTAGGTTAAGTCACAGGTGGATTTTGCTCTCGGAGTTACTGGAGCACCCAGATTGAGAGTTTATAGAAAAGGAAGTCCTGTTGAGGGTCAAGGATTATAAGTGAAAAAGAACATGGCTTGCTATTTGTCAGAATAAAGACTGATGTACCTCTGTGTGTGTGAAGTCTAGTTAACAAAAAAGCAAACAAACAAACCCAAAAACAGCAGCAATGTGCTCTATACACACTGCAACCCCAGCTCCCAGAAAACAACCTCAGAACAGCGTGATGGGGTTTGGGAATAAATAATTTACTATTATTTGGCTTCATAAGTTATTAAGTCAAGGTGTTGGGGGTGGGGGTAATATGGTCCGCTGAAGAACTGTATAATTTTATACTCTGCTTTTTATTCTTTTCTTAACTGTTGATCCACTCTGCACTTTCTGAAAACATGAGATTTGACCAGCAAGGAAAGAGTAAAAAGTGCAATTTTCTACTTGGGGTTAGTGGCTCAGTCTAAGGAGATGTTTTCCTCCCCTCTGTAATGCTAGCAGTGTAAAGATGACTGTTCCCAGACTTTACTGAGGCTGCCTGAAACTGACTGTGCAAACAAGCTTGTGAATTATGTGAAGAGTGAAAGAGGGACAAGGATTAGTTTTAGATTGCTAGTTAAACATCCTAATATCCAAGCAGACTTCTGCTGGAAACTCACTTAGGTAACATTTATGAACCTGGGGACAAATGCTGTCTGAATTGCCAGCAGCAAATGAAATCCTGGCTGCTGAATTACCCAAGCTGTAAAAGAAATCAGAGAGAACATGGGCTACTTGTTGCTCTAAATGTAACAGATCTTGCACTATGTACCTCTCCAATGTTACCAAACACTTACTGTAAGTTTGAATTTTTTTTTGTCTAGTTCGAGATATTTGATCTGTAGAAAACCTAAGTAAGTAGTGGCCCTGCTTCCTAGAGACCTGAAATATTTTCGTCTCCCTGTTTTAGATGATGGGTAGATCAAAAGCCTAGAGGGTGAACTGTTTCCCTCTTGTTAAGCACTTGAGCTCTGAGACAGTGGTGTCTGGGGGAGGTGAGTGTGTGAAAAATGTCCCAATAAATCTGCTGGGACATATGGAGTACTTAAGATCTTAAGTGTAAGACTAGAAGGATATCTCAGGCTGTGAAAGTAAGCTTCCCCACCGTCACTTGTAGTTGCTCTTACATTCACTTTCCCTGACTGTCATTACTTCATCTGTAAAGCTGTTGTTTTGTGGAAGGTTAAACAGATAATGTCTGTGCTGGCTAGGGGCATCCTGATTTCCGGCTTACAGGTGTATTTGGTAAATCCATTCTGTTTGCTCTTACAATGAATCGTATTCAGTTTGCGTTTTTTCTTTCTGGTGCTGTGGCCTCTTAGTGCCTACACACCCAACACCTGCATTTCCCCCTTGCCCTTCACCTGGCCGGGTTAAGGAAGTTGAGCTCTCTGTTGGTAATGCCGGACTATTGGATGTAACCCCCTAAGAGACGGATAACTCCTGAACCTTCAGACGGCCTGCTTTGTTGTGAGCACTTGTAAATTCGACTTTCAAATCTCGTACCCAATACACCATCTAATCTCACACATCTGTATTTTAGTTAATAGTATTATTTATTGAAACGCAGAAGAGTGTGGGGGTTTTTTACTATCCAAACACATGGGAAACAGCATGGGGTTCTTTAGCTGCATGTGGTTCCTTTGCCACATGTGGTGGCATTGTAAGTGTTCCCAGTGGCTGGCAGAGTAATTAACCTGGCTTTAATTATTTGAAATGCTATATTTGGAGGAGGAGGATACATAATACGAACAATGAGGCATTAGGATGAAATTAATTCCATTAGAGTGGCCAGGAAGTCCTGTAGAGCAGACTCCTAGTGCACTTGAAAATCCTACCAATTAGTACCATGAGCTCTTTGGACATTGCTCATGTCACTGGCTGGTTAAGCTGCTGGTTCAATAGAGCACCTTAAATAACTCAGGCATAGCTGGAACTGTAATTGCCTATTTGCTCTCACCCCACATTCTTCTGTGGCCTGCAAGGGACCTGCCACTGGGGGCTCAGACAACGATTTGTGCTGTTTTTAAAGCCTGATTTTTTTTGTGTATTTGAAATAGATCACAGATCTATATAGATACTTTAACAGGGGCAGGAAGGTGGTGGTTCTAACAGCAGCGATGTCCCTGGAGGAGACTTTACTCCAACAGCGTGCAGCAGAAACTGAAACCTTGTTGTTTTACTGAACTCCTTCAGACAGCTCTGCTGTTAACTAACAGTGCACAGGGGATCTAAATGACCCACTCCAACCCCCCAGCATTTTGCACAGTGGAGCTACATCCAGCAGAGAGCCAGGGCTCAACCTGTGCTTTGAGAGACTGTGGGGTTCCTGTGGCTCCCCCTGGCAGGGACAGGAGAGGAACCACAAGGACCACTGAAATAGATAGGTTTCTTCTAGTGGTGGTGTGTTATTTTATACAAATAATGCGGTGTTTGCTATACAGGCAAGAGAATCTAACCACCCTCATTAAGCTACAGGGTGGGCAGAAACGGCTCCAGTTAATTTTTCAAAACAGAAAATCATCAGTAGGGGATATTCAGAGCCAGACTAGAACAGGCTGAGTAGCCATTACTTAATCCACATGTTTAGCAACCCTATACAATGGAGGCTAAAGTTGCTTGAAGATGAAAATTTGGGGTTGGCTTGTTTGACTCCATAGTAAGTATTCTCATCTTACTTATTCATTCTTGTGAGGTTTTGTATCTTCTTAGACAATAGCAATAGGTCCCCAGTTCCTTGAAAAATGAGAAAATACTGGCTCCTTAAAGGTTTTTCAACATCAATAACTCTTTACAGCCCAGGTAGAGTCATGGTAATTCTGTCTGATTTTGCTATGTGAGTTTAATGCTTTATGGCAGCTTTGATGTCGGCTAAGCACGTATTGTTCTGCAACTCCGAGGATTTAACTGCTGGGCAAGTTATTAGATGTCTTGAGAGTGCTTCACCAAATGTACAGACTGTCTTGGGATTTTCCAGCACAGAAAACAGTCTAAAGCCTAGTTGCTATTTCTTATTATTACGGCAAAATAGTAGGTGTCAGAGGCATGGTCAAGCCAGGCAAGGGGAAAATTTTAAAACAAGTTCTTCTGTATTGTGGCAAGAAGTAAATGGCACTTCCCCAGCAGCCCAGCTTTGTTTAGATGAGGATGGAACCTGAAGTGTTATAACCCTTGGTTTTGGCTGGTTTTCTAGCATATCTGAAATAATGAGTCAACACATGACTAATCAGCTGCGAGCCCCACAGCAGAGGGCCAGGGAGGCACTGGGCAGTGCTCAGCCTGCCAGCTGCTGAAGCACAGCACAAGTTGGATAAACAGCTCCTGTCTCGTAGGATTTGCAGCCTGAGCGCTCCCGCTCGTGGTGTAGCCAGCTATGCTGAAATCTGGGGGTTTGTGGCTCTCTCCTCTTTCTGAAACTAAACTTCACAAATCAATGTTGCCATGGAGAAGCGCCACCTAATCATCAAGGGCAGGCGATGAACTAATTAAGTGTAGGAATCTGACTGCAGTAGTGATAATACCCCTGGGATATAAAACAGTTACCATTAAATTCAAATGGCCATTTTCAGTACTTCCTTCAATATAACGTAGTGCTGGCTAATCAACTATGATATAAAAATGGAGACACTGATGGGTGGGTAAGCAAGGACGTGGATGCTCAGCTACTTAGGAGTGAACAGACACATCTGATTTCTGCCTTCTTTTGTATAAATGTATATATAGGAAAATGAAGAAAAAGTCCCTTTATGCCCAGAAACATGCAAATGCTTGGATCACAAACTGAAGATATGTGAAGATTTTTTTTTTCTTGGTCATTTTATTATTGGTCTAAACATGATACTGTGATGAAAGGAACTTGCTGATTGCCATGGGATTTCTGTGTGATTGTTCTCCCTCTTTCTTTTCTTGTTTAGCAATTTTGGTTTTGTCTGGGGAAGTCCTTAGTCCTGTCTTCCTGTCCTGAGGTGCTTGCTGAAGAGCATTGTTAAGGAATAGAATGTTACATGTTTAAGTAGAAGTATTACTTTACTAGAAGTGTTGAAAAATAGATAGCTGATGAAATACATAACGACATTAAATTAGTTTGTGAGACTAGACATAAAGGGTGAATTCTAAGGATTTTAAATCTTGGTAACAGGAAGACATTCATCAGTCTCATCAAAATCACATAAAAAATGTCAGAAGGCTGAAGAAAGTGGTAAAAGATCAAGTTGCTTATATCTTGAAAAGGAATTTTTTAACTGTTAAGGAAAGCAGTTAGGCATGGGAGACAACCTGCTGTACTCTGCAATGATCGAGGGAGGAGGAAAAGGGGAGACACCACAAACAGCATAAGGGCTAGCGTGTCAGGAGAGAGCTGGGATGCCCTTTCAGTGTACTCTTCAGCTCAGACCATATAGGCTCCTCAGTCACTGCAGAAAAGGGCAGAGAGCATTCCTTTACCTAATGTTCAGAAATGCTTTTGAAGTGAAGACCTGGGCTTTTTTAGAAGGATGCAAGGATAGTCTTCTCTGGATATAAATCTAAAGGGGCACATGTTGTTCTTGTCCAGGTCTGGTTAGACCTCTGCACGTCTACTCCTGCACCTCAGTAAGCAATGTCAGTCTGTAGTTACAGTGGAGCCCAAATCAGCAGCATGGAAGAATCTGGAAAGCAAGCATCTAAACCTGTTACTGAATGATAAAGAAAATTTCAACTAATCAGAAGGCCTGCGAGAAATCCTTCACAGTGCCATGGCATGTTGAGCAGAATGCTTGTAAGGGGCTCTTTCAAGTGCTGGGTAAATTGAGAATTTGCCCAGACTGGCTGAAGATGCATTTCTGCAGCTGCTTTAGTGTTTGAGCTTCTCTTTGGGTTCTAAAAGCGGATTTGTCAAAGCCTAATGAGGTCTCTCTGATCTCCAGCTGTGTGTGCTGTTACAAATAGTGCTGGCCTGTCTGAGCTCTCTGATGGCTGTAAGGAGGAAAGCGGTGCACTAATGAGGGGGCTTGGCTGTGTTTCCTGCCCCCCTCCTTCCATAATTAGTGGACTCCCTGACCAGGCAAGGAGAGGTGCTGGGGGCTGTGGGCTGGTGTTTGCCAAAGGCGTATGGAGAAGATGCTGTGGGTAGACCTTCAATTGTAGGGCATAGGATGTTCTTTCCTGACTAACATCTCTGGCAGGTGCCTTGATGAGACTATTGATTTTGGGGAAGTGTATTCAGCAGGGAGGGCAATTCCACTGTGTGCAGCTGTGAGCCCAGGATTGAGTGCATGTGGACTGGCTGACATCAGGTGGCAAACCTGTTCTGCTTCTGCATGTATCTTGCAGTGGGAAGACCTGGCTGTCTGCAGTGAAGTTGCTGGGCCGGATTAACCAATAGTTTGAACTAGTGAGGCAAATGCTGCTTTCTCAGTAGTTATTGTCATACCAGTGCTTGAAAAACTAGTCAATTTGATGTGAAGTGCTGCTCTGCAGAGCAGCAGACCTTCCTGTTTGTAGGTCATCTGATTTATAATAAATTGCTTTTAGATTGAAAAAAGGAGCAGCCAGATGCCTCTTTCTCATAGTTTTCTGCTTTTTTTGCCCAGTTATTGCAGTGGTGCTGAGCGGAACATTGCAGATGGAAGTGTATTTACATAGGATTACTGGTTTTTATCTTCTGTAGCAATGAGCTCAGATATTAGAGTATCCATTTCGTGGTAGAACTCTGAGAAGGGTAGTGCTTGGAAATGAAAAGAAAAACTAGTAGAGTAATTGAAACACTTCAAGGATGTTTTGGTCACAAGGCAACACTTGAATGCAGATGAGTAAATAACAGAATAAGAGATTTGTGAGAGGCTGCTGCTTGTGGTTAAGGAACAGTGAAAAGTCAAATTAGCATAGAAATAGAAACACGTGGATAGGAGCAAATGAGGAAACTAAAGTTGCACCTGTGCTGAACTGAATTGGTAGGATACAGTGTTTCTGTGGGCTGAAATAAAAAGGAGTTCCAACTAAGGTCTTCTTGGAAGGCACTTACCTAGAGGCTAATACAGCCTTTGTGCTGCCAGAATAGCTCTATTGGATTAAAAGCCAGGAATTAGCTGCCCAAGGTGAGCTCCTTGTAGAGAACAGCAATAGAAATGCTGAATTCAAAAGTCATCCAGTGTCACACGGTAATACAGTAACAAGGGGAGGTAACAGTCACTGCTGTTGTCTTGCAGGATAAGACAGAGAGGTTTGCATCACACTGACTTCCGGGCGCTAAAACAAGTTCATCACTGCCTTGCTGCACATCAGAGGGATCTCCTGGAGACCGTCCCTCTCCTTACCTGTGTCAAACCATGTCTCAAAGCAGTCAAGGCAGGTAGCAGGCTCATAAAAATCTGAAAGATGAAAAAAATTGAAAGACCTCCAGCGTGCTTTAGATCTGGCCTTGCATCATAGATGTTTTTCAAAGACTGTTCTCTGCACAGAGTAGATTTGTACCTGCAGGCAAGAAAACCTGAAGAGAGTCCTGGGCTACTTTGTGTTAGCAGAAAGAAATTCTTCACAAGAACAGCTGGAATCAAAAAGATGTTAGGGTACAGATGTCGGGGGGCTTCCCCTGTTAACAAGTGATTTCTTTTGGTTCTTGGCATATTTTCATAGTCAAGTATCATCCTTAATTCAGTTACAATCAACCTCTCCTCACCCCTTTTCATGAAAAGCAAAAAAAAAAGCTTTCTCTGTAGAGAGGAAGAAGATACTCAGGTGGTGTGTGAATAAGCTTGAATCTGAAACGTTGAGCTGTTTGTCTCTGTAATGAAGTGGTGGTTTCTGAGTTCTGATGCTCACCTATTAAGATATCTATCTTATTTCCAAATTCTGCGTATTTATAACAAGATACCCTCGTCTCATTTGACTGTATGATACAGAAGTTTCTATTTTTTCATTTTAAAATGAAATGGGTTTTTGTGGGGTTTGGTTTTTTTTTTTTCTAATTTAGAATTTCTGACATGGAAAGTGCAATTGTGACCAACTCCATGGGAGTAGTCAGGACACAGGCGTTTTCTCCAATGTTTTTATTTCATGTGAATTGCTTAGACCAAAGAAACAATGGAGTAAAGGTAGCTGAGCAGGAACGATTTTGCCCATGGAGCTTCCTTGATACTCAGTTTACTTGCTGTACTGCACCTTCAGCAAAGACCAATCTCTGAGACAGGCTTTTACAAAGCAGGCTAACAAGTTGATTTCTCCCTGTAGACAACCATCTCGCCATGGATTCTTCCACATTCCTGCTCTACCTACTCCCTACCACTACCTCTCTAGTTAGCGACTTTCCACCATACGGAATTATAGTTTTAACTCAATTGTATAGTGACTGATTTTTGATAGAGTACCAATCTCCAAGTTGCTTGCTTCCACCGTGCATCAAATCCAACTGTTCATCTTGCCTGGCTGTTTGGACGCTGAAAGATGAGTCAACTCCAATCTAATCACGGTTAATTTAGGAATGTGAGTTTTTTTGGCTGGATCAAAGGTTTGCACTGTAGCCACCTGACTGCCAAATCCAGTCAATGGGAATTACTGCAAGTATTCAGTTAGCAGCAGGATATTGAGGGACCCTAACCCACCGCTTTGGCAGTAGGCTCCCATTTGGATGGATTGGGCATGTTCAGTCTGGAAGTTCTAACCACTGAAACTTAACACCTGAAAATGAAAAGATGAGTAAGTAAAATCATTTCAGTAGTGTAAATCCAAAGACTTCATTGCTGCTTCTTGATAAAGACCAGACATAAACTGATCAATCTCATTGGAAGGACTGGCCCTCAAAATCTTTCTTCCAGGGAGACCAGTAATTAATGAAAAAAAGAGATAGAGTATAGATAGGCTTGAGCAATAACTCTATGGAGTTAATCTAGTTAAACTTTAATCTAGTTAAGCTTTCAGGTCCTAATCTATTTCTTCTAGAATCTGAAAAATACTCCAGTAATTCTTTAGTGGGCTAAAAGTGGAACTGCTTCTCAAACCAAATAGACTTCATTGATATCGTGGTTTGTTTGGGTTTGTGTTGCTGTACCCAAGATGAGAATCTGGCCAGGATATGGCTTGTACTGAGTGCAGTCAGAAGAGACTACACAATGCACAGACAGGTGGAAATAAGACTATGAAATGGGAAGAAAAGGGAATTTTCCATGGGCAGAAATTTCCCTGTCAGAAATTCTGGTTCATTTTCTCACAGGGATCAGTGGCAGAAGAGTTAAGCATGTGTTGGTGGCTGAGATTTATTCCCCATGAAGATATTAAAGCTCACTGGAAATTACAGAAAAGCTCTTTAAAGGACAATAATGTCATGAGGTGATGTATTCTGCTGCATAGATGTTGGGTTTGAACAGAAGCTTGCTACCTGTAAAAGTTTGATTTAAAATCTCCTTCCCCCCTACTAAGGAAACAAATCTATTAATTTGATTTGTTTAGGCTTGAATCTGTAACTGCTATTATCTGTCCCAAAGCTTAGCAGAATGATCTCTGAGCTCAAGGCAACCTGGGATGTGATTGATGCTGTACAGGATATGGTGGACTCTGTGAGTGGTGCTCATGGCAGCAGTGCAGCATTTTAGAGATGTGAACACGCACGTTAAAGAGCCACTTCTTGTCAACAGCTCTAAAATACGAGTCAACCAATGCAGTCCTTGCACAAATCATTGGCTGGTAGAAAACCTGTCCTCCAAGAAAGTTTTCCCACCATCTCCAGTGAACATTTTTCTTTCATAATAAAATTAATTTTACTGAATGGTACACTTGCCATCTCTCCTACTGAATTATTTATTCACTTCCAGCACTTAGTTGCTCATTTGAAATCCTGTGCCGTCATGTATGCATCAAGGAAACTGTTCAGCCTCAGGAACTGCTCAGGTGGCTCATATTCAAACAGCTTACTCTCCCCTGGAAAAAGGATATTTTGGAAGAGGTGGTCTTCCTCCTTCCCACCTCTTTTGGAATTTATGAGTAAAGCAAGAGGAAAATATTGTGTGGAAAAATGATGGACTTGGGCTCAGAATGGAAATAACAATTGTACAAGTGTTGGATCCTGCAAAAGGCTGAGGAACTGGTAAACCCATGTGTGTCGGTGTTCTCATAGTGCGGTTTTGATGGTTGCATAGGAATGTCAAGAGAAAAACATCTATGAAAGATAAAGTCTGGCACATGAAAACTCACTCATGTCACACTTGAAATCATGGCTAGGGTTTGGCTGACAGTGGTGGTAAATGTGTAACAGGAACATTTTGGGGTAAAATTAATGCTGCTGTTGTGAATCCTGCTGTCCAGTGTTGTATTACTGTGAATTTGTCCCAACAATTTCTAGACTGAAGTCTGAACTTGCTTACTACTTTTCTACTTTTTTCTGACTTGATGTAAGTCCATTTACTGCCATTTTGGCTGTATTTTTATTTGTTCTTTTAGACACTATCTTAATGGCCCAAGTGCCTGTTCCAGCATCTGCCATTTGTGAAAACTAATATGGTGTATTTTCCCTGCACATCGACCATGTCCATTCCGTTTCATTTCCCTAAATCACCATGTGGGAAGGAGGGACAAATTTTCCATAGTGCATAGATATGTCTCAGAGGAGAGTGTCTGTCTCAAAATAAGGTGTTCAGACTCTCACAGGAGTGACATTGCAATGTGAGGCCCTCAGGAAGATGCTACTTAGCCAACAGTGTGTCATAATCTGTACTCCTGTGTTTTGCAACAAGGTAGCTCCAGGATTGACCTGTACCTTTTTTGCATCACCCTGCTGCTGAGTTCTGGACTACCATCAATGACTAGAGTAAAAGCAGAGCTTAAATGGCATTGTTCAAAGGGGTGAAGGCGGGGCAGGGTGGAGGGGAAGAAAGAAAAAAGCACTAGGCTCTGTGTTACGGTTTTTGTGCTGTCATTTGAGCATGAGTGGTGATTGATGGCATTTAAAACTCACATGGGCTCAGGACACTGGCCAGGGGAGGCTGATCTGCAGACAGAGGACCCACACTGATGTGGCACCTGTACATAGCCCTGGCTTGTCATGGTATCACAGGGTGCCGGGGATGCTTGTAGATGAAGTTAATACCATGTCGAGCTGACAAACAGCAAATTCTCTATATGGGTTAAAATTATTAATAATCAATGCTGTTGAGTGTGAACTGTTGAAAATTATGTAGTTCAGAATTCCTACAGCTTTTTCTGGAGGTTTTCTGCCCTGTTGGGGAAAGTGGTGCCATCAGTTAAACTTCACTGGCACTCTGAAGGTACTGCTTGGTATGCTGGGCTTGCAAACAAAGATGTGTTTGTTAAGATGCTGGTTTAATTGCCATTTGAATTGTTCTGGAAAGATAGTAGGGTGAAATATTTTTCTTTGCACTGAGCTTTAAAATTATGCCCTGGTACAAATGGAAATGAGGAAAAATTATACTGACATAAAAGCATTTTAAAATAGCTTCTACCTGGAGTCAACAACCTTTTTGGCGTGCCAGATAACAATTTGCCTTGCCAAATTATAGGTGAAACATGCCTGTAGACAGCACTGGAAGCTGGAAGTTTGCCTCTTGGTGGCAAAATGCCACTCAGCAGCCGACAAGCAGTGTGTCATCCCTAAAAGAAGGCAGGGCTCCTGGCTAACCCAACTTCAGAGCGTGCCCAAAGCTGGGGGATTCTGCCTCTCCCCAAATGCCACAGCTTCCACCGGTGTAGTATGTCACTCCAGTCTTCTCACGGGCTATGCTGGGCAGAAATGCTGGAGGCAGTAAAGTCCAAAGATTGCACTGACTGATCTGTGTTGTGAAGTTACATCAAGAACAAATTGCAGCGTAGGAGTACTTGCCCAAAATGCCGATCGTGGAGCTCATACGTGTAGTCGCCCATGTGGCTGCAAAGTCAAATAGATCTGGACACCTAAAGAAACTCCTTGGAGAACTGTTGCTCAGGCTGAGATGAATTTTCCTGTGAAACTTAAAATTAATATTTTGGGATAAAGGTAAGCTTTTCAGTTAGTGCAAATAATAATATGAAAATTGTAACAGGTGATTCCGAAGTCCACAAATGTGTTAAAAGGGATGAATCATTGTGTCTCGCTTCTTAAAAATTATTGTATTAATACTCAGTGTGTATTGACATAATCTCCAGGAAGTTTTCCAGCGGTGTTTTATCTCTAGCATTTTGGGATCAATAACACAAAATTACAAGTGATAAAGCTTTTTCTCTAATGGCTACTGCTGACTGGCTCAAAAAGGATTCCAGTCAACTAATTTTATTCAGAAGCCATTGTCTCTAACTGTAAGATGCTGATTAGTCATAATAATATGCTACCAACAATTGATGAGTCATGCCAATATTCAGATCAAGAGGTTTGAACAACAAACCTAAATATAGCAGATACAAACAAACTGGAGAGTCTGAAGTCTGTTACCAAGGGCATTGCTAACACAGCTGTTGGAATACTTGAGGGAATATAATAAAAATTGTTTGCAATACGAAAATGTCAGTAAAAACCTGTTGTTGCCTCTTACAGGGATTTGACCTGACGAATAACTCAGAAACTTCTAATTCAAGCATGCTTTTACCTGTGCAATGCACACTGGTGCCAGGGTACTTATTGCACATGAAGTTTAAGTTTTTCTGCCGATGACCAGATTGGATTCTTCAAAATTTGTCATCTTGTTCCCCTTTCCATTTCATTTCCATTTCCCCTTTCCCCCTTTCGATTTCACTTCCATTTTCCCATTCCATTTAATTTTTTCCATTAGTAGAATAGGGCAGGAAGACTTCAATCTCAGAGCATGTAACATGAAATCTGGTGCAGAGCCATGAGCAGTTTGTAGGAGGATTCATTGGCTTTGTCCTTGTTTAGATGTTCAGAAGAGGGACTGCAACTGGACAACAGCTCTCTAGAGGAGCAGAGGACATGGCCCAGGCACACAGATGTCTTAGTCAGCTCTTGTAGGTCACAGTGAGATCATGGAGGGTGCTGATGGATCAGTCACACACCACCTGATAGTCTCTAGTGACTGATGAAGAAAGAAGTGCCAGCTGCAAAAATTCAAGCAAGAAGCATGGAAGAAACAAAATCCAAATGTAACTTGGTTAAGAGAGGAGGAGCAGGTGAGCTGCTGGGCCATCTGGTAAATACAGAGGGGAGGGAAAGTCTGGAAGGACTGTAACTGGTGATAAAGGCATACTTGTGGGTACCAGAGGCTGGAACATGGACATGCACAGCTTCCTCTAACAAAACCACCTGGCCAAACATTAGGGGACCCTATATATGTAAAAATGCTGCATCTATTCACTTTGCTTTATCTACTGATATTTTAAGTGAAGGGGGTTTGTGAATCTAGGTGATGCCTTTGATGCCAGTGAAGGAGAGGAAATATTTAAAAACTTTGCAAAATACAATGATGTTTCTATTTAGAGTTTATATCTGAAACTGTCCTGGCAAGTAAAAACATTGCCAAACAGTAGCCTCACACTTTTGCTTATATGGCTGCAAGAGAAATATGTGGCTGTGGTAAAAAATTTGCTGTGAGCATATGTTAACTCAGGTTATCCAGCATATGCCCAGGATTTATGCAACTCGTCTCAGAGGGCTCAAAGAAGCCTCTCTGCCTTAAGAAAATAAGCGAAAATAAGTGTTTGACAGAGGGTTGCAGCCCTCTCAGCTTCATTTAGAGAATGGGACTTGCCTGAATTTGAGCCTCCAGTTTTACTGCTGGAGAGTGGTGTTTCCATGCCTTTCTCCCCTCAGCTAAAGCAGCTGAAGAATTCAGGCAGGATCCCAGAGGAATCAGAGGGCTGACATGAGCCTATGTCCAGAAAAGGTGTGTCTCTGTCACAGGAGCCTGACTCAGTTACATGAATGCAGGAGGATATGGAGTACCATGAGCTGGCTGGTGCTCAGAGGTTGCTGCTCCTGAAAGGCAGAGCCAATTCTCTGAAGAACTTGTGGCCGCAGTAGAGATTATGACTGATGTATTGAAAAAAATGCTGTATTACACTGTAAACAGCAGATGAAGCGCGTCCCTTGGCACTAAAGCAATGGGAGGTTTCCTTGCTCAGCCCACTGGTTACATGCCAAGTGGGTCGATGGTTTACTGTAGCTATTTCATGGCATATTGATCAAACAACTGGGTTACATGAGGGAGATGAGAAACGATGACAGCTTTTATAAACTTGGTTTAGACCACGCAGGAATTACTTTGGATGTCGTACGAAGTTAAAGGTTTGAAGGACTTGTGGGTGGGAAGTGTGATCATTTCAGCACCAGAGCTAAACTGAAGGGAGCGGAAACATGCTCACTGCACATCCACATGCCTCACTAGGTCAGAAATACATTTGTTTGATGTAGATGATATTTAGCTTTGTGGCTGAAAGAAAAATGAGTAATGAAATATTTTCTTTGAATGTTACTTTGAACACACATATTGCCTTGTATAAAGAAAAAAGGAAGATGTTAAGGCAATAAGGCAAACGTTAGTCACAGTTTTCTTTCTCGGATAACTCTTAAGCAGCTGTCTTATTCATTGCTTCATTTCCACTAGAGGTCAATGAATTGGAATTACAGTACTTTTATAGCTGCATCTGCCTGAGCCCACTTTGGAAATCTTAGCTCATTAGCAGGAAGCCACTCCAAAATGCTCCACCTTATTTGTCCCTGGCTCAGCACAACTAGTATGCAGAGAAACCACAGATTTTTCTCTCAGATAAACTGAAAAAAAAGGACTGCTGTTGAGTTTTGTGCACATGGGTCATGCAGAGCAGACTCAGGTCCTCATGGCATGTGGTGGATTGCAACTTGGCTGCAAACGGTCCTGGAGGGTGAGTTTTGTGAGTGTGTGGGACGATCCACGAGGCTCGACTAAGCTCGACTGGAAACATAAGATCAAACTGTTTCATTATGTTTCTGTTGTTTGCTTTTTCCAGCTGGGCTGTTTACACTAGTATCTCTTTTTTAGTATTGCAACATGCGCGTTTCATTATTTTCCTCTTCTACCTCTCTGAATCAGCAGTGACTTGTACGAAGATGAAAGGGAAAACAACTTGGCAAGTACTTAAAGGCTCTTAAGGTTGAAGAAGGTATGGAAGCGGATGCTCAAATGTGACTAATCCTGCTTTTTTTGTCCTTTATCAGCAATGGATGTTTTCAGCCTGGTGCAGAATCTGAGTCTGAAGCACAGGAAATAAACACAGTGTAGGCATAATGCCATACCAACCAGGGAAGTTTTTGGCTTAAATGCACCCTTTAAGTATTCCCAGGTTTAGACTATAGGTGGTTCCAACTGCCATCGGAAATTTCAAGACATGTTCTCAGCTTCTGGATCAAGAGCCAGTCAGTGGTGTTGAAGAGCTTTCCACCTGCTCCCTGCCATTCTTTGGAGGAAAGTAAAATATACCAAGTATCTCAAGGGCGGTGAATGAATGCCTGTACAGCACGCTGGCTAGTCCAGCCACCTTGTGCCATTATCCTAATGTGACACTTGTGCACCTTCTGGACACGTGTTCACTGCAAGAAACAAGGACTCTCCTGCACTTGTGTGTTTATAGGCTCAAATCACAGATCATGTGGGTTTGCATACAAGGACCTGGTGGACAGCAAGGTGGTGGCCAGCCAGCAGTGCACCCTCATGGCAAAGGCAGCCCTCAGCATCCTGGGCTGCATTAGGAGGAGAGCTGCCAGCAGGCTGAGGGAAGTAATCCTTCCCTGGTGCTCAGCTGGCAAGGCTGCACCTGGAGAGGTGTGTCCAGGGCTGGGCTTTCCAGTAGAAGAGAGACAGGGACATACTGGAGAGAGTCCGGCAAAGGGTCACAAGGATGACTAAGGGGGCAGAGCATTTTTCACTTGAGAAAAGGCTGTGAGAGAGCTTTGACTCATCAGCCAGGAGAAGAGGAAGCTTGTGGAGATCTTATAAATGTGTATAAATATCTGATGGGAGGGTCAAGAAGACAGAGCCAAACTATTCTCAGTAGTTCCTCGTGACAGGACAAGAGGTAGTGGGCACAACTGAAACACAGAAAATTCCATCCAATTCCATAAGAAAACACTTTTTTACTATATGGGTGATTAAGCACTGGCACAGATGGTCCAGAGAGGTTTTGGAGTCACCATTCTTGGAGGTATTCAAAGCCTGACTGGACACAGTCCTTTGCAACCAACTCCCACTGGCCCTGCTTGAGCAGGGGTTGAACTAGAGGATCTCAAGAGTCTCCTTCCCCCCTCAACAATTCTACAAAAGCAGAGTTGGATTGGTCTGACAGGGAAGCTTGAATCAGGACATCTTCATTCAAGTATAAATTGGATTAAAGCTTAGCTCAAAATGGAGCAACTGTTCTGGTTTTGTGACTATACGTAACAGTAGAGGATCTCCTTACAGTCTTCAGTCTTCTACAAGCTGCACTCTGTGTGGTGCCTGGCATAATGAGGATGTAGTACTGCAGACCCTGCTGAGCATAGAAGGGTATGTTCTTCAATGGCTTTCTTCTTACCTTCAAGGTCTCAAAAGATAGCTGCAGGCAATTATTTGCTTTCACAAATTGGACTTTTCTGGATTGCACCAAGTATTCCACTATGCAGACTCTTCAACATGTATTAAGGGGCTGTTTTGCCTGAAAAATATGGCCTTTTTTCTCTGCCATAAGGTCGTAACATCTGCTTCTCCAAACTACATTATACTTGGGGGGGGGGGGGTGTATTTTATTTGGTTTATGCTGTCAGGACTTGGCTGACTTTTTCACAGCCTTGTAGATTAAGAACCACTATATTTAGTCTCCGTGGAAGCCAGTTAGTCTAGGCAAGTGAGAAGATCTGCAAAAACTTTACAGACTTCAGACATTGTCCATGAAACACTGCATTCAAGAGACGAAAGTGGACTAGCAGCTTCCCCTCCTACTCCTAGTTGGAGATGGATATTGAGGGGATGCTTGAAAAGTCACACGGGCTTGTTCTGTGCTCTGCTAAAGCTGCAGTTTGTTTTCATCTGGTGTATTTCAGGAGAACTGGTGAAATTTTGACTGGAATTTAGTGGCAGACTTTTCTAAAGTGAGGCCACAACCACAACAAAGTGACAACTTACTTAGATGAAACCTTCATCATAATGAGCACAAATGATAGAGACATCAATAAACTTTCAAGATCTTGAATCCAGCTGAAAAGAAAAAGCATAATTGGCTGACTAACAAGTGTAGTAGGTGCCCAGCCAGGAATAGCATAGAACTGACTGACTGGTACTTGGTGTGTGTAGGACACCTTCTGCTGAGGAGATGCACAATTTCCCCCTTTCCAGCTGCTAAAGTTATGCTTTCCATCCCTCTCAATTTGATCTACACTTATAGAAGCAAAAGCAAACCAGAGACCGTCTGGAGCAAAGGTCGCTAATTAAAGAACCTCGTGCATTGGCATCTATTTACATCTGGATCTAGGGTGGTAGGGTTCTGGGGTGGTTTTCCTAAATCGTCTTTGCATTACCTCCTAAGCATTTTCTTTGCCTATAAAGGGATGAAATTGGCCATATGGGACTGGAAGTTACACAAACAAGTGCCCACTACATTGCAATGGCTTCAAGTGTGCACAGAGCTCTAGGACACTGAGACTTGAGTTATGATGCTTTGGGAAGAGTGGGGTATCTTGGTCACTATAGCCCTATAACCTGCCTACTTTGTAAGGCCTCAGGACTGAATCTTTTTAGGCTTTGTCTGATTTTGCCTTAGCCATCCCAGAGCTTTAGTTTTGGTTGTTTATCAAAGACAATATTTTTATTACTTTTGTTTTTCCTCATGATGAGGAAGCTGTTGCCTAATTTGTTTTGTTCTTGCTTAATTTTGTGTAAGAATTAGGAATTACCTTAATTTTATGTAGTCAATTATAAGAAATAGTTATTCAAATGAAACATTTATTTCTGTAGCATAAAGCCACATGTGATAATGTAAGTGTGGTATGACAGTAGAGGCCACAAAAAAAGTCAGAGGATGTGGTGTAGAGGAGTAGAGACATGGGATGATAATGAAAGGGGCAAAGAATAATACTGGAAACTTAAGGCTATTGACAGCTCAGCCATGCTCAGTTAAAGAACTGTAGAGCTGGACAAAACCAGTTTTAGTGGTAACAAAGAGAAAGGGGAGAACTGTTCAATTTATGGAGAGAGTTTCTTACCAATAGCAAATTGCACATCAGTCAACAAACATTTAAGCGTACAATTATCCTAGAAAATTTATTAAATTACTCAAATGTGGGCCCTGGAGGGAGAAGGAAAAAAACACTGATGGCATACTCTTCAGCAAAGGAGAGGAAGAAACCCCATCATGGACATGATGTTCCTCCTAGTAAAGGACTGGAGATGGTAACAAATTATTTCAAACTTGGACCCCTGTCCTTCTCCCCGAGCTGATCTTTGAGGCTAGCTTGCCGTCACACTTGATAGTCAGAGGGGCAGGATAAGGGAGAGCATAATATCAGAGAACACTTTTATGTTAAAATCTTCGATTGTATTACCAAACTGTGCATGGTATTATTTAGATAATTGGGACTCCAAAGGTTGATATCATTGTAACTGCACTGTAATAACAGTTTAGTGTATTTTAGTTAGGCTGTTAAGATTTTAATTATTTTACCACGGAATTCTTGGCTTCCCAAATGAGGTGTTTCCCCTTTTGCCCATAATAAGGCTTTGAGTGTAATAACTTGTCACATGGGTACTACGAGGATTGAAGAATGATGAGTGTGTTCACAGAGAACAAAGGGCTGCACTGATGCAGCGAAAGAGATCACGGAGAGAAGTAGACAAAGCCAGAATGATCTTCATCCCAATGACTAATGATAGAATACTTGTGCTGTATTACTTATGTTATTTTAGCAATCTCCTGAGCAACCCAGTGGGAGGTGTTCCTGGTGATGTATGAAAGAAGCCAAAAAAAATAACAGCTGTCTGAAAGAATTTTTCTGCCTTAGGTAAAGCAGGGATATGGTGAGGGGAAAAAAGTGTTCAGCTGAGATAGCTTGCATAATTCATGCCAATTTCTGCTCTTAGTTTAGTTCACAGTTGATTGGCTTCATCCCATTTGCAGGGAGGGGAAGCACTAGATGTTCCTAGTATATTCTTTCTAAGTTGTTTTTTTTTTTTTCCAGATGGGTAATTTCAGCCGTGTGATAGAACTGGGAGATTGGCATGAAGTTGGCATCAACTACAACCAGCCACAAAGTTCCTCAAAGCCAACTGACTGATTAGGTACAACACTGCAATAAGGCAGTAAGTAAGGAGAAGTGAAGGACACAGCACTGTCCATGCTGATTCTGATCTCCTTGAGAAGTACTCCAACTCCAGAGCATGCATCTTTCACATGAAAGCACTACTGTGCTTCCATTAGCCATGATATTTTAGGATGTTTTAGGTCATACACATCTGTCTTCACCTGGTGCTGGCACCTGAAATTACTGAGTAAACAATTATGTTAAATAATTTAGAGCTACTTATTGATGACATATTGTGACTATTCCTAATCGGCAATCAAAACTTGTTGTGTTTATTTGGATTTAATACAATGTCTTAGGCTTCTCGGAAAAGCTACTTCTATGCTTTAATGCTTTACCAGCTTCCACTGAGACACTTAATAGAAACTGAGGGTTGTTACTTAAGGCTGTGGGGAGTGAAATGTTTCTTGTTTACCTTGCAATTATTTGGAAACTAATTATTCTCAATAATTATTCTCAATATCTCATTTTGAATTTAGGGAGTATTTTATCCATAGGGTAGAAACCTAAAGAAAACAAACCCCAAAACCCCATAACACACCTCCCTCCCCCCTCCTCCCAACCCCCCAAAATACCAAACCAAACCAAAAAAAAAAAAAAACAACAAAAAAAACCCCAACAAACCCCAAACAGGGCAAATATAAACAGCTGAAGACTATGGACATCGTATTTGAGGTAAGTAGAAAGGGTAAATTTGGTGCTGACCTGGGAGGCTCATGCTCGAGGTGTCAGTGGTCAGTTCTTGAGCAGAACACTGGGCAGGGCATGAAGTGCCCGAGCGCTGCCCTTGGACACGCACCACGTGCAGCTGGGACTGACCCGAGGACAGCCCTCAGTGGCTTGTCTGCAGACATGTGGCAGGCTGAGCCCGAGGCAGGAGGTGCTCCAGGCAGTGTCCCTGGGCCTGTCCCATGGTAAAATGTGCAGCCAAGAGCCCTTAGCAGGGCAAGGATGTGATGGAGGAGGAGGGACTGGTGCAGCAGCTCCAAGTCCTCAACTGGGCACGTCTCTTTGGGGAGCTGGTGGGTGCAGGGCTGAAAGCCCTTCCTGGCTGCAGTGCAGCCCCTAAGCTTGGGGGAAGGGCAGGGAGACCCCAGGAGAGTAGCTTCTCTGAGGATGGGGGATGCCAGTGTCCCCCCAGGAGGGATGGGGGCATCCTGGTGTGCTGAATCTCCAAAAGGAAGCAACTCTGGGCCAAATATCCCATTTGCACTGCTGAGGCTTAAAGAATTAACAGTGGTTAGTACAAAAACCTAGCCAAGACCCTTGTGCTGTGGCAGAGCTCTGCATCATGTAGCACCAGGAACCCTGTTTGCTGGAGAGACCTGGGCTCCACTGTCACAATGGAGACAACACTTCAGGCTCCATTCTTAGAGCAGGAGGGCTGCTAGGATATAAATTTTTTTTCTCTTTGCCTACAAAGCAGGCAGGAGGAAATTGATCTGATCTAGCAGCAGGAGTTGGTACTTTCTGGAGCTGAACAGCAAAAATCTTGGTTCCGTGGGTGTGGAAGAGGGTCAGACAGTCCTGCTTCACGGACTGCTAACAAAAAAAGAAAATGCTTGTTTCCTTTTACGCTCCATGAGACAGGGATTGTATTTTTCATCTGTTTGTTCTTTTCCCCTAATGCAAAGGTGGACTCCCAGGCTGAAGCTGTGAGATAACCACATGCTGCTCTTCTCCTATGAAATGAGTTGCTGACCTCAAAGTCTGGGGTGAGGTGATCCACGGTGTGCCCTTCTCATGAGTTTTCTTTAATCTAGAAAAGAACATTTGCCTTCCAGTGATGCATCTGTTTTGCTTTCCAAAGTTGACAGCGATGCTGATCGAGTGTATTATTTGGTGCTACAGTAATGCAGTTTAAGAGAAAAGGGAGCTTATTAATGATTATTAATCCCTTGACATCCACAGGTGCAGATGGGTGGTAATTTGGTCTCTCAAGTGCATGAATTATTCACAGACTTTTTAGAATTTGTAGGTAGACATTAAATGATTCTTCTGAACCCAGATGAGATGAATGATGGAAACGAACATAAAAAACAAGAAACAAAAAAACCCCATGCTTCTGCTCCAAAGTGAAAAGTCAATACATATTCTCATAATGATTCCAGGGATTATATGGTAGAGCTTTGGGTCATGATAATCTGTCTAGTGAATTTGAGCAAAGGGAAGGAGTGGAGAAACACTTACGAAAAATATACAGGAAAATTTAGCAGGAATTAATGAACTCAGTACTACTTGGAAGCTGGTCTGACATAGATATATATTTCTCCCTCAGACAGTTTCTTGGAGAGAGAGTCTATTTTAGAGGGAGGTGGTTAGGCATATAGTGTAGCATTAAGTCTTCAGCCTTGGAGGTGTGATTGATTTATCTGGAAATGATGAGTGATTATGTCCTAATGATGTTTTGAAAGACATGAAGTGCATTCCACTGTGTGAGTGACCCTTGGCTTTAAATTCCAAGAGATGACAGTTACTGGGCACGTCAGTGAAGGGACAGAGGGAAACTGGCACACTGTGCCACTGTAATCACTGTGAAACTGTGTCATCTGTTTGATTTCAGTAGCCAATTCTCCAAGAAACCTGAGAAAGCTGTATCTAGGGGGTGGGTGGTTGGGAATAGATTAACAGAAATGCTTTCATTGTTCCTTATAGAAGTAGTTTTGATATTTTTTTATACTTCGTGGTCTTTTGCTGAGAAGCTGGATCTGTTTTGCTCTGGTGTCCACTTTTGTGATTCATTCTTTCTAGTCTGTGATACCTGGGTAGTTTGGTTATCCAGAGTTCAATTGCTATGCCTCCTGCTAATACTGTGTTGTGTTGTTGTAAGAGAATCCACTTAGTTTAACAGCTCTGTGGCTGCTTCTCTCTCCCACCTCATTTTCAGAAGGTAAGGATGCCAAATAAGCAATAGTCATGATTCTTGGAGACCTCTAGGGTTGTGGTTGATCAGAAATATCCTTGAAGACATGGATTTTCCTTCCATAATAGTTGCTGAACACAGTATAAAAAAATCAGATGTACATCTTATAATTCCATCCCAATAGTGTGACAACCAGTGGCAAACAATTTGGGAAGTCTTTGCTATTGGAAGCCATCTCTCTCCAACACAAAGAGATAGCATTAATGAATCATCTTTCTGTAATACTGAGAGGCCTTTTAAAGTGTGAGGCTAAGAGCTTTTAAATTTAATTTATACCTCAGGATCTGATTTCCAGCTACACAGATCTGTTGTGTCCTCGCTCGCACTAATTGCAACAAAGACGCAATAGTCAGTAGTGTAACTGGAAGTATTATCTGCAAAGATATTTGCTGCTAGCTCATATCTCAGCTTACTCTGCAACATAAGTGATATACACAGGTCTGAACATCACACTTTCAGAAAGATCAATCAGAGGGATTGATGTAATAGTAGCCTTCAAATGCCTAAAAGGATATTGCCATATAAGGGAATCTTACTTTTTTCCTTCATGTCCTTGGTGCACAGCATATACTGCAACGCAGGGGGTTCGGGACTTTGGTAAAGCCGCCTAATGATAAAGGCAGCAAAGCCTCAGTGAAAGTGGCATACAGTGGCATAGCTGTGGAGTCTACATTAATGAAAGTTAAAAACAAGTCAGGAAGGAGTCTATCTGGAACAGCTATAACTAATAGGTGTTGTTATCTCTGCCTTGCTGACTTGAGTTCCTTCTTATAACACGAAATGATATTTCTCTTTTATATGTAATGTATTTTTCTCTTAAAACATTGTTAGTGGGTTGTGTGTATTTAATTATAGTAATTTGTCAGTAAATTACCCTTCCATGTTCTGCTATTAATAGTATTGTGCAGCTCTAATGTGTGAAGGCCATAATGCATATTGGGAGTTTTAGCAGGCTATAAAAGCCTGCAGGAAGTCCTCATGCTAACAAGCCTACAGCCTGAATAATAACCAGGTGAAAAGTGCGAGATGGAGTATAGTAATTTTTGCAGAAGGCCGTGTTTTCCTCAAAAAGCTATGACCCAAAAGAAGTCTTTTGAGTCCAGGTATCAATTTGCTCTTTGAGGAACTTCAGTAAGGCTGGAGATGGGAGGTGTTGCAGGATTTCTTTCTGTTTAGTGATCTTAGCAAATTTGAGCTCAGAAATTATCTGTTGAGAGAGATGAGAGAAAGAAGAACAATGCAACACAGCCATATGGGCTTTGTTCTTACACATGGTTTGACTCTGTGGGGGACATCATTCTCCAGCCTGTCAAAGCTCAGCATACAGCAAAAAGTTCTGATGTAATGCATATTCTTTTTATGAGCAGTCAATTTGTCTGGAGCCCAGGCCCTTAAACTTGGCTGACAGGAAAATTCTCTACTGAGAATTGACTGGCAGACAAACAACACTGGAATTCTAAGTATTTCTTGTATCTCTGAAGAATTTGGGTTTCCTTTATAATACCTTAATTATAAAAGCTATGCTTTTAGGATTGCTCTTAATTGAATACACTTGTTTATTTTCTTCCTGGCGTGTGGGTTTCCCAACTCCAGCCAACACTGTCTAGCCAGAGGTGTTCCCTCCAGACTGAAAATCATTTAGATGGCTTATTTATTGTGTGCCTAACTCTTTGTATACCAATGCGTGTATCACCTGATTGACCTGAACCATTCCAATGGATATGTCAAATGTGGTTGGATTCAGTGGTCTTTATGGGTCCCTCCCAGCCTGAGGTATTCTACAATTCCATTGTTTATACAGAAAGGTCAATAACAAGGATGACACTTAAAAACTGAGCTCCCAGCTACTACTCTTAAATGTTCTTTCACTGCTTGAGATTTCAGCTCAGAAAGATGTAGGTTAAAATTAAGACAACTTTTAACAGGAACTATTTGTCTGATTTGCAAGTCCTTACAGTGCTGCTGAAACAGCACTTACAGGAGGGTATGGAAATGCTGCCTGCACTTGAGACAAGTGCTGCAGCTCGAATCAAATGCTCATGATGTCTTCTCCTGGCACAGCTTCCTCTATGCTGGCACAAATGTCTGATGAACAAATGTCTCTGATCCCAGGGGGGAAATTTCTATCCCATCTGGTGCAGCTCCACATCCTTAACTGTCAAACAGGGGAGTAAAGGTTGCTTAGCATGAATGACTTTGCCCATGGAGCTTTCTTGTTACTCAGTTTATTTTCATGCTGCATCTTCAGCAGCCTCTGAAACGTTTTTTACAAAGTGCTCTGTGGAGGAAGAAAAAGTGTGGCTTTGAACGAATGTCTTAAGATGGAGAGTCATGTCTGTTTCTTGTTTTGATCCCACTGCGAGGCCACTTTAGAGGTTGTATGCAGTTCTGATGGATACACTGCTTTAACCCCATCTTAGCAGGGGAAATAACATAGTAGCTTTGTCTACTCATCAATACATTGCTGATAAAAGAAGTATTTATCTTTCATGATTGGGCATGCATAGTGAAGCCCTGGCTGAAAGCCTTTTGTTCTTGCTTTAAACATGGTGAAGGGAACAGAGAAAGGAAAAAATTATGTCTGTTTGATTGCAGTAGAGTTGTTTGTTTTTATTGCTTTGATTTTTTTTAACACAAATCGACCAAAATGGAAATGCAGATTTGTTTTTTAATGGGGTTGGTAAACATGCAATAAGTTTTTTGAAGTTTCAGATTTTGTGTAGTGAATGCACACAGAAGCCTCAAAACTGGTCATTCTTGTGTGATATATATTCTCTCCAATTCCACAACGAAAAATTGTAATAAAAGAACACAAAGATCTGTAATTCAGTGATACTTCAGAGCCTTTTCCTTTAGCTCTGAACAGAGTACTAATTGCATAGATTTGACAGCTCTTGGGTATTCGTCACATGTACTTGCCCTTACTTTAGATGTTTAATTTAGTTGCAAAATAATTCTTCTTGAATTTGTAATTGTAATAATTGCCATTAATAACCTGGCAAGGTAGTTGGCCTTTGGCATTACATCAGGGGGAAAATGATAGTAAGATAGCTCTTGTCTGAAGATTTAGAAAGCTAGAGAACATCAGGGGGTCGGGGGCGGATGGAGGGGTGTTGAGGGAAGAGAATACCAGAAACAAGGCATCATGACAGGCATCTTGGGGTTTGCAGTTGGGATTTATGCAACAGGCTTATGCAATTTGGCTGTACTTCTTTGTAGAAGAAGAAGAAGACAAGGTGTCAAATGCAAAAGAAATAATAGGGAGGATGAGGAAGATGAAGGCAGGAGAGTGTGAAATGACAGGCAGTTGGGAATATTTTGGAAGCAGAACAAAGTCGTGTGCTGAGAGCTGTATCAATGGTGGCTCATGCAACGGCAAAGCAAAAAATATTTTTCCATGGGGAGGCAGCCCATTTCAGTGGATGAATAAGTCATCTACACTGAGGTGTGACGATCCTACAGTGGAAGGGGTGGGCTTCCCAAAGCAGTGCGTCTAACAGCAGCTGTCTCCCCTTCACTGATGGTCTGCTCCTGGTGCAGCAGCCTGGTGGAAGGCAGGGAAAGCAGTGGTGACCTTGCTCCGAGGGTGCAGGAGGAGCAGGGCTGCCCCAGTGTGAGGGGGGTTCTGAGCTGGGGACAGCAGTGGGCTCCATCAGGGGCCCCAAGGTGATGCCCAGGGAGCCTGGCTGCGACAGCAGGGCACCAGGGGCTTGGCCAAGCCAAAAGGGTGTCCTTGGGCCTGAAGACAGAGGCAGGCTGGAGGGAGTGGGGAGCCAGGGTAGGGAGAAAAGGCTGATGGTCACAGAAATTAGTGCTTGTCATTGCCACTCAGACCTGGCAGGATTGCCTCTCCCATCTCAGGAAGAATTAAAAGGTGGTCAGTCTTTTAGTGGTAAATGTGACCCACAGCTACGTGGTGTGTTGTCTTCCATTTTTCTGAGGATAGCTCTTCCTCTGCTTTTCCCCTGATGTTGACTAACACCCAAGTGATTTCAAGGAGCCAACTCCAAGAGATAGTTGTGAATAAGAAAGTACAAGGAGAGGTGTGTGCCAAAGACTGATACTGGTGTACCAGACAGCTGCTGCTGCAGTCGTGGCTGGGCACGAGGGCAGCTGAGCCAGAGGGACTGGAGCTGTAGGTCAGCGGGTCACTGGAGCTCTCAGTAACTTGATGCTCATCCTTATGTCTCTGCCAGTCTACAGCCTTCTCGGGCATGAGCAGACTGTCATGGCCTTTGAATCAGTAGGTACTGTTTTGGGACTGGCTTGGGACATGTGTGTTGTGGTTTTGTTTTAAACAAGGATGAAGATTGTTCCCCATCCTTGCCCTTCTTTCTTGCCTTGTGTGATAGTTATCACAATAGGCAGAATACAGAGAGGAGAGACATAAGGGTCTGTAAGTTAAGCCGTATCTGCAGTTAAGCCCTTCCATGCCCTCACCAGTGCTGTGAGTACTCTGGCCACTGGAGGTTGGAGGGGCTGCCTGGCACCTTGTCAGCACCTGGCAGCAGGACACCCTCACACCCCTGGCTCCGGCCTCTAAAATGATGTCCAGACTGATGGAGTCAGTCGTTAATCAGGACACAGAGAGTCCCAGTATAGCCAGTGGCCTCCCCAAAGCAATTTCCTTCACTTTGTTAGAAAGGAGAAGCATCTTTCCTCACTTCTCAAGTGGAATCAGAAGAGTGCAGTATATAATTTTTCTACTGCCTGCGAGCAGAATTTTAATTCTACTCTATTCTTTAAAATAAGAGTTTGCATCTCATTCATAGAAGATAAAACATTCCTTATTCACTCAATGAGGAAGAAAATTCAACTCTGCCTATCCCAAGCTGTCAAAGCATGCAGGAGCAGCAAACAGATTTTGGGTGCCATTAGAAAGCATTAGTGTCTAATTGCTTCAAAATGGACCACAAGGGAAGATGAAAGTTATCTATTCTTGGTGCTGCTGTTGTTTCAATTGTTGATAAGCGCATCAGCCTTTGGCACTCCTTTTGGCTGTGAAGGAGTATGATTGATTAATAAATGGGTGTTCCTTTGTAGTCAGCTGCAGAATTTTGGAGTATTTTTGTAGCAAAATCTTACTGGAGAATCTCAGAAACCTTTTTTTCCCTTAGTGACACGAGTGGAATAAAAATATTCTTCTTCTCCTTGTTTTCTATACCTGGGCTGCTAAAGTGTCTGTGTATCTTTTTTTTCACTTGCAGCACAGTCATTTGAATATGTGACCTCCAATTTCTGTACAGAAGTTGTAGCTTAAAAGGCAAGACCAGACTATGTACAGAGCGAGCAGAAACAATTCACTGGCTTTTAAATCCAAACTGATGGCCTTCATGTGGCTGTTGAGTTTGTGAACAATGGGAAGTCAATGGGTTTAGTTTGAAAAAGGATGCAATACCTTGATAAAACACGGCAATGTGTCACCCTGTGATGTTCTGGAACACAGTAAGTATTTAATATGATTTTCTTCCACCTGAACAAACACTGTCAATTTGCTCTTGGACACTTATAATTTGCTCCTACATAATTTCTCTTTCCTTGCTTCTACCCCCCTCTCTATATGTCAGGAATTCCTTGATGAAAAGGGGTGCTTATTGAAAAAAAAAAAATCTGATCAGGAATGTAAACCCTTAAAAAATAAGACTCAGTGCTGTGGAAGAAAGTTTGTAGCAGCTCAGGGCAATGGCCTGTGTAATTGCCAAGTCAATCAAGCCATGAAGCAGAGGGCAAAGGCTTTGATTTCTACTCCCATTTGCAAGTACACGCTGGGCTGTCATTGCCTTCAGCTCCTACCCTTAAAATCTCTCAAGCTTCCTTTCTGCTGGTGATTCATACTTAGAAATAAACTTGCAATAAGAGCAAGAGTAATATATTTTGAAATCACACTCATTAAGCTGTTTTTCAGAAAAAGAAACAAGACTTAGAGGAACAAAATTTTCTCTCCTGGACATCTGACAAGAGATGACTTGTGTGACTTTGTAAACTTTGATATTTAATTATTAGAAGAGGTACATTTTGTTTTCTTTTCATTGTTTTTTTTCCCCACTGAGACAGTCAATGTTATCAGTTGATTTCTCTAGGTTATCAGGGACATGTTTAGATAAAGGGCAGGTTTTGAACCAAATCTACATATAAAATGTGCTGCTAGTGTCTGATCTTTGACAGTCAAATAAACTTAGCTTACAGGATCTATCTTCACCTTTAGACTGATTTCCTTTCATTTGTTTCTTTTTTTTTCTCTTGTGAAAGGGAAACATGACAAGTTGGTCAGCGATCCAAAACTAGCTCAACTCAGCAGAAAAAGACAGTAATTACTGCTTGACTCCCATGATCTGTTTTAGCCCCAGCTGAATCTTTAAAGAGTGATGTGAAAAGTCTTTAACATAGTCATGTTAAACTAAATCGCCTTCTGAGCAATCTCACAGAGTAGACAAAGACTCAGTGACCAGTGACGTAAACCTACTCGTCACATTGATGACAGCTTGTTGCCCCAGACTTGGGAAGGGTTAGAGTTACAAATCTGTTTGATTCACTCTTTGAAAAGAAATTAAGGAGTTTGGCAGTCAGCCTAGGACCTCACTAAACAATCTGAGAGAAAAAAGTTACTTTCTTTTGCTGCTTTCTCAAGGGATGAGGTGGAGTCAGTGCAGTTCAAATGAGCTTTGGAAGCTGTAGGTGTCTATTCTTTGGACCAGAGTCACTGGACTAAGCCTGCAACAGGGCTGCCTCCTGGATATGATTTTACCCATTAAACAGATTTACACAGAGAAAGATTAAGGTTGGAAGGTTCCTCTGGAGACTATTTAGCCCCCTCCCCTGCTCAGGCAGGGTCAGCTAGAGAAGGTTGTCCATGACTGGGACTCCAAGGAGGGATGCTCCACAACTCCTCTGGGCAACATGTTCCAGTGTTTGACCACCCTCACCGTAAAGCAATTTTATTTTTCCTGTTGAAGTGTAATCTCCTGTATTCCAGTTTGCACTCACTGCCTCCTGCTGACAAATATTGACAAATTTCTTCCATATTCTAACACATCTGCTGATGCTAATTTTCATTTTTAGGTCCTAACTTTTAGGGTTTTTTTTCTACTTACACTCCTAGACTTTCATTTGATTGCTGATTCCACTTGTTCTTTGAGGCTGCAGTCTTGTAACTTCAAAATTCCTTTGTTCTGCTGGGAATTTGTTGTCCTGTGAGGTGAAGGCTATAGGGTAACAGAAATTGTAAAACATACTTTTTCCATGTACAAGCAGCAGAACTTGAAGGTCTGGGGTCTGCAAATAAGTAGCATGTAAAAAATATCTGTCTTGGTTATACTTATCAAAGCTGCTTCTTTGCCAACGTGTTGCTGCTTGGCCCATTTTTTTTCCCTTTAGAATGTGTCTGTCAGTCCCTCCTAGGGTTTAATCTTTGGCTATGACCATCCACTGTTTTTCTTCAGACTAGAGAAAATTTTTATTGTCACTAACACTGTGGGGTCCACCCTTAAAATTTTCTGTGTGACTGTATATATTTTCAGAAGACCTCTAAGTGCATAGATCACCTTGAAGGCTGAAAATTTGAGGGAACTTACCCTCGTGTAAAAAAAAAATTCAGTTTTAAAAAAAAAAGTACCTGGAAAAATCCTATTTTTGCTCTTGAGTGCTTTTGGAAAATAGTTGTCATTTCTTGGAAGGGGTTAAAAAAAAAATCTATATTTTTTTGATTTTTAGTTTTCATCATAGTGATTCCTCCATGTAATAAATTTTTCTAGAGAAGCAGGAACAGATTCAACCCTTATTCTAGGATTTACCTCATATTTCATGAATATAAAAATATATATTGATTTTTCTAAAAGCAATTACCATAGCAGAAGCCAGAAGGATTGCTGTCTTGACTTTGCATCCTTTAAAATCCTAATTACAAATTTGATCTGCCACTCCATTTGAATTTTTAAAAAATATTAACCACTTAGCTTGGAACTACATTTGTGTTTTCTAAAAATGCTGTTTCCTTTCACAGAAAAAAAGCTTTTTTTTTTTTTTTTTTTTTGTGTGGTTTAACTAATAATTCCCCATCTGTGCTTTGCTTCTGCGCTCTCTTTGTGGGAAAACTGAAGTCACAACCAGAATGCCTGGCAACAGAAGCAATGGGCTTGATATTTATATTAGAACTGTAACACACGGACATCTGTTGTCTCTACCCTTTAAAAGATATTGCTTCCAAGGACTAATATTTGGCTTTTTCAACTGTGGGCTGCTGCTGATAGGTAGGGCTGGTGGGAGCCGGGAGAGAGACTCCGATGTAGCCCATGGGGTGGCCCCCCCACCCAGCAGATGCTCCAGGGCGGATGGATGGATGGATGGATGGATGGACGGACAGAAGCATCTTTTTCCAGCCTGGGGGCTGAGGCAGTGCTGGGTTGGCCTCCTCGAAGTGCTGAGGCAGAGCTGAGTGACCCTGAGCCCTCTTTCAAGTTTGCTGCTGATTTGCTGAGAGATCGCTTCTTTCTGCCTCTATTTTCTTACACATAAAATAAGAATATCAAAACCAGTCTCGTTTGATCAAATATTTTGAGCTGTTCTTAGAGGTTTTCATCAGTAAGACATGCACCTATAAAAGAGAGAGGACCAAAGAAATTTCAGTAGTGCAGAGCAATAGTGACAAGGAGGATGCATTAAATAAGAGATTAGTACGTGTAAATGTCTAATCAAGATAATTATTTTTCTCCTGATTTAGGGTGAGATTTTTGTGGCAGTCAGCTTTCTGTTCAAAAGCAGTTTTGAATGAAGAGGTGGGCTGGCATGTCTGCACTTTGCCTTTTCCTTTGGGAGCTTAATACCTGTTATCCCAAAATGTGTGCACTCTGAGTTAGAAGTCTCATAGGAACTCGGTCTCCCAGACGGTGGATTCAATTCCTAAACACACATAGTCACACAGCAGTTGAATTACAGAGTGTTGAAGATGTGGATGTTGCGCTGTTTATTATCTTCCTTCGTAAGGTGTGTTTAAGGCTTGAACCCTGAACTGTGCCAGGATGAGATGGAAATACCTATTCGTGGCTACAACCGAAACTGTGTTGCCTGCCCTTAGAGCAAATGCAGCAGAGATAAGCCTGTTCTCTTGCTAAAGAGGTGTTGGATAGTTTGCATATCTACTCCTGCCTTATTACCAGGAGTTACCAGGCTTAGTTACCGAGATGCAAACCGAAAGCACCCTGCGCACAGACCCTTTCACGAGGCACAGGAGCCAGGCTGCCCCCAAAGAGAGCACTCCCTTTCTGCCCTGACTCAGACTGCAAGTTGATTTTGGCTTTGGGAAGTTTCTTTGTGGCATTTCTGCTTAGGTAAGAGCATTTCTTAGCAGTAGGCTGAGGGGTAAACTGCAGCACGGGGAAGATGGGAAGAATGTGTCACCCTGTTTTCTTCCCACAGTAATTTTATTTAATTTTCAAACGCCATCTATGACAACATTAGGGATTGCAATGCCCAAATATTTGTCTAGCAGGGGTTAGCTTGTACTGCCTGTATTTCTTGTCTCCTAACTACAGCACTGTACACTTCCACCATCCCTGCAGTACTTCCTGCTTAGAAATGAGAAGCTGTCAGTCTTGAATGAGCTCTATGTTAATGCACCAAGCATGGGGATGAAGGAAGGCAAAATTATTTCTGTTCAGTGAGAGGTGGGAAAGCTACACTGTTCTTGTATTGAGAGGCTTGCTTGCAGTGCTCAGGCAACAATACAAACAACAGTAGGAAAGAAAAATGCTGCATGAAAAGTGAGACAGGGCATTTCACAAAGGCTATGATTCAATGATAACCTTGACCTGAAATGTTTGGGAACTGACTCATGGATCTATAACTCTTAAATCACTGAACAAGCCAACACCAAATAAAAGAGTTAGAGGTGCAGACTTCTCTGTGAGAAGTTTGTAAAATCCTTGGTGTGCCGCTTTTCACCTTGGAAAATCTCTCTCCTCCCCTGTACACACCTATGCCAGCTGATAACTGCCTGAGCTGGAGATGTGCCATAGCCCAGCACCTTACAGTCCTTCATCTAGTTCAGAGGTTATTGATCTCTAATGTGTCCTAGAAATTAGATCCCTAGTGTCCTAGAAATTAGAGCAGACAATGCAACAAAGCACTGGGGTAACAAAACTGTCCCTTCTTTGGTGAATAATGCTTGTGGCATTTCAATTGCATTGTATGGGTTAAAATCATCCATATGGAAAGAGCAGTTTATTTCAGCACCAACAAAACTAACTTACTTGTCTTAATTTATTGGTTTTTTTAAAGACAATGGTGCAATTCTTCTAATTAGGGGAAAAGTTTTTTTTTGTTAAGTTAGCAACCAATTTGGAAAATCAATTATTTGTGTAGCCCTATTTCATATCATCATTGCAGTTGGTGCCAAGCTGTTTTAGTTCAATGTCATTAGCACAAATTGTAATCTTAGCCATATTAGTTTGGAGTTTGATTGCTGATCTTTAAGCCTCTTTTGTAAATGGCAAAATTCTGAGGAAAAAGCCTATGACAGAAGCTTGCAATAAATATAATTGGTTGCAGATAACTAAACAAATCTCTGCTTGATACAGGTGAAGCTTGTGGTAGTAAATAAATGTGAAATGGTGAATGGGAACTGTGGATTGGCTAGTTCAGCACCTGAATAGTTTAATGAAACAGTTGATTTAGAACTCTGTCCACAAGGCTTGGACTAAAACAATCGTGGTAAATCTGAAACATGCATTTATGGCCTTGGTGAAATTAGGTTTTTTGCTTTGTAGTATTACATAATCTGATGAAGAAAAGAAATTGAATTGATATGGTTTGCTTGGGTTTCTCTGAGACATTTGGCTATAAATGCCACATGACATCTGATTTTTGGCTTTGGACAAAAACTCCAAACCAAAAATACCCTACTTAAATAATACAAGGTGTTATAAGAAAATGGATAAATTCAGAACTGGTCTGCTTGCTGGCATACCTCAACATACTTGTTGATGGGAGGTTGGTTGTGAGTTCCTAGCAATGGATTTTTTCTGATTCAGCACTGCTGAATGTTTCTGCCATTTTGCCAATGATTTGAAACCTGAGGCAATAAACACCTTGCAAATCACTGAGTAACAAGCATTAAATATGAGGCTTCTGAGGCACTAATCAACTGCCTACTTGTGTGACTGTTTTGGTGATGCGCCTCTTGATCCAGCCAACAATAAGGTAATACATGTATGTGGGAACTGAGGGCAAGGGTCTGCTTTAGCAGGTGATACTCTGCCTTGGAAAGCAGTAGGCTAGAATAAGATAGAGAAGCCCTTGGGAAGTCCTGTCTTTAGCTGGAGCTCTCAGGTAGTGCCTGGGGCAACTAGAGGCCAGCAGGATTTTGAAAAAGAGAAACATCATGGAATATGGTTCTGCCTTCTAAAACCCGTGAAGACTGTTTGCTCAGCTAGCTATCCTGCCTGTGGTTCAGTGTTCCAGTTGTACTGGACAGCACAACAGTGCTCTAGGTAATTTAGAGTGACATGAAAAGCTTTACAATGAGACTTGACAAGTCACTCAGTGCTGTCACTGGAAGAAGGTGAGAGGCTTGGTATCAGAATGCAGCAAAATCCAGTGGCTGAAGGTCCATTTTCTTCATGGCTCCAAGTGAAACAGGCTTTGATGTATTGCCCTTTGGCACGCTTTTACCTATCGAATCACTTCGTTAATGTAAGGGTCAGGTCACCCAGGCTCAGGGTTTCAAGTGCTTGCCTTCAGGAGCTAATTCCCTTATGTAGACCTTCTCCTGAAACAGTATGCATTGGCTGTGGCTGGAGATGGGATGCTGTAGGGAAAAACAGTGGCTTCAGATGGCAGAGCATCCCTTCCTTTCAGTTCTGCAGTTGTGTGTCTGCTTAGAGACTGCATCAGACCAAAAGGCCAGAGCTATGGGGGGATTTCCTGCTCGGGTGCCCTGGCAGCAAGCTTTGGTGTTATTGATTTCTTCTGCAGCGTGGTATGTATGCTGTGTTGGGGTCAGGTAGGTGTGTTTGGTCTACTCAGCTTTTTGTCATTGTTGGCCCTGTGCCATGTCCTGCCTTTGCCTCTGATCTCCAACAATTCAGTCTTAGGGCCTGACAAGATTTTGGTTCCCTTTTCCCCTCTTCACATGGAAAAATGTTCTGGAAAGGTTTGCTCATCAAATTGTCACTACTGTACAGGTGTTTGTTGGGGAATGAGAGAACAGATAATAGTTACACAATCCAGTTGCAGGCAACATTTTGGAATATCTTGGCATTGGTCTTCCAGTACTCACTTGGTTTACAAATAATGTGCCTGCTTTGCAGGAAGAATTCCTTATGTATCTTGCTTGTGAAATTCAAGAACTCTTGTGAAATTCAAGAACTCTGCTCTCTTCATCTCCAAAGCTGCTGCAAATGCCTAAGCTGAAGGAAAATTTGTACATTTCTGCAAGTACCAGACTTTGTAGGCAACCCAGAGATAAAAGCAAAGATGATGCATCTTCGTTAAAAAGGTGTGATAAGTTTGGGGATTTTTCATTGTTAATGAAAAATTTGATTTGAGACAAACAATTCATGGAATAGGCTGATGACTGGTGGTTGGAAGGAGATTAAGCAAATCTAAGACTGTTTCTTTTCAGAAGCAGATCTCTAGCCACTAGAATACCTATTTGAAGTTTCAGCTGCACACCTTTCTAGCTCTTTATTTCAGCAGCTGGTGTAGTTAGGTTATTTTAGTGAATCACCTGCTAATTTTCTACAGTACAACTGCTTGATAGAAAATATTTTTAGAGAGATATGACCTCTCAGAAATTCGTGAGTGCAGCTTAGGACCAGTCTGTTCTTGTGACACATGAAATACATCGTAATCCATTAAGGTCAGATGAATTGGACACTTGCTCACAGGGGCAAGGTCTGCAGCCAAAATAATTTATACTGATTACGTGCTGGTTTAGAACCAGCAGGAATTTCTAACCTTCAAATAAGTCACCCACTTGGGAGATCACTGATGACACAGCCACTTGTCTCAAAATTCAGCCGCTTGATCTTTATTGAACTTGATGAGCAAACATTTAAATGATAATTGAGACACTAATTAAATGCGGTGCCTGTTCTCCTGGTTGAGAATTGAAAGGAAAGACTAAATTATTTAATGACAATTTCGGGTATTACAAGTCCAGATCTTTAGCAGACTTGGAAGAAAGAAGGGTTCGTTCAGATGTTTGAACTGTCTGCTGCTGCTGCCTAGTGCTCAGAACATCGCAGTTGATCCCCTGGCTTTACAAAGGCATCGACTAGGATCCCAGTCACCACAGTTTGCTACTCAGTGCCAGGACATTATATTTGCTCCGGTGAGCAAAATCGAAGTGTGGGACCTTGGTTTTGTTTTGCCCTTTCTTGTCATTTTCATTGTGCAATCTTGACAGTATGATCTATGTCTGCATTTTTAAGTTCACATACCTTTTTAAAGCACGATCTGGCTCCTGACTGCAATCAAATGGTTTAATTTTGCATTTCAAATTATTCCATATTTCCTTAATATCAATTGCTAATAAATTAGTTGCTTCTTCCTGCATTTCCCTGCCCTTTATCGCTGTCCATGCACATCCCTACATTTCTGCTCTTTTTCCCTTTGGATACACTTATGGCATCTGTTAAGGTGTGAGGTTGTTAGACCTAATCAAAATGTCTCAGGTTCTAGTCACATATTATTGTATTCACAAATGACTTTAGGTGACTATTCCTCCCAGTGCAGTCTCGTATCACTGCCACCCTGCCCAGGAAGCAGAAAAGTGGAACTCGTGCTTGGCACTTCCACAGGGATCCCTGAGGTAGGTAAAAATTCCATCATTGCCAGTGATTTGTGCCCTGTGCAGAGCAGATTTGTTCAACAGGCCTGCACAATACTTATGAGCTTGGTACAGCGCCAGTTTTGCTTCCTCCTTTCCTATCCTTTCCGTACCGACAGTGTGCAGCAGATCAATTTCCTTCACTGGGGGGAGTCAGGAACTGCTATGGGAACAGATGCTAGGGAAGCAGATGGGGCAAGAGTTGATTTGGAGCAGTGACAACTCCGTAACCTTTCAGCGTCAGCCCGAGATTGCAACTTTCCCTGTATTCCCTAGCAGAAGGCAAGTCCGGGCACAGGAGAAAGCACAGGCTTAGCACTGCGCTCCAGCAGTGGTAGGGGGCAGCTGGGCTTCTTGAGCACCGCGTGTTGGCCCTGAAAACACAGTTCCTGCTGGAGCAGGGCTTTTCCTGTGTTAGAAAGGAAGTACTTCAGGCATTTTTTGAAGAGTGTGGCCACGCAGGGCCTACCAGCCCGGCAGCAATGTGAGCTCTTGTTTTACACCTGCTGAAACAGAGACTCTTTGTGAACTGATCAAAAGTTGCTTCTCTGGTAAGGGACATTGACTCCCACGGTGTTTTGTAAAATTGAGTGAGAAGCGTGTGTCCTTGGCCACCCAGAAGGCGCAGGGCAGAGCAAGGTGTGACGTAAAGGTGCACAGCCTCCCAGCCACGCAGTTGACATGCAGCTCATGTGGAGCACAGCTGGGCTCTCCTCCATTTCCACAGAGGTTTTGTTCCTCTTTGTCTTTTGTTAAGGGGCAAGGGGATGTTTGGTGTTTGTGTTTGCACATTTTGGAGGAAAAAAAAAACCCAAACTACAGCAATATGGTTCTCCACCATGATTTATTTGGATGTTTGATAGTATAGTGGAGATCTTCAAAATTCTAAGGACATAAGTCTTCAGTAGCCAAATTAAATTTGCTCTTTCAGCGAGGTAAAATCCCATTTAAATGTTCTCAATTGAAAATCAGGATTTAAAACATTTAATGAGGCTGCAGGGAGTTCCTTCTTTCAGAGTATGTATCCCAGATACCTCAAGTGGTTTCTTCAGGATGCGTTACAAAATATTAATTATGGCAAACTATGGGGTTAAGAGGTACCCTGCCTTTTATTTAAAAATGTACTTCAGACCTGGCCAAGTGACCATCAAAACAGTTTATATTTTTTCAACCTGAGCTTTACCTTGAAATATGCTTTAGCTAATCGAATTTCCTCTTCTGAAGTTGAATGACTGTTAACACAGAATCTGACTCAAAAGCTGCCTTCCTATGCATAATTTATTTAACAGTGAGCCAATGATAACATATTAGTGCATACCTGAAGGTGCTTGGTCCCATTGTGATGAGAGGCCTTAAGCGCAATAGCATGGATGTGATGGAACTGGAAATAAAATGAATGTAATTGTACATTTAGTGCATTTGTTCACTGTCATTTGAGAAGCAACAGAAGAGCAAAAATAAATGACTTTGTACAGCACATGTTGTTTTGCTGTATTACTCTTCAACGTAAGATTTTATCTTGTGTCTCAGGACCACATGAAGCATAGTGAGGGGAAGCTGACAGCTTCCTTTTTTTTTCCTTCACTCTTCTTGCGTGAGCCTGTCTATCCTTTTTCCCTCCATTCATCCAAAACCCAAAATTAAATTAAACAAAAACCCAACAAGGTACTTGGCTGAAATGCTTTTCTGTATATGTACATAGAGCTAAATCAGAGACTTTTCATAAGGTACTGTGTGTTGGGTAACTGGGAAGAAAAATACTGTTCAGCTGATGACTCGTGCTGGTGGTACCTGTCATCTGTGTCAACCGCCAGGTTTTTCACGGTGCCAAGTGGAAGGTGAATGCCAAGTGGGCCTGTGTGTGTTACCAGCTGTCAGGCTGAACTTGAGAAGCACGATTAAGGTATCTCCCTGCAGGAAGCTGTTCTGTCAGCTGGATCACAGTGTGGAGATGCTGTGATTTTCTACGCTGGACATAGGCCAGGCTCCTCTGAGGAGATGTGGTCAGAGCAGAGCTTTGCAGTCTGCTGCAATGTCGAGGTTCCTAATGTGACACTTGTCACCAGCCAACTGCACATTCTCCAAGATGGAAGAGTTATTCTGACGGTTAGTACAACATTAGCACAATATTACAATATATGTCACTGTCACGCGTTGGGCACTGTAGATTTACAGCTTAAGAAAAAATCAGTATCTATTGCTTGAGAAGGCTGATATCAGCTGATAAAGCTGGTCTGTGTCATTATGAGAAGTCTGGTCTCATCCAAAAAAATTGTGGGGGACCAGGGGCAGGTCAGCAGTTGGCAGTTTGGAGAAGAATGTCACAACCTATGAATATGTTTTCTTACATCATGAGTTGTAGGAGACAAAGATGAAAGCCAGCTGATAGGATACAGGCAACCATCACAGAGGAAATACTGGACATAAGAAGAGGGGAGGGAAGCAATGTCCAGAACATCTTTGAGTGCTGCAACCACCTGAAACCTCCTGAAATCGCTCACCACTGCTCAAAGCGCTTTTAATGAACAGGTAACTAAAATTCAAGCACTTCCTTTATAAAGCCTTTTGGTTTCAGAAAAGTGAATCACTGTCTGACAGTTCAGTGGGAGGTTATTCATCCAGGATTGCTTCATTCCTTCGTGGAGATGCTTGGTGAGCCACTCTGCACGCTGGCAGGCTGCTTCAGCCAGGCATTTACTCCTACAAGTGCCACCAGCTCTGTTATAATCCTTGCCTCGCTGAAGTCACCAGCAAGCATCTTTCTGCTTGATCTGCAGGGGAGCTCCCTCGTGTTGAACTTGGCTGCTCTTTTACGAGAGTAACAGCCTGAGGAGCTGTTTGGCTCAGTAGCACTTGGCAACCTCAGGAAGCGAAGGCATTCAGCTGGGCAGTGGACACACGTACATTTGAGGGGGGCTGCTGTGTTCCCCATCCTGCAGTGTTAGTTCTTGGCGTGCCTGTGCCTCGGAGGCACTCGCTGTGCAGCTGACACAGCCCTCAGGCATCAGGCAGCTGGAGAAATTGCCACAGAAGCTTTAGCAAGAAAACACATAATAGCCAAAGTCGAAGGGCGAATTGAGATATAGTGGGGGAGGCAGCTATTATGTTCTAGCTCTCTTTAAAAACCGTTCTGAGACGTGTAAGGTATTGTGTTGTGTTTGTTGCTGGATTTAAGACTGCTGACTGCCAGGCGGTGAAGGTCACTTTGTGCTTCCTTCTTTAAGGCAAGTTGCTGCTGTTTATATTAACAAGGCAGCACCAGTGCTGGCTAACTCCAGGCATGTTAACCTGCATGTCTCCTAGGGAGCAGGTCTCCGATGCGCTCCCTCAGGACTTGTATAGTTGCAGAGTTGTATATCATGTAGGTGTCAAGCCCAATCAGAGCTTCCTTGACAGGAGATGTTAAGGCAGCTGCCTGCAATTTGTGTTACAGCGTGCATCTCTGCCAATAAACTACTTTTGCTCTCCCTTGTGCTGTGTCTGCCGTCTGCAGGGCTGCTGGGAGAGCTGCCAGAGAGAGAGAGAGCAACTGCATGCACAAAGGTGGCTGGGTGGCACCTCTTGTAATCTGTGTTCTGCACGATGTATTGATTGACTTTGTGGATGGATCCCAGGGGCTTAACACAAACAGCATGTACCAGAGCATGACATTTTAATCAGAGAGACAGGTTTAACTACTGGGAGCAGCTCAGGTAATGTCTACTTTAAAAAAAAAAAAAAAATTAAAGAAAGAAAATTGCACCAAAAAAAAAAAAAGGTTATTGCTGGTTATTGCTTAGGAACTCTGTGTAGTTGCACAGTTAAACATGAGATACAAATGAATAGGCTGTGACAGGACCAAGAGCACTTTGAAGTAAAGCTGTAGTAAGTGCAAATTGGTGACACAAGCTAAGACACTGAAATAAGCTTTTTGCATGTGCGTGTGCAAACACCAGGGCTAAGCAGCGGATCCTGGTCAGTGCAGCACCATTCCTGCCAGCCAGCTGTAAAATCATTTGGCTCAGGGGATAGAAAGGTGTTCATGCTGCAGGAGATTTAAAACAAGGTGGATGGAGTTTTCTCTGTATTTGCAATGGCAGCGAGTTGTGAGAAAGATGGAGCTCTTTTGGGGTTGGGTCAGCTCGCCCCACCAACATCTTGAGTAAGGGTTGAAAAATGAGCACCTCGGAAAGACCAGGGAATGTTATCCTCCTCCTCAGCCTGTAACACACTGTGTAGCAGAGTTTAACCTTCTGTAGTAAAATCTCAGGGTCCCTGAAGAGCTCTGTTAACCTTGAAAATCTGTGTAGTAGGTTACTTTCTACCTGCAAAGTAGAAAGCACCACTTATGCGCAGGCATGAATGACACTGAATCCGGTCCAGAGGCAGACTTGAAAGGACATCCATCTGCTGTTTGTGGGAATTTAACTGAGCGGAAACTTTTGAAATACCAAAAGCAGAGAGAATAGCAGAATTATTCCCAAAGCGCTGCCTGCCTTCTAATTGCTGGCCATCTCCTTTTGTGAAAAGAAGTAAGAGAAAGAGTTCACACAAGCACGAGTGCTTGCAGACTTCTCTTTTGGGGAAAGCGGTTGTCTTTCTTCTCTTGTTTTTGGATGCTTAAAATGAGGAAAGCAACATATCAAACTGGAGAGAGGGGAAAACCAGTCTATGTTACCTTGGTATTTGATGATCCAAGGTATGACCCTCCTCTGCTGTGCCCTGAGAACGGCAGCAACTGTTTCCTGAGGGAACAGCACTTAGTTCAAAGCAGGAAATGTCCCTTCTCTCCCTTTGTGGCCACACAGACCAGGAGCTGCCTGCCTGCCTGCCTGCCTTGGGAGAGAGGGACATTTGGCTTTTCCCAATAGAAAAAGGGCAACTGAACCAGTTATCCTCTTGCCAATAAAAAGAAGCAGGGACATGAGTCTCAGAGAATGATTATTGCCTGGGTAGTGGCATGGCTGGCACATATTTCCTTGCAAAGAACCAGTGGGCTACAGCTGTTAAGTAGAAGGAATTTATAAAATTCATGGCCAGCTTTACCACTTGGCTTCCTTTCATCATTTTAAAAGTCTGTGATTTTGTTCTGACTACTGTAGTTTAAATGCAGAAAATAATAGAAGCTAAGAGAAAAACTGTTTGTTCTTTACATTCAACTACCGCTTTACTGTGTGCATTTTAAGACTCAAAATGTACTGGCTGTTGGTTGGCATTTCCATCATGTTGTAGTGCCTGGATTCCTCTTCATGTTTCTAATGAGGCACAAAGTATAGAGAACATAAATGACAGGAAAAAGCTAAAGTTTTTTAATGACCAAAATCATATATATTTTAAAGCTCTAGCCTAAGGTTACAACAAAGCAGGCAATGCCTCTTTCATCTGCAGTTTACTTGAAAACTAGGACTGAATTTCGGTCTCACCTAGGTGACAGAAAATAGCAGAGAGTCCCCAGTACAAAAGCAAAGACCCAGTCTTGCACCATCCGGCACTGTAGAGTCGATGTGAGCTATCTTCCAAGAATACAGTGATACCTTTCTTTGTCGGAGTAAAGCAGATAAGGGAAGGACTGTCAGAGAGCCAAATGAGACAAAAGGAAATGAAGGAACAATTAAAATGAGTCAATACTGTGAAGCTATTAGGTGAGGGCATTACAATATCTGATGTGAGAGATCTTAATTGGGACACACATAACATTTGCCCCCACCTCACCAGGCAAACGGTTGCACTGACTTTGCCGTCAGGAATGATGAACAGCAGTGGCTCATCTAAGTTCTTAATATACATCACACCTTTTGTATGAGTTTTTGCATGGAACTCCAGGGCAATTTTCTGAGATGAGAATTATTTTTTGTCACCTGCGAATTGCACTTTTGTGAGGAGCTATACCGAGGAAAAAGTAGGTGCGATGTTGCTGGGGCGAGCTGGAGCACCAAGGCTGCACAGCTGACAAATGAGATTTTTGACAAGGAGAGGTGTAGAGGAAAAAAAAAAAAGGAGCCAAGTTCAATTCCTGGTGATTCTAACAGATTGGTGAAATTGCAGGCTGTCATTGGGAAAAATCCTGTTTCTCAGACACAAATGGACAGGGGACACTGACGTGAAAATGCCAGTGTGAGTCGGCCTCTGAATTATGTTGTTAGGTTTATGTAGTCTTTACTTGGATCTCAGCTAAGGGTTAAGACAGTGTTTTTAGCAAGCTCATGGTTACTGCTTGCATTAAAGTAACATTACAGGCATGTTCAGGACCTGTTACACTAACTGCAGTTTGCACAAGCAGTATACATCCAAGGTATTGTATAAGTATGCATATATATGGGCGAAGGCCCCTGAGAACCACAAAATCAGTTTGGAGAGAGGAATGACAAGAAAGGGAATCAAAAGAACTGGCTCATATTCCACCTGCAGAGTTGCACTTCAGGAGAAAAAAAAAAAAATCCCAAACCAAAAAAGAAACACTACATAAAGCTCCGGGTTTCTCATCCCTTAACCTTGTGTCCTGCCTATTTTACAAGAAAGTATTATTCAAAATCTTCAGTGGCAAAGGGTTCATGCAGTATCAGGATTTTTTTTTCTCTTTCTGGTGCATGGCAGAGTTGCTGTGTGATGATGGAGCAGAAGCAGCCCAAAGGCTTTTTGTATTTTCTGGACACATGGTGTTGGCACGCGAATTTGTTCCTTGGGCTTGAACTTCCATTAAGTCAGTGCATGCTGGACTACTACAAATGTAACAAAATTGAATTTGGGGAAGGCAAAACTGATAAGAGATGTGCTGCCACTGGGAGTGTGAATCAGACCTTTTCTGCAGCAAAGTTGGAAACGTTACCTGAATGTTGAGTGCACCGAGAGCTGATCACAGAGACTGTGAACTTCTCCGCTGGTTGCAGCTCTGATCTGATAGTGGGGAGTACCTGTTTGTTTCTGTACTTAAGCAATTGTCTGCAAACTAGCAACAAGATGAAGTATCCACGATGCTTTTGACAACTTTGAGGCAGGACAGCACAATGAGCGTTGCAGCTACAGATGTATGTGCTGATATTAAGCAGTGCTTTTTGAGATAGTGCAGTGGATTTAGTTTGTATTGAAGTAAAGCCTTGGACTATCATTTCTGAGATATTTTCATGTCTACCTTTGATCTAAAATGTGATAATCTAATGAGTGGGTAGAGGAAATGAGTTACTATGGGAACGACGTCTTTCTCTAACTTACTGCCCCAGCTGGCTGCTCTGGCAGTCGAAGCACACCACAAAATGGAGCAAGGCCACCAGAGACAAACGTGCATTTCAGTCTGAGAGGGAGCTTTCGAGCTTGAGTTTGGGGTACAGAGATAACAGCAGACCTCTGGGAGTTGCATCATGTGCTTAAAGCAAAATGAGAGGAAGAGGAGTGAGCTGGCATCTGACTGTGATAAGGAAAAACCCCCAAAAAGTGCGAGTCACCTAGTGGGAAGGAGACAAAGGCTCTGCCGCTGCTTTTCTTGGGGTGTAACTGATAAATTATTAAGGACAGCTGTTAAAGCTTGAAGCTTCTAAATCTGTTCTGGTGGTCATTAATACAGTATTTCATCATTAAACAGCTCCATGATCTGCAGTTGCTTCCTGTTTTCTGCTGCAGAATCACAGAAGAAGCCATAAATATGAAGAGCACAGGTGTGTCTTCCTCTGACCAGGACAGCAGTGGTACCTGCAGTGGTGGCTCTCTCCCTGTGTGCTGTTGGCTGGGAAGCAGCATCCTGTATTGGTATTAAGTTTCCTCTGTTTGCACCTCCCTAAAATCTACTGCACAGTATAATGCATGTGGAGAGGAAAAAGCTGAATTTCTTATTTTTGCTCATGTAACTAAGGGGAGAACTTTTCTCTGAGTGGAAATGTTTTAATCTTCTCTTTGATTCCTGTCTTTGATCTAGTGCCTGAACAAGGTAAAGTAAAAAACAGGTAAGCATCCTTCCTCAGCTCACTGCAGCATGTGAGCATTGGGTGGGTGCTCACCCCAACTTCAACTCTTACAGATGAGCAGGAAATATTTTCTCTGGGGAATTTGTTTCTTTGATACCTTCATCCCTTACTATCCAATGTGTAATCTATTTTGCCTACTTTCTCAGGAAAAGATCTGTACAACTTATGTGGTTAAATAGAATCAGGATTCAAGTATTTTGATTTACTTTTTTTTTTTTTTTAAATAAAAAGTAATTGAAAAACAATCAGTAAAAAACATGTTCAGGATCAATATCGACAATGTAAATCCCAACACTAGACACTCAAATATTATCAAAGGCCTGCAACTTTCTGAATTTCTATCTGGGTTTTGACTACCACTCTCCTATTCCAATGTCTGTCTCCGGAGTCACAAATTTTTGTACCTTTTTATTTTTTTTCAAGCTGACTCCTGCCCTCAAGGTCTCTTAATATTCCCTGGCTTGCTTTCTAATCTGGCTGATGGTCAGCATAAGGAAGCTTCATCATTGCTAATTTCCTCCCTGCACTATGAGCTTTTGGGTGAGGCCTTCTCAGACAGCTACAGGTCTTACACTGACCCAGGTTATGTCAAGGTTGCTCTCCTCCTGGCTGCTGTCAAGTAAGCATCCCTGTGGGGATCACCTGCCTCAGACTGGTACCTGCCCCATTTTTGTCACTGAGGCCTTGCTGCTCCACCTGTGGCAGTGGTGCTCAAGTTTATCTGATTTGTGTCCCTGCAACTAGAACTTTGTCTCTCCGGTGCTGTTTCTGAAATTAAATGTTCTGATTTTTATATGACTAGTTTATATGCTAATTTTGTATGTATGCACCCCTATTGGAAACCCCAGGGTCTTGTTTAACTTTCAGTTCACCGGCTTGTGAGTGCCTAGCTGGGGTGACCTGGGCTGCTTTTTCACATCTCTATGCAGGGAGGGAAATCTCTCTCTCAGCCTTTTGTGCCACAGGCACATCCCAAAGCTCAGTAGGGTCACACTGTGCCTTTAAAGCAAGGATTTAAAACAACTGAGGCTGCTTTTCTTCCATTTTGAGCCTCACTGATGAAAACAGTAGCAATAACTAAAGCACCTTGAGCTCAGAGTGTTGCAATACTCGCCCTCCCAGTCTGCACAAGTGCAACTGCAGCATCTCCTTACCTGCCTTCAGCAACTGCCTCTCCACCTCTGGCATGTTCCCAAGCTCTTCTCCAGAGAGCTTTCTGTGATGCAAAGAGGTCAATAATACAAATAATTAATGTCAAGTGGCTGTCAATAGATACTAGGTCTAAAAACATAGCACATGTACACCCATATTAATTAATTGCCTCTCACTCTGAAATTTGAACAGTAAGCAAATTAGGAGGGGTGATATGGTGATAATGATCAATGCTTATTTTTTTCCTGGGAGATGTTGAGAAGCAGAGCAGCTTTGGCACAGCTAAGTCCTTCCTGGAGTTGGTTTATCTCTCCCCTTCTTCTTAAATTGAATTTTTAAATATTTGGTAGTTAACGTACAATGCCTACTTTACAGAAAGTTGAGGTGCTCAATCACAATATTAAAAATTCCTTTAATGTATTTATTTAAAATACAAACCCAGATATTACATAGGAAAGCATCAAAGGAGAAATTATATTTTTATCTTGACACACAGATTGCTTTTTCGTGTGATCTGATCCACATTCTTGCTATTTATATTTCATACTTAATCCTTGCATCTGGTGCATTTAGCCCAATCCAATCCTCTGCTCTCAGAAGCATTTCAGCATCTTTTGAACAAGGTGGAGGAGCAGGGATCTCATCCTGGCATACACAGGCCTTGAAGGGGGTAATAGCAAATAAGATGTTTGCTACACGTGGTGGTGTCAGACCAAGTCTCCAACACCACCATGCTAAAAAGAGCCCACATGAAGGATCTCAATATTAATATTATATCAATATTTGTAGGGTGGAAGCTATTGGCCTTTTTTCTCTGATATTTGGAGGGCAGATGTCTGATAGTGTCAGGTTCTCTATGTTTCAAAATTTTTTTTTGCAAATGGAACAGTGGAGGAAAGAGCTACAGGAATAAAAGCAAAAGCTTTAGAAAGGCCCTGTTTTTTTAATATACAAAATAATCTCACTAGAATGAGCAAGGAGAAGACAAATAGGGAAACAGAGTAACATATTTTTACCTCTAGAACAATACTATTCTTTACTCAGGTGTAGGAAGTTTTCAATACAAGTGGATTTTTTTTGCACACTCAATCTGACCCATGTCCAGGCTGCTGCCCACACCAGTCCTTGTCTCTCCTGCTGATTCCCTGCCAGTAGTTTCAGGATGCAGTGAGAATGCAGTGAAAACGATCTCCTTTCTGAGGGCAGTTTCTCAGAGCGGCAGGTGACCATGAACATCGGTGCAGTTACAAGGGTGTGGAGCTGATGCGGTGTGAGGAAGCTGGAGGGGAGTGGGGTGGCAAAGGCAAGGGAAGGGAGAGCCTGTTATTGTGCTGCCCAGGGACCACCCTGCCCTGGATCGGGGCGAGGGGTGCATCACCTGAAGCTCTTCCCTTATCTAACAGCGAGCATCACTTCCTAAGAGAGGGAACAGTTGACTGGGTGAGAGCTGGGGTTCCACCTCCGTGCCACTCAGAGCCAGGCATGTCAGTGCCTGCCTGCAGGACACCCTCCCACCAAGGCAGAAGCCATCCAAGTTCAGCAGCTAAGGAGAGAGGAAGTGATGAGGGGTGGGATCCTGCTGCCTGGCCATGAGCATGAAGGAGTGTGTGAAATCCCACGTTCAAGCACGCAAATCCTGTTCTAAGGAACAGTGCTTTGCGAGAGGAAGGGCTGGGAATCACCACAGGTTTTCCCATGCATCCTCCTCATGTTCTTCCTTGGAACTCCCTGACTTCTGCAGGGGAAAGGAGACATGGCAGATATCCAAGAACAGCATTTTCTTAGCTGGCATCACTGTGAGAAGCTGATAGGTGAACACCTCGTATCTGGAGGAGGAAAAACGTAAAGGAAGAGCAGGAAAAGAAAAAGAGACGCGATATCTAAAAGTGGTTAGGAGTTAAGGAGCCTGCCTGTTAGGTGCCACTGAACTGAAAGTAGCTCTTGCTATGAATATAAGAAAAGTTCTCCAAACCAAGATCTGAACTTTGGTCATGCCAGATATTCTTCCAGCCAAGCAGCACAATTTGTTGAGCACAACAAATTACTCTGTGGAGTCCCTTTGGATGCTGAGAATCTGCACAGGCTCTCCTCAGTCTCTGGTGGAGTAGTCAGTCTTATCAAAACATGGTGAGCTGCAGTAATTCCTACAATTACTCATGACTGATTTATCACTTGATTGTAGGAATTCAGTTTAAATAGATTTTTCTTCCCATCTCCCTTGCTCCCCAATTGATTATTTTTTTGAATGCTGAATCTTTGAGTTTCTCTCATAAAATAGATTAGAGTCATTATAACTGTGTGCTTTTTAATCATTCTGCAGTATAATTACTATTGCTGCTGTTGTCTTCTGGTTTACACTGTTTCTTTATTAGCAGCTCTTATTGCCAGAAGCTTTAAACATTTAATAATCTGTCAAGGTGGTAATTTGTTGGGGGTTTGTTTTTTATTTTTTACTTGAAGACCTTTTCAGCGATATCTTCGAGCACCTGGTCTGCCCAGCTGCTTTAATATTCACTTATCTCTGTCTGGTTGGCCTTGTGTTGTTTTTAATTGCCCTTCTTCTGGATAACCAAAGTTACCCATTCATCATATATAGAATGTAAGTAAGTCTCATGTAACTGTGTCAGGCAGTAGGAAAACAGACCCTCCACAAACAGTAATGAGGCTGATGGCCGGAGATGACACATAGGCTGTCTGTTGGCAAGAGCAAAAGAACTTTATTGCAGGCTGATACAGCATTAACAGTAAATGCAGGCTGTAGTGGTTTTCATAATATGGGGGACTACGCCACTATTTCTTGGTTTTAATGCTTTTTGGGATTTCCATTCAGGGTCCCTGCAGCATTACAGCCATCCTTCTCCTTGAGCTCCCACAGGCTTTTCCTATACAGCATGCCAGCATGGAGCAGCTTGCATTTCTCAAATGCCAAATGAAGCCAGAGAGTTCATAGGTAAAAGGCTCTTGGATTGCAATTCTTGCTGACCTGAGTGTAAGTTGGAAGGCTGTGGGTCCCTGAGGAGACCTGTGGGGCTGTTCCTCAGCTGCTGGTGTGTCCATCAGCCTTCACTCATCGCCGATGGGCAGAACTGTTGAAGGATGGCAGTTTGCAGCAGTGAGCACAGCAGTCTCCTCTGGGGCCAGGGCTGTGAGCTGCAGCACTGCCCAGTTCTCATGGAGTGCACAGCCAGGACACCCTGTGTCCCAGCGGGACAAGGCACGGGTGGCTCTGCTGCAGCAGCTGCTCCTTACCCAAAGAACCCGCTGGAGCCATCAGCCTGGCTTCTGCATGTGCCCCTGCGCCCCCACCATGGGCATGGGGTCTCAGAGCTGGGGCAGCACTCTGCAAGGCAGCTTCTCCTGTGCCCATGAGGTGATCAGAGACTGGACAGCATCAGAAAGGGCTGGAGGACGTGAACAGTTCGGTACAGATTACTGAGGTAACAGGTGATGTGGTGGCCTGTTGGTAGGTAAATGACCTCACCACGGTGGTGAGAAAATGTTCAATTCTCCCCATCGTCAGGGAGAGGACAAAATGTAGTGGGTTTCCCTGCACTAGAAATAAAAATAAAACTTTTCAGTGGGGAAAGACAGTGAAGCTTGGAAGCAGAGTGCCCAGGGACCTGGGGGCATTTCAGCTGCTGGTGGTTTCAAAAGACTGCATGTGACACATGACTGTCAAACTGACACATGTAGGATGGGATCCTCCCTTCTGGCAGGGCAGCAGGTCAGGCTGCCTCTTACTTCTCTTTCCCCTCCCGCTTTCTGTGTGTGGAAGTGCAAGCCAGAGGGAACATAAATGCTGGGATTTGCACATGCTAGTCTCCCCTAAAGATCAAAACAAAAATGCAGAGTAAAAGTTGGGTTGTGGTTTTGACGTACACAGAAAAGAAAAAAATCCCAAGGAAGACAGCAATCATTTATGACTGAAAAGAAAAAAGAGTCAAGAATTACTTTTGAAAAATAAGATATTTACTTATGTTTTAAATAACATCTTACAGATTTACGTTATCTTCACTTTATAGTTGTGTGTTGGGGAAATGGGTACTTTACTTTTTCCTAGCATTCCTTCAACCACTTTGAGGTAAGCTTTTTCACTAATGGAAATGACTGTCTGCATTTCTTTTAGCACTTTGTCTGTGCCTTATTTCATCTTGTCAGAGAAAAGTGGCAGATATTAATTCTTGGGGTTTTTCTTGTCTATATGATAATCCAGACAAGATTCTGACAATTTCAGTACAATAGCCTCCTCTCAGGAAAGCTTTGATTGCACTAAAACATACTCTGAAGTGCTAATCTCTTAACCTTCTGGAGTTCATTATTTGGACAGATAAAAATTGAGTTTAAAATGACCTAAAAGGTCTTCTTGCCAAGATATAATCTAGTTAAAATTTTCTCAAATTGAATTATATGGACTGTATACCATGTATTGATTAAAGAAATCTTCTTAATGTGGTCATATAATAAGACTCTTGACATTATTTTTTTTTCTCCTTTGATGGAGATGTTTTTTAACAGAAGTTTCAGCATTTTGTTTTGTAAAACTGTCACCATATTGATGGCTTCTTAGCTGGACAAGTCTTTGACCTCTGGACCAATTCTACGTTTGAGGAAAACACAACTGCAAAATTATCTAGTCCAGTGCCACTTGTGAATAAATTTCTCATATTACACTGATCTGAAGAAGCTGAAGGCTGCTTTGGATTACGTCCTGAAGGACTGATGCTGTGGCCTTAATTCAAGATGCATCCTTTGCACTTTTAAAATTGAAATTTTGGTAAGTGCTGCTTTCAAATGTCCTTTTTGCCATTCATAATTATAATTCCTAATTCAGTTCTTTTTCAGACTGGAACAAAACCAAACAAAGGAATAGTTAAATACATGAGGAGACACATTCAGCTATTACTCATGTTTCTGGAAGATGGGCAAAAGAGTCAGGCAAGTTGAGGTCAAGAGCTGCTGCTCTGTGGTGTTGGAGAAGGAGAAGGTAACTTTATCACTGCCTTATCCAGTCCCATCTACGTCTTTACTCTGCAAAATCCTTGTTTTGTGGATGTGTAAACTCTACAGCCGTAGCCTCCTCTTGGTGTTTATGTCCCTGGGCTGTTCAGTGGCCTCTGCTGGAAGGGCAGGAAAAAGTGTGATGCCTCAGCATTGATTAATAGCCAAGATACGTGGCAAAAGAGAAACAAAGGGGAAGTGGAGTCTGGAGGTCTCTGCAGGGACAGTGCTTTTAGTCTTACCCACGCTAAGACCTTAAAATGAAATTTGAATGTGCAAAAGCATGAGTCTTTGAACTCCGTCTGACCTCCTCCAGTTGCTTTTCTTTTAAAGAAGGTAATTTCAATAGTGTTACTTGTTTTCTGATGCTCTGTAGCCCATCTACAAAAACTACTCATCTGAGTTGACTGAGGAGGAAGGGTATAGGTGCAATAGGGAATGTGTTTAAAAGAAGAAAAAGGGAAAAAATTATTTGGATTTATTTCTTAAGTGTTGAAGATATCATACAAAAAAGATTTTCTGCTAGGCAGATCCTAGTCACGTAATTGAGACAATGACTTGGTTTCAGTAAAAATAAAAAATTTAAAATTCAGTTGTCCTTTCTTTTAAAGATATTTTGTGGCAAACCTGAAGTTGACAGTATTTGTTCTATTCATTGTAATTACTAGAAATGCTTTATCTATTCAGAAGCTTTCATGACACCCTCAGGGACTGCTAGGCTTTAATATAAGTTGTTTTTATCTCTGATTTTTCTCTCAGATGATTTCCCCTTTTCTTTTCTCAACATGTCTAGATTTTGTTATTATAGTGTTAATTTTTTCACTTTAAAAGGTGGCAGTAAAGCAATGGTGCTTCATATCTTTTATCTGAATTCCTAAGATCCAATTCTTATGTAGAACTAAGCTATTTCTTGCTAAAATAATGTTGCAGGTTTGCTACTGAACAAGCTGAATCAATCAATAGTTCCTGTTTGATAGAGTAAATAAATGATGTTGTGGTATGTGATAATCTCTGAGTTTTCCCACCACCTAACAGAAGGCTCATGCTGAAGTGGGAGTGTGGAAATGGAGGAATTGACAGGCCCAGACAAATGAACAATTAAGTTGGTGTACTGAGGTCTGTGGCAAGGCAGTAGAATAAGGTAGAATACGTGCCTGGAATATCAAAATCTTACATGCTAGTTTAAAGTGTCCCAGGAGAACTGCTGGACAGATACTGCATGAAAAGCAAGTGATTTTCTTGTTATGGCAGATTAAGTTGCTTATCAGTGGCCTAAAACTTAGAAATATGGGAAAATAAGCCTAGAAAAAAAGGAAATGTTTGGACACATACAACATATACATACGTTTGGGGAAAAAGAAGAACATATGTATATATATTTCTAAAGCAATAATCTGTTTATTTTCAGGAAATATATTTTGAATCAACCTCTGGTCACAGAGAAAGAGGCCTGAGGTGTTGCAAGAGGAAAGTAGCAGTTTCCAGCAGCAGGTCCCTTGCTCCCAAGCTGCATCCTGGTTGGTGGTGCTATAAGTTATACAAGTCACAGACTTCAAATGTCACTATTATCCAGCCACATCTGCAGTGTCACGAGTGGCAAAATGACAAAAAGAAGTGGATATACTCCCGGTATCTTCTTGCTTCTGTTTTACAATCATACTGTAAAATGTTCGATTCCATTAGTTAAATTCCCACTTCAGAAAAGCAAACGTGTTACCAACATAACACACTGCCTTGCACCTCCAGTTTGGACAGAAGAGATGCATCAGCAAATGCTTGAGCAGATGTAAAAGCATTGCTAAAGAAATGGGACCCTTATGAGGATCTAATTTCAATTTTTGGGTAAGTTAATGTGTTTGCTTTGGGATTACTTTTTCTTTCTTCTGAATGTATTTTTTCCCATAATGCCAATAAACTGCAAACAGGATGATAGAAAAGAAACTGCATTGTGAGTCATAAAAAGGATTATTTACTAAATACCAGTTGTAGGATCTACACTGCCAATGTGTGAGCCAGAAAGCACATCTTGACTGTACAATTTTATTCCTATTTTCAAAGAAGTAGCAGTTAAAAAAATCATTATCACTTGCGTCTGAGCTGATCATGTTTGATTTGGATGTCACTGGGATTCAATAAACAGGAAACCCCAGGGTGCCATTTTACTAAGACAGTTTTCAGAGAGGAACCACACTTTCTGCAGCAAAGCACTGCTGATTTACATGGATTTTCTTGTCACATGTTTTGGCAAAATGTATCAGCTTGTGCTTCTTAGCATCAACAAATAATACTTGACTTGCAAACGAGCTCCTTGGCAAGTACCCAGCCACAGGAGGCTTGGAGACTTGACTGTATAAAAAAGACTTTCATTTCACCAATTTGTGAACTGGCACAACCCCTGCCATGGTCGTTTGGAGCTGCTCTCTGATCCTTGCTCCTGATTCTTGGATATAGAAGCTATTACCAAATTCCAGGCAATGAAAATTAAACATTTTTTTTTTTCAATTTCCATGTAAATGCCTTGAAGGGCTCTCATGCTCATTTGTGCTCTCATGTTTGAAATTAATCTTTTCTACCATGTGACATTGGTATCTTTTCCCTCACTTTATAGGCCTTTCAAAATATTCACCTTTTAAAGAAAAAAAAAAAAAAAAGGCAGCTTACTCTGTATTTTTCCTGTGCAGTCTTCTTGTTCATAATGAGTTTAAATATAAGGAACATAAACCCATCTGGAAATAAAAATTATGCGCTAGGTTCACTAAAAAAAAGTAATTACATTATAATCAAACTGTCACTTTATGAGATAGTTGGAGATGAAATACACCACAAGCTGACAAAAGAAGAGGATGACTTGCTCTTTCAAATATCATCCATGGCACAAAGCAGTTGAAGAAAACCTGAATTACATACAGCGTAATCAGGACAGCACTTGGAGCCAGGAAGGTAAAACTCAGCGCTAGGACCAGGGAGACAGATATGCTTTCTTCTGGTGGAACATGGGACCTTCAGCCTCATGCAGCCCAACACATGTGCAGGCTACTACTGTCAGTAGACTGACAGCCCAAGGGTGTTTGGACACAGCATGGAAAACACCGGCCTGCGATCAGGAAATACACTGAATTCGTGTGCTGTGTTTTGCACTGGCCTCCAATCTGCCACTGGGGCAGTTCTTGAGTTACTGTCCCTGTTCACCTTACTCAAAGGAAATGTGCCCCACCGAGCTGTCAGCCTGTATTTAGCAGGGGCTGATTCCTGTCTCAGGTTAGATGTGCAAGTGGACAGGGAAAATCTGAATGTTTAAGGAGTTGTCTTTGTTCATGTTTTGCTGTTTCTTGTGGCCCCTTCAATCTGCCTTAGTGTGAATGGAAGTGCTTTGGTTTGAGGTGAAATTCATGGTCCTGTGTAGCCACTAGGTAGACAGCAGCATTCAGGTGGGAGCGTCGTTCAGACCATTGTCGTATTTGCCTCCTGAAGTCTTTCTTTGAGATTTGAATCTGTTCCCTGTTTTCTGTCCTCTGCCAGCAGTGGATCCTTTTCACCAGCAGTCCCAGCAAAGATCCTTGCACTGACACTCGAGAGCAGGCTGGTGGCAAGTGGTGGGCAGGAATGTGGGGCACAGGGACAGAGAGAGAGGAGCTGGTGATGTGATTTTGGATGCAGTCTTGTCTTTCCAGGAGGGACCAGGGAGGTGACAGGTGGGTGACTGCAAGTTTATTCTCATGGATAGACAGAAGCTGGTGGAAGGCTAGTACCCAGGAGAACCGCTCTTGCTGCCAGTAACACATCTAATGAAAGAGAAATATGTTCTCATAAAGGGGCTTTCTTCTGGTAACTGAAAAAAGCTTCAGGAACATGAATGGATTGAAATTCGTGGGTTTGTAGTCTGGTTTTGTTTCTGCAGTAGAGATAGAAATGCTGACATACTGGGAGGTCTGTGCTGAGGAAGTAGCACACCTGATACCTTTATTCAGTGTCTTGCTTTTTTCTTTTCATGCTATGAATACAGTGACAGAATAGCACAGCTTGCTGTGCGGGCCAATCATGGTATTATTTTCTATATGCAGTGGATAAGACTTTCTTACTCTTTGTGTATTCATGACACATATCTATCTGGCAGGGTACTGAGAGCCTCAGGAAAACAGAAGGTGGGGGAGCCCACTGGAGACTTCCCAATACTACAGCTTGCTTTTTAAAATTTAAATCCCTAATTTGTTTGTGAACAATTAATTTATTTTTTTTTCTAAGAAAACTGGAAAGATTTCAGTTCCAAGAACATGAATGTGAAATGAAAATTCATCAAAGAGAAATAATAATAAAACCTTGTCCAAATGCCCATGTAACTGTGTAATCTTTGTTTTGACAGAAATAGCTTTTGTCAGGAATAGCTTTTGACAGCAGCTCTCCCCAGACAAAAGTAACAGTTTTATAGCTACTGTTTTTAACTTCTGTCACCAAATCTCAGCACAGGCAACCCCACTCATGGACTGCCAAGAGTGGATTACTGACGAGCTGTAAGTTGTGTATTGAAGGCCTCATGGGCTTAAATTTAGTATCGTCCTCATGTCATGTTATGCTGCTGTTCCTCGTAATAGAGTTGGTTAAAATGCCATAGTCTTCTTTACATTAAATTCATGCTCCTATAGCCTCCTTTATCATGAAAGATGTGTAAGATGTAATATTTTGAATTACAGGGGGGAAAAAAAAAGCAGCCTCAAACCAACCAACCAAAACAATCAGTATTCTCATGTCAAAAGATGCAGGTAAGGCTTTCTTGGTTTTGACAGTGCAGACACTTTCATGAGGTCACTGTGGCCTGTTGGGTATAACAAGGCTGTTTGGAACAGAAACTGCACCGATCCCAGTGTCTTGGGCAGTCTCAGCTTTCCCCATTTTTGTTCTGCTGCAAGAATGAAGGCAGGGATGCTGGTTCCTGTCCATGCCCACCTTGCTGTACACAGCAAGGCTCGCTGTTCAAGCCTTGAGTTTGCAGCAGAGCCGTGGATGGAATTTGTGCTCCCTGGTGGATTTGAATCCTTAAGCAAGTTGGAGGATTAGCATGTGCCACACGTATTCACTCCTTTTGGGGCCCACTGCTTCTCTGGCTTTTTCTGCTCATGTTCAAATTGACCTGAACTTGCAACAGATGCTGCAAAAAAGGCTCCTAAATAGCACAAAATAGATCTGATGGTGCTCTTGTTTTTTGGGTTTTGGGGTTTTTTTTGTTTATTGTATTGGTTTGAGTGCTGTTTTGGTTTGGGGATTTTTTTTGATTGGTTGGGGTTTTTTGGGGGGATGTATTTCTTTAGGTTTTTGTTTTGTTTTAAAAGCTGTTTAAACAGCTGGGGCTTGTGTTAAGTTTTAAGGATCTGTTTTGCTATAAGTAAGCTTTGTTGCTTCTGCAGAGAAATCCGAATTGAAGAAGAGTTATAAACTTTTAGATAACAAACAAAACCTTTGAATCTAGTATTGCTTAACTCTAGCACAGAACTATGTAAGGCTTTTAATTCTGCTCCTAACCATACACAGAAGACATTTTTTCCAAAGCTAGCAAGCGGCTTTGGAAATGAGACTTAGCAATAACAGTGTACTCTCTGGCTTTTGATTTAGCCTAAACCAGTCATCATTAGAGTCTCATAAACAACAACATCTTTCTGCTATTGAATCTCCTTGCCCTATGAAGATCATAGCAATGCAATAATTTAGCTGAGATAGATGTGACACTGTAAGGCTAAACTATGTTTTATCTGCCTGCAGCAGCTGCTGCCTAGCAATGTAAACACTATGCATGATAAAGGGGAAAATACAAATTTTCTAAAAAGTGAAGGCTTTGGGTTTTTTCAGAAGTGGAGTCATGGAGGTGTGCAAAAACAAAATGACCCGTCCGGGCCTGGAGCAATGTTCTTGGGATGTATCCCAGCTCTGGATGAAAGTAGGTGACGTTGCTGATCCATCTTAACTTGAAAATAAGAGTGGCAAAATGACTGTTAGGTATCTAGGGAGTTTGCACACAAGTTGTGAATTCTGGCCTGACTCAATGAACTTGTTTTTAGATCTTGATAATGTTATTAGTTTCTTTTCTTTCTTTTTTTTGTTCCCTCCCGCAACACCCCTTCTTGTGTTGATTCCTTCAGCTACTGTTCTGAGTGTAAAACAGACACCTATATATGAGCTGGTCTGTCAAGATCTTTTTGGGGCCTGGTGATTTTTCCTGATCTTGAAAGAGAGAGAAATATTAGAGCTTTGTATTCCTTCTCTGCAGGGGCCAGGGCACAAAGTCTCTGGCACCATGGCATAAGGACTAGACTTGCTTAAAATGTACTAACAAAGCAGGATTACTTTCTAGTAGCTGGATGCATTTTCTCCATATTTTTGGTGGAGCTGCTACAGGTCCCTCAACAGTCATCAAAGGCCTACACTTTTCATAGTAACCAGGCTGGCAAGTACTAGTCTTTTGAAAGCTGCAACCTGCATCCCCATTTTTGAAATGGCCAAGCACCTCTGCCTCTTTGGATCACGTTGCTCTCTCCTTCTCAGTCCACCCCAATATGACTCTGAGACTGTTTTACTGTCCATTGCCTTACAAGAGCCCATGTGAAGAGTGGTGAGGCTGGTAACTCACATAGCTTCTTTTTGGTTTTTTTCCTCTTTAAGCATGCTGAGACTGAGGAAAATAATTATCACACTTCTTATAAACCTGTCCTTATGGCAGATGCAGACCCTTTTAAAAACATGTCAAAACAGCTTGTTTAAGCGTGGTGATTTGTTAAAATATAATAGAATGGAAAACAGGGCAAAATCATATGAACACTTGCAGGAAAAGAGCTTTGGCTATTTGCAATCTCAAGATTTTAAATAGATTATCAGCTCAGAGGTGTGTGATGAGTTTTGATTGCAGAGAAAGCAAAGAGTGAGGCTTTAGGAATCAATCTCTAACGCATTTAAAAAATCCTTCTGTGCAATGTCTTTGCCTGTAAGAAAGCTGCCTTCCATGTGATCCCCGCTCTTCAAGCAAAGGCAGCAAGGATTGTTGACCTGAATGAAATAAGTCACTGATCTTAATACAATATTGGAATGAAATATGCTCTAAAATTTAACCTGTGTAGGCCTAACACACTTGGCAGGTTTCACTTGTCCAAATGAGAAGCTGCTGATCTGCTTGCTTATATTTCTGCTGTAATTATCCTTGTCTTTGTAAAAACATATCATTCCAGTTTTTACTCTGTAGGTTAAAGCCAGAATGGCTAATTTTAATAAATAAGGATTTTATCCTGATTATAAATCAGGGGGTTTTCTGTCTCATTGTAAAATGCTCATGGCTTCATTAGAAACAATGTGGGCTCTTTACAGTCCTGACTTGACTTAAGATGGATATGTAATGCAAAACAAGAACAGTGGGAAAGGCTCTCCTGTTGTCCAGTTAACGTGTTTGAGGAAAGGAAAACCCCTTCATTATAGCACCTAATAATGAGTTTAGGTAAAAAAACAAAGGCTTAAAAAACAACTTATTTTTGCATGGCTACAAACTTTCTTGGTCCTTTTGGCCAGCATTGGCAACGAGTTCTTGTGTAATACAAATCCTTTTACGCAACACTTCAGAAATAGGTGGAAAGAAATAATGGCCTTAGAAATAAGTGGAAAGAAATAAGTGGAAACCTGTCCACAATAACATTTAATCTAATTATTTGTTTTGTTAGGACTTAATCTATTTTATCTGTTTTTCCAGTGGAGTCATTGCACTGCGTGCCGGACCCAAATTTCCTAGTAGAAAGTGGCACTCCCCTAGAGTTTGGCACATGTCTCCAACTCAGAAGCCTGTGCTAACCCTGTCCTTATTGCTATTCTGTAAGTTCTTTATCTCCACAACCATATCTGACCAAGGTGTGGGTGTTTGCAATTAGTTATCTATAATAATGCAAAGACAAGAAGTAAGTCCAGAATCTGAGGCATATATGTATTTGCTATGTGGGTTTGGGGGTGGAGAGGTTGGGTCAGATTTCCCTTCCCTTCAGTGCTATTAATTTAATTGATGAACCTCTTAGTTCAGTCTTGCCAAACTGCTTACTTCAGCGCATGATACCTGCTTATTATAAGCATGGTTTGTTCCTGCATATCCTGAGTGCAACCATTCCAAAAGGGGAAATACGATAAATAGAAAGTTAGAGAAACTTCAGGAATAAAAAATAAAAGAGTTTATCCAGAGGCACAGAGTCCCAAGGGAGCTTTTCAAGTACAGAATATAAATCTAGCAAGTTGTAGTTGCTAGGACACATGGATGTCAAGGCTCAGGAGAAGTGTCTACCTCAACCATTAATAACAGAAGCAAATTACACCCAGATATGAAACTGCAAATAGAGTCAGAGTTCTTCCCTCAAAAACGTTTTGCATATTAGCACCATGACCTTGAAATTAATCTTTCCTCCTTTAGCATTCTCATATCTACTGCAAGTAAAGTTGCTAAGATATCTGCTGAACTATCTTTCATGCCAATGCTCTTTGGCAGCCATACTGTGAAGATGCTGATGAAAGAAGAGTTCACTTTACATGGAGCTGGTGTTCCACACAAGTGTTGCTCTGATCATGTCCAAAGGCTTGATTTTATGGAAGCTGCCAGCAGACCTGGTTGAAAAAATACAGTGTTCTGAAAAATAGCCCCATCTTTTTCACGGTCTGCCTAATTAAAAAGCTAATCGAAAATCAGCTCAGTATGACCTTTCTCCCCGTAGACATGATCTTTACTCGGGCTTCAAGTGCTACTTTTGAAGCATCAGTATATGTAACAGTGGTCAGGGACTGAGATTCAGAACATACAGGACCCATTTGAAGCCCCTACAGGACACATTTGAGAATGAAAGCCTGGATTGATTCAGCCTTTATTTGTCCTAGAGGCACCTAGGAAATGTAAAGCAGTTTATGATTTTTCCATCACTAAGATAGATCTGAGAGTCCTTGACATGGAAATGAAATTTCAGGCTACAATAATGAGAAATACATCACGAGGACATGATAAGTACCCAGTAAAATGCATGAGCTAATTAATGGGCCTCTGTAGGAAAGAAGTTGTCTTAGGCAAGCCAGAAGGTCCTTAAGGCTCTGCACCAGTGAACGTTCAGGTACCAGCCAGAGGAAGGTAAGTAAGTGAGGTTGGAGGGTAAAGCCACAAAGTATATTTATGATAAAAGAGTAACAGAAGACAAGCTATAACAGAAGCACAGTGTTACTGTTACTGTTGTTGCACAAATTCCCAAATGAATAACTGTGGTGAAAACAACCCAAAACCATGTCAGGCCACTTTCTGAAAATCTCCCCAGGTCAGCAGCCTGAAGTCCCCACTATTTCCTGTTAGCAACGTACCTTTTCATTCCAAGCTGCACCTCCATGCGGGTGAAAGTCTTTTTCAGAGCTGCAAAAGGGGTTGGGCGAAGGGTGGTGTTGACCAGAAGATCCTACTTTGTTTAAATGTGTTGCCTGTGCAGTAGGTCCATGTGTTTTTTCTTCCTCATCTCTTATGCTCATGAATTCTTTTATTTGTACCAGCCCCAAAATGATGCTTTCACTGTTATTAATTTCCTATTCCACCAAAGCCAGTTCATTGCTTTCAGACCAGTCTGTGTCCACAGATGTCAGACTTGGCCCGTGGCCCCTCTCACCTCTTCCCAGCCTGGCCTGACACATCCTTGATGACTTGGTGACACTGCAGCACTGCAGCCTTTACCTCACTTTTATTCAGGCTTTGAACCCTCTGTGCCAGACCCCACTTCAGGCAGCAGGTTGGACTGGAGACACCTGGGGTCTCCTCCAGCCTGAATTATCCTGTGTCTCTGTGTCAGATCCCACAGGCACAATGCTGGCTTGAAGCCAGGATGGCTTTGAAATTGGCACTTTTACTTGGCATAAGTTAAACATATTGCCCCACTGGGATATCAATGACTGCAATAACAAGCTCCGCTAGGCTTGGTAGGTAAGATGGAGGGACCCTGTCCTGAAGGAAAACAGAGGAGAAAGAGGACTCAGATTTGTATGTAGAGAGCTGAAGGATGAAGAGGTGAAGCTGATTCTCCAGGCTTACAAAACCGTGCAGAAGCTGAGAACAAGAGTTGTGGTATTTGGAGTCTGAAAAGTATCTCTATGTTTCTTTTCATAGCTACATGGAAAACCAGATTTTTTTTCAGGAATAAGAGCTGCACTGGTTTGCTTGTGGCAGGACAAACTGTTTTCTGAAGCATGGAAGATAAGATCATGATTTGCAGCTGAACTTGGTAATGACTGAGCTTGTTATTTGTTAGTTACCTTATTTAAAATTTTTTAGAAGTACTGTCGTAATGTCTACGGAGAGGATAGATGTGTAACAGTCAATCTGATTTATGCAAATTAGAAGTGGGAAAATGGGCTTAGGTAATGGGGATGTCATAAATATTCCTGAGTTATGAAGTGATGTATTATCAGAAAGGTCAGGAGCAGGACACAGTGATTGCTGACAACCTCATATTCATCATGAGTCCCTTCACTAATCCCTTTGCCATTGGTCCTTTTGTACCTTTGAAAAATACACTGATAAGCAGATAGCAGGAAATGGTGTCTAGAGAGGATCATACCACAAGTTAAATTAACTCTACCACAGGTGGATAATTCCACCTGTATTGGTGTTATGGTGTCAGATACAGTGTATATTCAAATGCATTTCTCCAAGGAGAAATGAGGCCCATGAGTGAGTGTCGTATCATATAATCAAATAATTGTTCTTTCAGTCTGCTGTGGATTGCCAAGAGTCACTCATGCAGGGAAAGCATCAGTGTGTGCATGAGAGCCACCACACAAGGCTGAGATCTCACCACAGAGGCTACATGGGTGGGGGGTTGTGTGAGCAGCCCCAACAATAACTAAAGGTTGTAGCTTGCTTTACTGGAATTTTGGGTTGGCTGTCCTGGGCCGCTGATCTGAGGCTGTGCTCTGCCTCTCTCAGGAAAGCCTATGGTGATGGTTGTGTTCCCTTCACTTACGGGCTGTGTGTTCAGGTTTGCTGCTGTGACCTTGGCAAGGGTGATGTCTGCAAGGGGCCAGTTATTAAAGAAGGGACTCTCACTTAGGTGTCTCTGTAAGGAAGGCGTTCAGACTGGGAAGGTAGAGAGCAGATTCTGGCTGCAGTTCACAAAAAGGAAGCTGGTTCATCAGGGAGCATGGGTGTGTATGGATACACACATTCCTGTCTCAGGAATGCATCCGGTGTGTAAGTGCATTAGAATTGGATGCCCATACTCACAGCTACCCAGTGATGGATGGATATCAGGTATCTTAGGGTGACTATGCATTTCTAATGTTTATACCACAGACTGCATGACTGAGGAAAAAAATACAGTGATTACACACATCTAGCAATAGAAAAGGTGTATGATGTTTAATGGGCAATGCCTTTTTTGTTTTGCTGCAGAGTTCTAACTAGTAGAATCTTTGTAAGCTTCTGGAAATCCTTAGATATAACAATATCGCTTCATTTTTTTCTGAATTTTCCTTCATTAGCTTTTCCCAATTATTCTGCAGCAGGAAATATTCAGAGAGCATTGAGTAAATGAAAAAAAAATTAAAACAGCATGTGGATGGGCACACATACAAATAGCTCTGTATTTGAGAAATCATTTTTCGTACAAAATTGTTGAGCTATTTAACCATAATTTCTGAAAAAGTTTGTTGAATTTATGTTTTGGAATTCATCTTGCTCAGTTAAACTTCATCATAATCAGTAAGTTGTCTCTCAGGTCTCACTGAGGGGCATAATATTATTAACTTTTTCTCCATGGGAACTCAATCACTTCAGGAACCTTGAAGTTTACTTTAGAGTTACGAAACGTAACAGTGTTCAGCTCTACAGGGATCATTTTGTTCCATGTCAGTTAGTAAACAATTTGGAAAGTGTGGATTGTCTTTGAAGGGAGCTATTCTGTGGGCTTCTGCTCAAGAAGCTGATAATGAAGATCTGATGCCTAACGTTTAGCAGCTGATTCAATGTCAACAGTGATCAATTTTAGGCTATGGAGATTATTTTTAAGTTCAAATTAATGGGAAAGAGTGACTTTCCAGGAAAGTTTCTATTTGTGATTTTTGTCATTGCCTTGTTGACCGTGGCTTGCTATTGAGTATGAGTTATCATATGTAGATCTTGATGACACAGAGGTCATGAAATAGACTACCCTTCTGGGATGCTCTGGTTCAACAAACCTGTCACTTCACATTTCTCAGTTCTCTTTTCTTATAAAACTGTGGTACCATTTTCACAATCAGGTAGATTTGTCTGACTAATAGAATACTCCATTTAGCATAAGACTTTTAGCATATGCACAAACTTTATCTGAGCCAGTGTAGAAAACATCAAGAGGAGTTCTGTATGTTCAGTCTTACTGCACTCAGGCCATGCACACATGTGTTGAAAAAAAACAAATCAAAACAAATCCAAATTTGAACACTTATCACATCGATTGATTTGAGTACTCTTTGAGTAAGGGACTGTGTAGGGACTCAAATCTCCTGAGCTGGATGGTTGTTTGTAGTCTGGATGGCAACAGGATTTTCCATTGTAAGAGCTTTTGTACCAGCACTGGATCCATGGTTATTGATTCTCTAAACACGAAGCACCAAACTGTTCAAGAGATGGTGATCATTCCTGCACCTGCAGGGAGTATTTCTACTATTTTCAAGAGTTTCCTATGCAGAACTTGGTCAATTATGCAGCAGGAGCTGTCTGGGGAGTCTGTGGGACAGCCAGATCCGCACCCAGGATGCTCATCAGCACACCGAAACGTAGACATTGCTCTACCCATAGCAGGGGGAAATCTACCATTTTCAAAAATTTCCAACCTGGAGGAATCTATCATTTCCCAAAATTCCTTCCTGAATAGACAGTTAGTCATGTGTGTTGCTGTGATGATGACTAGGAGGGGGTCAACACTGTGCCTCACGTCCATTTTTGTCTTACCAGTTGGCTGATTCTTCTGCGCAAAAACTAACCAGGAATCTGCTAAAATCTTGGAACCCAAGGAATTAAGTACATACAGACACTGGATGTACAAGCAGGCACGGACTTGATTACACCACAGCTATAATTATAGAACAATCTTGAATTTCTTCCCATAATTCACAAATAAATTAAATGCAATGGCTCTTGCCACACAATACACATAACAGTAATTTACAAGGTGTGTTTCCATTCTTGCTGGTGCCCCAGGAAATGGTAGGTGCCTGCCTTTAAGCTCATACATCAGGAACTCCTTCATTTCTGTCATCACTAGCTAAAATAAGTTGTTTTCATCACCAAACTGAAGCTCAGTATATCTGCATGCAAAATATTGTTGCCTGCTCAAAAACACTGTTCTCATATCCTTTGTAAATTGAAATGACAGCTCCTTCTTAAGCTGTGGGTTGAATTTCAACATGAATTAAATAAAAGCAGCAACATTTTCGAGTTAAGCTTATAAATTTAATGCTAGCTACTTCACTTTTCATTTCTTGTTACTTGTGACACTTAAATTTGTGTAACATTAGCAGTTGTTTATAATGTTAAAGTTGGTAAATAAAAACAAAAGTAATAGGGCTGATAAGAAAATATCTGAAGAAATTATTAGAAATGTCTTGACAGTTAAAGAATCCAACCTAAGATGCTTCATGAAACGTTAGTAATCGTTCAGTACTTTTGATCTGCACCTTCATGTGGCAAAGGAATAAAAAGCCAAGCTAATGTCAAGCAGCCTTTGGCAAACGTAAATGAATGTATAGAAGCCACACAATTCAAATTGACAGTTTCTGCAAACAAAGGCAATTCTACACTGTTCAATAATTGAAAAATCCCTGTGGCATGAACATACATAATGATGGGCAGCAAAAATACTTCATCTTCCTTGCAGTGGTTGTTGTGGGTTTCATGACTGGAGCTTGTTGAATTATTCATTGGAAACCGTTAACAGTTCTTATTGTGGATGTGGCTCTTTTATGCATTCAGAAGTCAAGAGATGCTGCGGTGCAGTTAGAAGAGGCTGTGATAAGATCCTTGCTGGGTCATTTCCAGTGGCCGGATCCACAGCGTTGAACGAGAGAATCAAAATGTCCTTTTGCAGAATCACAACTGTAGATTTTAAAAATTCATTTTTCTCCCTACTTGTATTTAGTCAGTAGTTTATCACACAATTAGGTGCAATACAACCTCCTTTTCATCCTGTATGCCGCACAGCTTCCTACGTGGACTTACTGCTCCCTAGACGTGCACCGTGTCTGGACACATATCTCTGTTCATGGATCTTCATGCATATTTAGTGACATGAACACACAAAAAGGGCTGAATGCAAGCTGTGAAGCTTTACTGTCATAATGTTTTCCTAGACAGGCTCCTAACCCATTCAAGACTTTTCTTGATATCCTGAAAGACAGACAAATATTTAACTGTATGTGAAACTTGATTTCAAGTAACAAGTCGCTGCCATGCCTGTTCAAACTAGTCATTGAGAGTTTTGTTTTAGCAGGCCACAAACAGTTTTGCTCAGGTCACCAGCTTGAGAATCATAACATCACTAAGGTTAGGAAAGACCTCTAGGAACTTCTAGTCCAACCAGTAATCCAGCACCACTGTGTTCCCTACTAAACCATATCCCTGTATGCCACGTCTAGACACTTTCTGAACACAATCAGGAACACAATCACATCCCTGAGCAGCCTATTCTGATACCTGACCACAATTTCAGTGAAGAAATTTTCCCCAATATCCAATCTAAACCTTCCCTGGTGCAACTTGAGGCCATTTACTCTCGTCCTGTCACTTGTTGCCTGGGAGAAGACACCAACCCACCGACCCCGCCCCTGGCTACAACCTCCTGTCAGGTAGAGATAAGGTCTCCCCTGAGCCTCCTCTTCTCCAGGCTAAACAACCTCAGCTCCTTCAGCCGCTCCTCATAAAACTTGTGCTCCAGACCCTTCACCAGCCTCATAGCCCTTCTCTGAACACACTCCAGCACCTCAATGTCTTTCTTGTAACCAGAGCTCCAAACCTGAACACAGGATTCGAGGTGTGGCCTCACCAGTGCTGAGTACAGGGCCAGAATCACTGCCCTGGCCCTGCTGGCCACATTATTCTTGATACAGGCCAGAATGCCATTGCCCTCCTTGGCCACCTGGCCACACTGCTGGCTCATGTTCAGCCAGCTGTCGGCCAGCACCCCCAGGTCTGCAGTTTGGAGCACAAGTTCCAAAAAGGAACAAAGCAAAGCAAGGAAAAAATGTATACACTTCCTCAAAAAGTATTTTGCTGGGCATCAGGCAAGCTATCCTCATCAACTACTGCACAGTTAGTCTCCAAAGCAATGAATCATCCAAAATCCTCATTCCTTGTGGCTGTCATCATCTTTGATGAAGTACAACAGCATTGTGATCACCTCATATATGGACAGCACATTGAGTCCAGTCAGTGTTGTTGCAGGGAAGGGGAGGAAAGCTTGTACATTTGGTTGTGATGCCACTAAAGAGCTTAAATATGTTCATCTCCTGCACTTTAATTTGCAAATAAATGGGCTACAAAGACCAGATTCTTGCTTTGAGTAGGGTCTTGCAAATCATAAGCAAACCACTGATTCGAGAGAGGGCTTTACCCGCTATTTTAATAGTTCCTGTGTGTAGCTACCTTTTTTCCTAGAAAAACATTTCTAAAAGGCATAAAAGCTTCTATCATTAAACTTCTGCCATCCCTCTCTGCAGCATGTATTTTTTAAATTGAAAATGCTTTTCTATTTTCCCACATTATTGAAAGCAAGATATTTCTTCTCATACATGCTAGGGTGTCTTGAGAACTACATGCTTGAGAATTACACCAATCTGCAATGTACCTGGATTTTCAGAAGAGTTTTTATGCTATTCTCATGCAGAGTCAATAACTGTTATCAATTTTTTGGAGATGAGAAAGGAGAATTCTCTATTTTTCTCAGTATTTTTTTAGAATTTGGTAAGCCATTTGAGGATTGTTTTGTATTGTAAGCCTCAAAATTTCACAGCTAAGAAGGGGAAGGAAGGTCAACACTAATATATAACAAATCTACATGCGATAAATTTGAATGACAATTATAAAAGAAAAAATTCTATTCTCTAGGGCTGGAGAAGAGCAAACGCTAACAAAAAACCCGAGCAACCTAAGGTATCTCTTTTTAAGCTCTAAGCATTCAAATATGTTCCTTTCAGGTTGTGCATTCATCACCGGTTGTCCTATAATTTTCTGTGCTCAGTTTTGCAGTGCCCTAAGTATGCTGTGTTGTACTATATTCCTTGAGCCAAAAAGCACAGATATCTGCTCATGTACACATTTGCCAATGAAGCTGGCATGTACAAGGTGTAAGGATTAAAGAGGGAATCAAATAAAGGATAGAAAAGAAAAAGAGACTTCCAGCATTTGGGAAGTAAAAGGACTTTTTTTTTTTTTTAATGTCATTGAATGTTAGTAAAAGATTCACGAGGAGTTTCAAATAAATGTTTGAATAGCCCAAGTAATTCAAAGATGGCCAAAGTAATTGAGAAATCCAGCTTTTAGTTTAATCTGAGGAAGAAAAATATTTGTACAACTGAATGTTACTTTTCAATATGTGAAAAAGGAAAGTGCCATATAACACTTCAAGCTCCAGCTTCTTCTAATATTTTAAGCCATCTTAAATGTAGAGTTTATTTTACATGAAGCAAAATTAGTTCCTTTTTTCCCCCCCATTTGTGGGTGAGATGGATGAAGAGGGGAATCATTGTTTTCCAGACTTCACTAGCTAGCAAATAAATGGGCTACCCCAGCCTCAGTTCTGATACCTCATGGATCAAATCCAACTGGAACACAACTCCAGTCATGGTGGAGCAAACCTTTATCTCGTCACTGGTGCTGGTGTCGCCTTGTCGCTGTGAGAGGAATCACCAGGGCATTGTCTGCCCCTGAAAAGCTGCTCATTGGCATATTTTTTGTTTCCTCATCTCACTGTCCCAGCAAGTTCCCTCTGTTATAAACACTGGCGCGTGGGGTGGCTTCTTGCTAGGGCTGCTTTCAAGAGCAGCTTAGTCTTGATGTTTTCTTGTATCTGGAGTTTCTGCTCTTGACATCCAGCTCTCAAGTGCCTAGGAGCTTTCCCTGTCCTCAGAGCATCACTGCTGGCATGGAGGGAGGCCCTGAGGCCAGCTTTCTGAAGTCAAATACCACAAAAAAGCACACAGGAAATCCCATGAGAGAGGGACTCGGTACCTGCGAACAGTGGTGTGGTACCCTGCTGAAGCAACGAGTTCCCCATGTACCTCCTCAATCTTTTGTTCAATGGCAAGAAATCAAAGGTAAATAACCAAGTAGCATGGTCAATGTACACTTGTGAGCACAGCAGCTGAAGTTGCCTGTAAGGACTGTAAATCCAATAGCCAGCTACATTTAAAAGAGCAAAACTAGTAAGGTCCATTTGAAATATCACAGTGTGCCAATACCAATGACTCTCTATATGTCAGGAATGGCATTTGAACACCATAAATCAATCCTCTGGATTGCTAGAAGGAGAGGAATTTTGATCAGAAGATGTTGAACACACGAGGCTACAATAACTCACAAAGACACCTGCCTCAAATTCCTAGGTGAAACATCTCCAGAGATAAATACCAGGACAACAGAGTCATTATCTAGGTTTTTTTGTGAAGAGGAAATCTTCAGGAACTGGTTTTGGTTGGTTGGTTGGTTGGTTGGCTTTTTTTTGTTTGGGGATTTTTGTTTGGTGGGGTTTTTTCGGTTGGTTGGTTGAGGTTTTTTTTTTTTTGTGTGGTTGTTCGGTTTTTTGTCCCCAGAGCAATAAAGGAAGAAGCAGTAAAAGAAATATGCTGCCTCTAGTGCCACAGCCTGCTTTAAAGGCAAATGTTTGTGTTCAGTGCTTCAGTCAATGCTTTGAACAGTGAGTTTAGTTGCTATGGAAAGGGGAGTCTTCTCTCCCTTCACCACTGCCTCTCTTTTCCCAAAGAAATTAGGATAAGGAGTGAACAACAAGACTTTCTTCACCCTACCCTTGCAGTATGTTTCAGCGCTGTTTTAAGCCACAAAAGGTACCAGTTCTCATTTTTGTCGCTTATCAAAATGACATTGGAAGCTATGGGATGCAGATTCCAAGGTGAGGACAGAGCGCAGGAGATGGCCAAGTCTAAATGCTGGCCTGAGACTCCTCTGTAAGAGCTCCAGTAGAAGCCAAGGAACAAAATGCAATAAATTAGTTGACTTTTCCACCACAGAGTAAAACCTAATGAAATCTTTGTGTGGTAAATCGAAGTTCTGGTGCAGTAAAATGCCACATTTTTGAAAACAGGACTTCAAACATACTCAGTACAACCCAGAGCTAAATTAAAGTGATGACCTTTCTATGACTTAGATTTGGCTGGTATGAAATAAGCTTTTTTGGAGACAGGCACATCCCTTATAGAAAGGGACATGTTATTGAATTCTCATTGTACAGGAAATTCTATTGATCCTTTCAAGCACTCCCAGAGAGGTGTCATGAACTGGAGCAGACCCTCAAGACTGTATTTACTCAGAACAGTCTTCAGAAGTGGTTCATTCAGGGTTAGGATAAAGGCATGTTATTGCTTTTCTCCTGGTTTCTTGTAGGGTAAATGAAAATTTCTTTACTTCAAAGCTGTCAGTCTAATGACCCTCATCAGAATTAATACAGCTTTTATGGAAAATACAATTTTGTTTAACTACAGCATGAGGAAAAGAGGACAATTAAGAGGAAAACAGGATATAAAATGATGCCTTCAGAGATATAAATATAGCACATAACATTTCTAAAAAAAAAAAAGTGGAGGGATGGAGATGTACATGCAATTTTTCCTGACTGTAGGATTAAGCCACCTGATTAAATTTGTGCAAGACCCAGTTGTGATTTTTTTGAGTGAGGCTTCAGTGTTTTCTTTAAACTAATGTTATTTAAAGAAAAAAATCTTATGGGAAATGTCTCAGAAAAATGACATTTTGATTGTTTTTCCCCTAATTAGGGGAAAATTGCACTTCAAGAAAATGGTTGGAGCTGCAGCTTTCCTGCTGTGGGAGAACACTACTCATTACTCAGCTTTTTACATCTAGATCAGTATTAATTCAAGTCTTAAAAGTCTGACTTTTTGCCACAGCCTGTTTTTTTTTTTAATTAATGGTGCTTTATAAGGGGATATCAGTCTACTTTTAGGCTTTGAAACAGGAGGTGACTGGAATAAACAGGTTTTGCATAGCTCTACAAATTTCATACATGTAAAGCACACATGGAACAAGAAAATTAAGGTAGCATATTTCTTTTCCCAGCACTACTGCAAATAAAATGACGGTTTATCAATAAATACATAATGCACTTTATGACTGCATTATAAACAGTGGGAGATGAATGAATTTCATTTACGCAGACCAACAATATTGTGCCAGTCATTATATAAATCAAACCTAGGCAGAGGCCTGTAAGCTTTTGCTGCTTCACTGATTTTTATTGCCGTACAAAATGATAACTGGAAACCATATAGAACAAGGCAAATTAAGAATCTATTGGGGGGAAAATGCAATTGGAAATGAACATCCTCCTGGAAGCTACATTCATGAGCCAAACGCCGTGTGAGATTTTATCTTCCATGCACAGTGTGATGATATTCCTGTGCATATATGGTTAAATTAATTTTCCCTTGACAGCATAAAAATGTAGCTGGCCAAAATAGATTAAAACCGAATAATGTGTTGGATCACATTTTATTTAGATGGAGAAGAGGAAAATATTTAATTTCAGCCTGGAAAGATATTGAGCAGAATAAATGATTGAGTTCAAACAAAGAGATTGGGCTTCTGGAGTTTTTTTTCTTTTGTTGCATGAATGAAATGATCTGTAAATTCATGACAAGATGATGATTTTCTCAGTTGCAGAGCAGTGACAAGAAAACAAAATTATTTCTCTGTGGTCAAACAGGAACTTCTCATCCTTTTGGGAGTCCAGTCTCACTCTTTGAAGGATTATTCAGTTTCTTGGGGTTCAGGCAGTCAATTTGTACAGTCTGAGCCTAAGGTGGGATGAAGTAGTTTGTGTCCTGCAGGATTTTTCTTTGAATAAACTCATCTTCTAAACAACTGCAAAATGCTCCTGCTTGTTACTAGAACCCGGCTTGGTCCACAGCACTTAAGTGGTTGGCTTCAAACCAGCCCAGCCAAGTTGCACTGTTAACCTGCCGTTTGCTAGTAGGATTTCACCTGCCCTTTTTAGCAGTGTTTTCAGTTCACCTGTGACTACTCTGAGCAAGTGGAGTCAGGGCCATCAGCCCAGGGCTGCCAGGCTTGTGCCCCTGCTCAGCAAATGCAGCAGCTCCTAGGGCCCTGAGGATGCCCTCCCCTGCACATAGCCCTACATAAACTCATGGAATGGAAGGTCATGTTGTTGCAAGTTAGATAAAACAGTAGGAGAAGGGTGGTAGTTTTGTTTGGGTTTTTTTTTTTTAATTCTACTCTTCTACTTCTCCTTGCCATGTAAGTGTTTCTTGAGGTTTTGTTGGCTTTTACTTTTTTTTTTTCCCCAATCACAATGCTGTGGAGAATTATTCAGCCTTCAGCTATTTTTTATAAAAACTTTTGAAGAAGATATCTAGTGCATGTCTTAGCTTAATGTTTCAATGACAAAAAACCCTTCAAACACAGCAGGCAAATACATGCACTAGAAGATTTATTTTAATAGTTACTTCTAGTTTCAGCCATATAGATATATTTTAATCCAATATTCACACATTATTGAATTTACCTGGTAATTATTTAATTGTAAGTTGAGATTTAAATGCCTTTTCTTAATGTAATTGCTTATGTTTGATATTAGGTATTTCACTGCACCTCTTCAGTATACTAGATTTCATTTGTGCCTGTTTCTACTCAGTCATTAAGTAGACATTGTCTGCTGTGCTAAACATTTTGGCCAATTTGCCCTTCTAATGGCAAGGACTCACTTCTCTCTATAACCTATGTGGTGGAAACGTCCCAACATCAGGCTGCATTGAGTAGGTCCCTCAGAGGCTGATGGCACCCTTGTCATGTGTCTGAGCTTCCCACAGACCTGAATGGAAATCTCAGGAGCTTGGGAGCTGATTTCTGCTCACAGCATCTCGTGAGGATGGAAAATAGCCTCTTCAAACCTCACTTAATAAGACGGGTTTATCCTGAAAATGCATTAACTCCTGTGTTACTGTTCATTACTCATGTAGTCCTGTGGGTGAACAGAGCCTCCTGAAGAAATACACATCCCACTACAAACATAATGGAAAAGAGATGTGTTTCCTCTAGATGTTGCAATGTCACCTCCATGCAAGACCATCAAAGCAGTGGTAAGAAGTCTTCTTTGTCATGAAAGGGCTGACCTTATTGGTATGCAGGGAGACGGATGTTACATGGCTTAACAAAGGGAAATGATTCCTTCAGAATGTAGGGTTTTGCTGAAATCATAGAGGGAATAGATACCACTTCACTAGAAATTGCTGGACTAGACTGTTTATTAAACAGCAGAACAATTTGACTTCATAAAACATACAAGCTAAGAATACTGAAACTCTGGTTTGTCCACTGTAGTTTTGTTTTTACAAGTTTTTTGGATCATAGATAAAACTTTTCAGAGCTTCTTATACTCCATACCAGAAATCTCACGTGCCCAACTGTGTGCCTGGTTGTTTGTAGTTTTTACTGTTTTATCAACTGGTTTTAAAGATATTCGCTTTCCTTACAAATCTCACTTATATCTATGGACCATTGTGTTTCTAAGAAACCTCCTTTATTCAGATGCATCCTATTTGAGCAACCTGATGAAATAAGAGACAATTTTTTAAAAAACAGTAAATGTTGATAATTTGCTACATGTCTATCACCTACTTATACCAGTAATAGCAATGACTTTGGGTAAGGTTAGTGAGTTCACTCTGGTTGAAATAATTGTCAAAAGAAATTTTTTCCATTTGAGTTCTTTGTGATACAAATCAGATGTCTTAAATAGTCAACACTTATGTTAGCAGAATTTTGAATGTCACTTTAAAATGAATAAACCCTGTATTTTAGGGAGGAGAAATAAGGAATAAAACTCTTCAAGGCAGCTAGGATCTGGTACATAAAAGTAGAGTTAATTTTAAAAATTAGTTCATGGAAAAAATCCCCACTGTTTCCTCTCTACCCCTTGGCCTACCCCCAAGGGGAAAGTAGAAGTGGCAGCTATTGTGGTAAAACATTCCTTGGTCTGTCTGTGTTGGAGAAAATGAAAAACCATTAAACAGATAATAGAATAAAAGTGCAATGAGATGTTCAGAGAATCCATCAATAAAAGGATGGCAAGCAATTGCTAAAGACAGCCCTTTCTAAATGTGGCTTTATTGCCAGAGGATGGAAAATGGAGAGAGAATGTGCAAACAATTGAATTTATGGTAATGGCATATAAGCGCATTGTACCACCAAAGCAAAGCTCAGCGCAAACATAAAAGACAAAATACACCAATGTCCCATGGAAACCCTGCGTTTCACCCATTATCTCTTGGTACTGGAAACTGTAATATTCTGATATTAAAATCTAATTCATTGCAAAGTGCATTAGGAGGCAGTGAGGGTGATGTTCTGCACCATGCCTGCTTTAAGGTGAATTCTTGGACTAAAAGTGATTTGAGGCATGAGCAAGGAGCACTTGCTCCTGTGTACTCAAGGTAGCTTTGTTTCTTAGCTCCAGTGATACCTGGACAGTCTGATGCTCTTACCTTGGCAGTTTATGGGTAAATTACCTCGAGATAATTAGAGTCAACTTGAATTTTAAGGCTGTTTGAAAATGCACTGTCACTAGGTCTACTGAACCAGCAGAGGTGACTGCTAAATGACAGGCAGGAAGAAAACAATGAACTGATGGGCTCAGAGATGGAGCCTCTCAAAAACCAGGTAAATTGGAAAGGGGAAAACCAACCTCTGCTGCAGGTTACAGTTACCCTTTCCGGACAAAACCACAGCCAAAGCCTTGACAAAGCTAAAACTCTGTGGCTGAAAAACCACAGGCAACAGCTAACTTCAGCTGTGAGACAGACTGCACTCAGCGGTCAGGCCAGGGACGGGTGGGGAGGGCTTTCCTGTAAGGCATGTTTTGATTTTTATGTGCAAAGAAATTACTGGCCATTTGTTTTCAGAGAGGTTATTTATGTGTGGGTTTGCTTTTTTTTTTACTCCATGTCCCCACCTCGTGGTGTCAGCAGCCTGTTTCAGGAGCCGTGCCTTCTCTGATGACCACGTCCCTGCTTCTGCCCCGTCTGCGTTCCTGCTCACATATAACCCATCCTGCTACAGTGCTGCTGGCAGGACCAGGGAAGTGCCCCAGCACTAAAGGAAGTCTGAAATTAATTTTTTTTAATGTGTAGAGAACAGGCATGATATATTTGGGTGTACTGTGGATAGAGCAGTGGGCACTGACGGCATTGCCTGTGTTGCTAACACTTGGTGTGTTGATAGTCTAAAGGTAATTCTCTGCAAAGCACTGAGAGGATGGAGGGTTTGCTAGATTTATCTAATGTGGATTTGGGGTTGAGGGTAGTGCTTAGAAACTGAACAAATGGGAATAAAATATCCCAGGTCAGTACATGTCTTTCAGGACATATGCTCTCTCTGAGATGGGCATAGACATTGCTGAGCCTAAATTCAGCTGAGCTGCTTTTTTTCTGTACATCCTCTGCAAAGACTGAACCTTCAAACAAGCTTCCCATACCGAAAAGTCCTAGAGGAGGAACAGAGCAAAACCATCTTTGTAAATAACAACAACAACAACAAAATTAAAAATTTAGTTTCTAGGAGTTACTTCCCAGATCCTAATAGCAAACACTAAGAATGGAAAATGGAGATTTTTAAAAATGATAGAAGGTTGCTATGAGGTAACCTGCAGTGAGATACCTGCTGGCTTTTAGAGGAGTATGGGGACAAGAAGAGCCTAAAGATACTAATTGGAGAAATGAAAATAAATAGCAGCAGCCTGTCTGAGCCCTGCCCCATGAAGAGCAGAGCCCAGAGAACGCTACTGAGTGTGAACAAAAATCTAAGAGTGTCCAGCTGATGGCCCTGCTGAGCTGGTGGGACAAGCTATCACCAGCCAAATACCTCTTAACCAAGACTGTGTTTTAAAGATAAAGCCTTGACTATTAATGGCTTGGGCTGTGGCACAGCCTGTGTCTCTTTCCCTGAAAACGTTTACTAAAAATGTAATTAGCATGTATTACACTGTTGCTACTATTAATGACACTACCTTTCCTGAAGTAAAATATTTCTCATTTACGAGGCGGGTTAGGTTTTTTTTGTTGTTGTATTACACAGTTTTTGCCTGAAGCATAACAATTGCTTTATCTCTAGAAAGCCCATAAATGACAGAGGCACAGGAATGTGAGTTCTGTTGAAAGATTTAGGCTATCGTTCCAAGAAGTGTAGTTGTCTTGGCAGCAAACAAGGATTTAAGTACCTTTGAGACATTTGCCTTTAATTGTGGAGGAATGGCATCACCAGCTGCAAAAATGTTTAACCTTCAGAAACGCTTGTCTTACTCATTAGCCTCTCGTCGGGGCACTGATTACAAATACGAGGGCTGGGAGAGGTGTCTGTAGCACGGCTTCGGGGACAAGCAGAGCCATGGGGGTTCAGCTGAGTCTGGCCCCAGGAGATCTCTGGGATGACCAAATAGTCCCTTTTCTTTGACCAGCTAAAGGTCTGAGCACGGTAACATAATGTTACAGGCAGCAGCTATCTGTACCTTTAGCTGAGAGGGGGAAAGTCACAAGCCTGATAAAACTGGAGAGCAACTGTGGTGCTGTTGAGCGCTGAGATGGTGTCTGGCCGTGTCCCTTTATAGGGCACAATGATTGTGTCATATTGTTTCCACCATTTTCATCTTAGGCATAGAGGAGTTTGATGCACCTGATGTCTCAGGAGCAGCCCTGTAAGAACATCAGAGTGCATGGCGAGTGGGGAAGAGGTATTTTGGCTTCAGTCAGAGAGCAGCTCAACATCTGTACGCTTTTTCTGTACCACCAGAACTCTTGTGATAAAAGGTATATACCTGGAAATTATTTTTTCTTTAAACTCCATTTTCCCCGATTATTTTTTATACTAAGAAAAAAATTGGGTAGCCCTGTCTACAATTTTTTGAAAAGCAGCAACAGATATTAACATGGATAAAATCTTTACAACCGTGAAGCCTCTCTAATTATGAAGGCTTCAAAACTTGTTTGTGAGGAAGCTGTGCTGGACTTTTCAAGCACTGATACGCAGCCACGGCTGCTGCTCTCTCCCCAGGAGCTGCCTCTCCCACGAGTCACCACCAGCACGGCGGCGGTTCGATGAGCTCTGCCAAGGCTGGCTGCATGAAATCACCAGCTACTCATAATGAGCGCTCAGCAGGCTGTCCTTGCGCCTTCTGCCCCCTCCAGTTCCTCAGCCAGGATTCCTAATTTACTCTGCTGTCTTTAAGCACAGGTCTGATTCAGTATTGTGCTTGTCCCCAACTTTCCCGATTCCAGTAGAGTGGCTGAGAAGTAGCAAATGCAGTACTGCACCTCCTCATGTCCAACACGATAGAAACTCCTGCCTGAAGGCTGGAGCTGGGCTTTCCTTTTATATAAATTAAGTTATTTACAGAGAATCTTCTTCTTACAGAGAACATACAGAGACCGTGTGTTTTCTTGTCAGTCACTAACTTCTGCCAAGCGCTCAGCTTTCAGCCTGGGTCTGTTCACCATCAGCCCTGTCTTCAGTTTATTCCATATAAATTGAGATGCTGTAACTGAACTTCTCCAAGTCTGCACAGCCTCGTCTTAAAGTACGCCAAGTGTCTTATCCAGGCTTTGATTACTTGTCTGATGGACTACAGACATCCTGCTTGTTTATTTATTAGGCAGCTTCTTATCTTGGTTGTAGACTTGGAAACTCCACCATTTCAGTTGCACGTGTCTAGTAATTAGACTTCCCGCTTTTCTGGTGTGACTGGTGCTACCTTAGCCTGTATAAAGGGAGCAGAAGAAAGAGGTGTAGGAAAGTGAACTTTACCAGGGGTAGCCCTCAAGAGTATAAGGAGAACCCTGGTGATACGTATCCTATGCTGAATCTTGTAAAGCTGAGGTGTTGAGCAGTCCCAAAAGATACTAAGACAAGGCCAGAGACCAAAAAGATGGATGACACGGATTACCATTTCACAAAAAAAAAAAGGCAAATAAATTAGAATAAAAGCATTTTTTTCAGAATTTTTTGCCTAGCACGACAGGTTGAAGCAGTAGCAGAATGCCCCATCCCTGGGAAGTGGTCAGAGTCAGGTTGGATGGGGCTTTGAACAACCTGGCCTAGTAAAAAATGTCCCTCCTCATAGCAGGAGGTTGGACTAGATGATTTTTGGAAGTCCCTTTTAACCCAAACCAGTTCTGTGGTTCTATAAAAACTGCTGATTACCTTTTTCCACCGTCAACCCGTACCAATTAAATATTCACTGGAAGATGAGCCTGTCTTGGGGTTGCAGATTTATGTCTGAATCTTCATCACATGGCAACATGCACCTAACAGGCTGCTAAAGTAAAAATATTCTGATTTTTCACCTGTAATGATACCTGAACTTAGCAAAATATTGAAGATTTATAAATGCCATTTATCCCCTGGAGAAGGGAGCCTGACTTGAATGCATTTGAAGGCGCTGCAAATTAGAAATGTTTTAATCATGTATTCCCAGTGGTAAGCACACATAACAGCAGCAAATACTTATCCAGATGGATGAACGCAAGAATCAGTTCTGCCCTGAAGCTGTCACTGCTCCTGGACAGTCACATATGTCACCGGTGGGTCTTGCTGACATGTCATCTTTCCTTGCTGACAGCATCCAGGTGTCTTCAGCTGCTTGCCAGCCCTTCCCTTCTTTCACTGGGTTGCTCCCAGTCACTCTTCAGGCTGTGCCAAGCACATCAGCCTCTGGAGAAGGTCCATCTGCCAGCCTTTCACAGGGGAACAATTTGGGGCTCTTTCTCTGGAGGTCAGCAGTACTGCCAGGATCTTGTACAATTTCAACAGGCTACAGGAGCCTGACCAAAAGGTTAAATCAGACACTTGCCTGGCACAGTTTTAATTACTCAATAGGACAGTGCAGGGCACTGCCTGCCTGTGCTGCTGCTCATTTAGCTGCCCTTAAATGTTGTTCAGGCAGGAAGGAGTTCTAATAAATTATTGGTGAGCAAGGAGCATGGATATAGTGCTATGTCATAGAACAGGACATTTTTAAACTAATTTCAGTCTTTCTGGGTCACAGTTCAGCTTCTTTCCTTTGAACTCCTGAAGGGGAATTCAATCTATGCTCAGTGTTAAGGTGGGATTTCTGTACCCCTTTGGCAGAGCCATGAATGCCCTATTTTTTCACATAGAGAGCCCGATGTTGTAACTCAAATGAGGAAGCTACCTCTTAGGCCTTGCACAAATCAGCAGGGGAAACTGGCCTTTATGTGCAAGGTCTGAGACCCAAAAAGAGTGACTTCCACGTGTAGCTTCCACCCTCCTGAAAGTATCTGCCATCTGTAGTAAGATATACTGTGGCAGACATAATTTTAAGGCTAAATCCTGAAAAAGTCTGGAAGAAGGCAGATGAAGTTCTATTGTATGCAAAGGGATATTACAGGGGGGCATTCTGAGGATGATGATCTTATTGGCAGCAAAACCGCATCAGGGCTAAGTTGTCAGAGCAACTTCAGCACAAGTTTTTGGTGCCTGCTTTGAGCAGGCAGGGCAGTGGTCCTGCTTCTTAGCCTTGCTCTGGGTTTACTGTTTTGTACATGAAATTAATAAGACTTGTCATAAAAAAATATGCACATTGACCATCCATGTTAATAATTGACTTAACGAGGATCTAACCACCTCTAGCCCATCCCAGAGAAGTTAATTGAGGGGATTGTGTTTATAATCTGCCTTGAGAGTCCTAATCTTCTGTTCTGACGCTGCCAAGTCAAGGATTGATTGATTGATTTTCGTCTCTTGGAGCAAAATAACAGCCTCTTGAGACAGACTTTGGCAGTTTCCCAAAGAGAAAGTACACAGCATGGGGAACCAGGAAAAGAAACATAGGCTTTTCTGCAGTGTTTAAAAGTGGATTGCTAAAGCCTGCTTCCTAGAAAATGTGAACAAATAAATGTCAAGCTCTTAGGTATGCTTTGGGTCCTATGAAAGAGTTCATTTTTAGCAAGGAACTTGGGTTGTTTTGTATAGACAATGGATGGTGAAGCTTTTTCAGAGAATTGGTGCAAGGGGTTTAAATAATAAAACAAAACTGGTCATCCCTGGGATGTGAGGGGAGGTGGGTGAGGTCTTGCAGAGGTAACCCTCCCCTAGGTCTGGAGACCTCCTCTCTAGAGGACCTGCCTGACTGCTTGAACTATTCTATAATGGAGCAGGTCATGGGGTGGCAAATCATGATTCTGGTGAGAGAAGGAAAGGTCACCCATAGAGAAAGACTGCTGACAACTGCAACTGAAAAATAGACATGCTTGAGAGCCTGTCAGGAGATCTAATTCTTCATTTTTTGCAGAAGTCAGACTAACTGAACCTAACATATTTTTTTTTGGTTAATATTTTTTATGGATAATAATTCTAATAATAAGATAGATAATATACTTGCTCTGTTCAATATTTTACCCATCTTGAAACAGCTGATTACTTCCCTGAAAAAATCCTATTTCTTTCCTGTGGGCAACCAGCATATGATGTAGGTGCCAATCCCATAAAGCTGGACTTTTTCTGTTCAGGAAAAGTGAGCAATCTCCCCTAGGATTCCAAGGAATATACTTGTTGCATCCAGTGTTTTCAGACCTGGGCAGCATCCACATTGCTATAATAAAACATATCTTCCGGGTGAACAGACCACCTCTGCTTCTTTCCCTTTTTGTTTTATACGGGGGTTGTTAAGAGCTTCTACCGTTCAAACCACTGAACTATATATGAATTTTCTTTGAACTTACATTTCTTACATTTCTTTCATTATCCAATTTGCTCTCTTCAGCTTCTTGGGAATGAGGACCAGCGCAAAGCAGTAAGCCTGACAGGGAAGTCCAATATCTGAGGGTGTTATGAGATTACAGCCTCAATCTAATAAGGATAGATTAGTTTTGTTTCCAGTTTAGCCATGAGCATTGCTGCTTGAACCAGATATTAAATCAGACTTCTAAAATTGTACCTGTACTCTGAGCAGCTGGTCAGCTGTACTGATCCCCAGGCTCAGTACTTTCTCTTGCATCCTGAAAGACCACAGTCAAGACTTGGCAGAAGCACCGTAAGCCAAATGTGTCTCTGGTGTATTCAGCTAAATCACTAAAATGAGCCTGAAGTGATTCTGATCCAGCCTTCTGTAAACAGATCTACGGTGCTTCTAAACTTGTGTTTTTCATGCAATTATGTAGTGGGCTTTTTTTTTTTTTTTTTTACTTCTTGACAGGCTCTTTGCTTCACAGTAGCCCCTGTTAGAGAAATACACCATGTGAGTCAGTGCCATTCTAAAGGGAGAAAGGATGACCAGTAATGACCATGGCCGCTGTAGTTTGCAGAATGTTTGGTGCTTCGGTGACCACGCAGCTGAGCAAGGGGTAGGGAGGGAAGGGTCCTATGGAGAGTCTGATTCAGACCAAGCTGACTTTGTTCAGTTCCGTAATGTGAGATTTTTCTTCTTATTTTCAATTAAAATGTCAAATAAACTGTTTGATTTGGGTTCAGTCACAGTGCAATTCTCCAGCTTACTGACTTTCAGAAGTCTTGCAATATGCTTGTTTTTTTAAAAAATCCAATTACAGTACCAGACTGAAATTAATTTACTGAATCATTGACTTTCCAAGGGGCAGAAGGTGGCTTCAGCCTTTTGGGGAAACAAGACTTGGATAACATGAGTGCCTTCCCCTGTCTACAGAGTGGTGCTCTTTTTGGGACAGAGTCTGGAAGCATCCAGGAGCCACCCATCGGCTCGTGCAGTTAAACCCACCTAGCCAATGTATATTCATTTTGAAAATGGAGGCAATCATGCAAAATAGAAGTTAACTGCTCTGCTAGAGGTCTCAAATGATTTCATTGCCATTAGCAGCATTACTAAGCTTAATCAGCTGTGAGAAGCTAAAGCATAACCTCCTTTCAGGCTGAGGAAGAGCGGTGTTCAGTCAAGTGGTGTCTGTGTGTCAGTGGGTCACAATCAGGCTCCTGGGAATGGCTAGGTAACACATCAGTGACTGGGATGGAAACAGTATTGAGGACAAAGGGTCAGACTGGGAGGAGGGCTAGAGGAGATGACTACTAACCTACTTTTTGTTCACAACCGAAGCTCCAGTCCAGGTAACACTCAGGGATGCTCTTTATAACTTGATTGTCCCTCCTCCACTTTAAACAAAAAAAAACGTGTCAACGGTGACTCTTTTAAATCCCCACTAGCTAGGATATAAAGTTTCAGTGAAATAGGAAACAGCAGTGCAGGGTTTTCCTGTTCTAGGAGGTGACAGACTCATCTAGAAACTGAACATCTATTTCACACGGGCAGTGACCCTTACAAACCAACAAAAACCTGGAAGTCTTCCTGGTTGCCGAAAATTTAGGAAGTCATATTGAATGTTGAAAGAGGTGTTTTCTGTTAAAACTATCTTAATTCCCTATCCTTTTCTTCATCTACTTGCCCAAGAGCGCTCTGGAAGGAGTTATGTTTTCAGTGCACATTGCAGTACTAAAAACTCCTTGTGGGCTCCTTAGGGCAGGTTCACATTATGCCTTCAAGCCCAGAGTGAAACAAAAGGTTTCACATCTGAAGTAGCTACATGTTACTCTGCTTATGGAGTGGAAAATAACATTATGCAGAAATATCCAAGAAGCTTTCTCCTCTCCATTTTACCTTCTAGCTACTCCTGTGCTGTATTTATCCCTTCTAACTGCAGGCTCTTAACTCTATTGAGATACCCAGATTTAGGAATGCACTTGTCCTATGCTGTGCTCATCCGAGGTGCACTCACCTTTTTGTTGCCTTCTGGAGATGACTTACCCTCTTTCCAGGACCTGGGGGAGGTGTCCTGCTCTGCAAGGCCCCAGGCTAAGGCATCTCAAGAGTCCAAACAGGCTCCTCTGAGATATGCTTTCTTCTCTGCAGAGTCAGGCTCAACATGAGAAACCACCTCTGCTTTGCTTTTCTCATTTAAACTTCACCACCTTTTCTAAAGAGATGGGGTGTAATGGACAAGTTAATAGATGGGGGAAATACCTCAGTTTTCCATGGTTGCATGAAAGGTATTTATAGGGCTACGAAGATACTGCATGCAAACAAATTCGTTAACACCTGATGCTTTCAAAATATTCTGCCTAAAAAAAAACCCAAAAAAAACCCCCACAAAAAACCAAACCAACAAACAGAAAAAAAGAGAAAATATCCAAGTTATGGTTCTCGATGTCACTGTAACTTGGCCTTCTATTGTTGTAAATTTTTTTCTTTTTTTTTTTGCAATGAAAAGGTAGCTCAAATTGTCACTGGTACTGTATCAGAAGTTAACAATCACACATTTAATCCTTTCTATTTGATGTATTTCTTCAGTGGTGAATTCTAATCAGTCTGCTGTGTTGAGCTCTGGACAGACATCTGTGTCTTTGAGAAGGTACTTGCACACAAGAGTATGGAGGAATTTAAGCTAATCGGAGAACCAAATCCACTGGAGACAGTCTGTACAGTAAAATGAGCTGTACAACCCATCTAGGTTTATACCACTTTGGATGTGAACTTAAGCTTTTAAGTTCTGACCAAGTGTTCTGTTGCTTGTCTTGATAACTCCCTCTGTCATGCAGACCTCAAGATAGAGCCCCACAAGCTGCGTCTACAAAAAGGCCTTTCACAAGCAAACTCCTGTTCTCTCTTGCTGGCATGATCCACAAAAGCTGCTCCAAGCGTTGTCTCTGAAACTGCTGCCAAAGTGACCAGGGGATGACATGGCCCTTCTGGGAAGCTTCAGTGAAAACGTTAACCTTGTAGTCTAACATGAGCAGGTATTTCCAAGCACTGGCAGTGGGTAACTCTTTCTCAAAGCTATGGGTGCCATTACATTTTGTTACACAGTTTTTAAGCTACGTCAAAACATTTATTACAGAAGTGCAAGTGAAAAGCCTTTACCTGATGTTGTGCAAAATGGGGGGGAAAGCACAGCCTGTGCTGTATCCGGAAAAAGAGAAAGAGACCAAAGAAAGCAGGGCTGGTCTCACATGAGCCTTCAGTTAATTTTGAAAATAATGTCTCTGTAGTCTTTCATTTTGTTGGAAATGGCTGGCTGGCTTTCACACAGTGGTTTTGCATTGGTGTGTAGTTGTTGGGTCAATGTGCTTTATATTTCTTTCATTTTGTTCATTGGTTGCACTTTTTATACTCTGCTTTTTCAGTAACTTGCACTTTGCACCATGAAATGCTCATGGACAGTTGTTGATCAGAAATGGGATTAAATGGAAGCAGAGGACCACAGGGACCCGTGGCTGGAATGGCAGAAAAAGTGAGGGAGCTCATTCTCCTCCATTTATCCCCAAATGTATGCTCTCTTTCTCTGAAACATGACCTGCAAGTTAGGCCTTCTAATTAGAAAAACTAATTAGAAGGTGGAGCAGGGAGGCACGCAGGGCTGAGCTGTTCTTGGTTTTCTCCCATACTCTGAGCTGTCAGTGAAGGAGTAGGGAACAGAAGTCCACTCAGATCTTTCAACATCTCTCAAATTGCTGTTGAGCGGAAAGTGCATGTGCCTCGCCGTGCTGCTTCAACACCCCGGCTGGAACCAGGGCTGCACTGTGTCAAACACAGTGTGTAGGTGTGCAGCCACGAGGGAGGAGGAGTAAGAGGAGAATGCAGAGTGAAAAACCCTCTTCCCTCTCCTCCTCCACACAGAAGAGGCAGTGCTGCAACCTGGAGAGAGGCACCAGAGCTAAGGGTGGGAAGGGGAGACTGAGGAAGCAGGAGGTCACTGGAAAAGACTAGTGGATATCCCACTGCAACCTCAGTGCCCTGTCCCCCAGAATGCTGTACCCACGCACCCTCCCAGCCCATGCCACCCACTCATCCAACCCCCCTGTGAGGTGCTATGGTCAAAAGTGCCTGCCAGCTACAGAGTCATTAGTGCAAGTTTCAAAGAGGTTCAAAACCAAAACACAGTGATGAAGTGGGAGTTTCTGTGCCAAGTGCCAAGTGAACCTGAAAGGTTAGTTTACTCTTTAATGAAATTCCTGCTTCAAAGTCTCCATCTCTTTTTCACCAGGGACCAGCGCTTTCTTTAAGCAATGTTTAGAGGACACCAGTCTGCAAGGGTAATCATCCTTGCCTCTGGCAGGAAGAACTCGTGCACTAGCATTTCTGAAAAGGCTCTCTTTGTGAATAATTGAATTTGTCTCTGGAGTTCAAGATTTCTTTTTCTGTGGGACTGACTGCAGCTTTGCTTCTTCCTTAGGTGCGGCTTACTGTAATTGAGGCAGAAAAATTGTATTGCAGTGGAGGGTTTTGTGAGCACGATGCATAATACGGTGATTGCCATGGAAAGAGTCATTTGCAGTGTTCCAAATGCCTCCTCCAGTGGTGAACGGATCTGCAGAAAATAATTAGAGGATCCCCCACTGCCACCCCCTACTCCCACACAAGGGGAAAAAAATTAATGCTGCATGAAGTGTCCCTGCTCAGTGGGCAGAGCCCCATGCTGCAGTGCACTGTTGGGAATCCATCCTGGATGATATTCAGAGCCCATCGGTTCCTGCCACTGCCTGGGACACAGGGGACTAACATCCAGGTCAACTGCTTGTCCAGCCCAAAAGAAAGTGCTGTGGTTCACATGTCCACTGACAAGGTATGTCACTTGCTTGGGCACAGCTTCTTTTCCTCTAAAACCTCCCACCCTTGCACTGATTTCTGGGTCTCTGGAACAGCAGGAAAAATCTGCACATCCCAATGCTGAGACCAGCATCCCTGTAGCTGCCCCACCAAGGAAAAGCCAAATACAGAGATATACTCCTTCCAGCTACCAACAAGGTCTGCTGTCCCTGGGCATGTTTCAATACCACCTCTCATCCCTGCCATCCATAACCGGGGGTGTGGCATCCAACTGTGGATCTACAAAGCCGCCTGTGAGTAACTTTTCAGGAAAGGGGTAGTGGGGGAAGAAGCTCTTATAATAAATTGCCCTGCTATGAGCAGGACCTCAAGTCTTGCTGCAGGGAAGAGATGTCTCCCTGCCAGCAGGCTGAGGTAAGTGGTGTGTCTCAGAAGTGGTTTTTGATGTCATAGGCAGAAGCAGGGCTTAGCTGCTCGTGCACAGGAATGCCGGTAGCAGGGTAAATGACTATTTCAGGATCTGGGCTTCAGGTAGGAATTGGGGCAAAACTAAGCTCTGAACTGAAGAAAAATCCATCAAGCTAAGAGGTTTCTTTCTTGTCTGTCTTTCATCACCAGCACAGCAACGGCGCTGGGTGGCTGCATTCAGCCAACACAATGTAACGTGGCAGCAGTATATTTTTAGAGTATTATTTTAGCAGAGGAACAAATTCCAAGGGTAACATACAGTGATACAGTAACTCGAAAAAGCTGCTCAGGGATTTCTGTGGCTATTGAATATGCCACACAGCACTTGGGCTGTCTTGTCAAATTGCGATGTATATTTCAGATCAATAAAAAGGCTCATTGAGGACTGTTTTTCTCTGTGTTGCACAAAATACAATCTCTCATGGTACAAAGCTTACATGACCTGCTCAGCAGGAGGAGTAAAGGTAACTGCAATCATGAATGAAAGCCCAAATTTTAGATTAAAGTCCAGTTTTCTTGGACTCCAGTATCTGCAGGTAATCTCTGGGTTCTTTGTGGTCTCTGCTCTGAACTGGAATGTTCTGGAAACCAGAACACATCTCTTTAATATTTTTACTCCCTTCTGTGCCTGTCAATTAAAATGGCTTGACTATTCTGTTCTCCTCAACTTCAGGACCTGTTGATCCTCTGGGATAGATCTTTCTCAGGTTTCTGAATGACAAGCAGAGATTTCCCCCCCCGGGGACAATTCCTTTAGCAGTAACCAGGGCACCCAGTGCATCTCCTACAATTGCTTTTAGTGCATTTCCTCAGGTAGAAGAAGCAAAACAAGGAACTGTGCAGAAGCATTTATCCTCCAAGAAGTGTGGAGCCCTGACTGCAGCCTCTCCAGCACTTTTAGCTGTTCCAGCTGGAGCCCTTATCCCATCTGAACATGCTACCAAAATGTGCACAAATTAGGGAAGTGGTAGGTCTTCTCAGCTGTTTACATCTGGTAGTGCACAAAATAGGAAAATCACTAGTGAGGACTTTCTTTTTCACTTTGTACCTTGCATCCTGGAGCAATGGGGAGCTCCATGGTGAGCAAATGTTGACAGTCAGGAAAAGATGTGTCAGGACCCAGACGACTGAAGGATGGACCAGCCACCCAAGAGAGGGCACTGCTTGTAGAGAGAATAGCCCATTTAAGGGACTGTGACACTTGCCTTCTCCGCCCTGGTGGTTGGGCTGTAATTGTCTCCCAAAATGCAAAGAGTGTGTTGTCCTTGGACCCCGAGAATGGAGCTATCAGGGGCAACAAGCCTCCTACTCAGCTATACTGCCAAACACCCATCCCACCTCGGGAGGAGCCAGCAAATAACATATGTCCATGCTGTGTAGATGAGGTGTCCTGCCCTGTTCTTCTCGGTTTTGGGGAAACAAGTACGATAAGCAGGAACTCAAACCTGTTTCTTTCTGAAAAGCTGCCAGCAGCAGATCCAGTTTGCATGAGACTTTCCTGCCATGAGGTGCTTTGCTGGCAGGTGTGTGCCTAGCTCCTGGAAATGCAGTGTGCTTCTAGGAGAGCTCGGAAGGATGTACAGGTGACCTGCAATAAAGACCAGGTGACAGGACTGGCAGGAACTGCGCTCTTCTTCTGCCTGAGGGTGCTGCCGTTACCAAAGCTGAGAGCTGAAGGATGGTACAGGGCTTAACCACACCAAGGGATGTTGACATGTGTAATGCTGTAATTCTTCATCTCGCAGAAAACAGTTAATGGTCTTCTCAGGAACAAAAAGGAAAAAAAATGTGAATTTAGAAAACTCTCAATTCACTCTGTTATAATTTAGGGGGATTGGTTTTGTTATTTTGCTGGAGTTTTTAAAAATACTGAGTATAGAGAGTCTAGAAATAATATATTTGAGATATTCTGGACTAACACGTGAAGGAAATGAAGCTGGGGAAAGAAAGGGGGTTTTTTTGGTATGCTAGCTACTATGTAGAACACAGAAAACACAGGATCATCAAGATTGGAAGAGACTTTCAAGATCATCGAGTCCAACCACTAACCTAGCACCACCATAATCACCCCTAAATCATATCTCAAAAAAATTATATATTCAACCTCAGACACCTGACATATTTTTGAGAGCATGTAAACCAGTAAACTGCTTATTCTCAGTTTATCTGAAAAGACAAAGGAAAAAAATTGATCTACAACATAGGCTTGCAATGTAGACAACATCTTCAACTTAAAGGTTTCACAATGTGTACTAATTTTATCACTCTGGCAGGAAACTGAGGCTTTCACATTTAATGAAGCATTTATTTGAAGTCATGCTAAGTGACTGCGTTGCACATCTGCACGGGGCAGACCATCTCAACTTCCTTTTCTGAGTCGCTGATGGGAGCACCAAGAGAGCTACATATTTACCAGAACTTCATCAAGTGAAGATGGAAATAAGGTGGCTCTTCTCTCTCCTTTGTTTCCTCTGGGTGCCCAGCATCACAGGTAGGAGTGTCCATGGGACACCTTGATTCAGTTTATGATGGAGGGTGGGGAGGGGCAGGCTGGGCTTAGTGTGTCTCACAGATACTGGGAATGATTTACTGTTTCCTGACAACTTTCTAATCACCCCAGTTACAACGTGCAGCTAGTAAGGAGTAAATGGCTTGTGCTGACCAGCAGATCACTTCATTCAAATTGCCTAACCTGCCAGAATAGTAAATGAGATCAGCTCATGTGTACTTAGGGCAATGTGTGCTCATCTCAAATGGGCCAAAAGAAAAACTGCTTTCACTGAGACAAAAAAAAATACCTCTCTTTCTCACACAGATATACCTGTGTATGCAGAGAGAGGAAGAACTGAAACCCTGCAAGGCAAGGGTAAATTGTACAGCTGCAACCCTTGAAATAGATTCTTCCCTTCTCCTTCCTCTCCCAGCTCTATGTGCTGTGTTAAAGGCTGGAGAAACAAGTTTGTCATCAGAGTAAAACTTTCATAAAAGTAGAGTAAGGAGGGCTGCATCCCTGTCAGAGGGAGTTTAAACCAAAAACAATCCAAGAAGAACCAAGAATAAGCCTGATGTTCTCAACACCATCCACTTACCACCCCCAAAAGTCTGATCATGCTCAATGCAGGAATACTTATTATCAGCTAGGAAGAACAATTTTGTAGGATACACATTTTTCCAGTTAAGAAAGGAAAAACTGCATGTAAAGAAAGGAAAGACTGGCATGGTAAGATGCATCTCAGAATCTGGCATAGCCTGTTCCTATTTTCTTCATCACTGAGGCAAACTGGATCAAAAGAAAGGGAAAATAATTCATATGTGTATTCATATTAATGCAAAGAAAGAAACAGAAGCCTCAAGACATATACATGTAGGAGAGCAATACTACTTAGAGAAAAATAGGACCTGGGTTTTTTTTCCCCTGAGGATGCAATCCTCACTGAAGTCACTCAAAGGTGAAAGTGAGCACCACCATGCCCTTTGTAGAGGTCAAACACCTAAATGTCTGTGAGTTGCTCTAAAAAATTTCATTTGGAGTACAAGTATGAGCTAATGGACAGTATATGATTTGGAAAAACAAAGTTGACATAAAATGAGAATGCTTGTATTGAGATGCTAACAAAAAGTTGAGAACCCTTTTGCATGAAAGGGTTTCAGTTAAAGAAACCTAGCGTGCTAGGCTACTAACAACACAAATTAAAATGTTGTTTCTACGTATATAACTTTTTCATCTTAATATAAACTACTCAAGGGTTTATTCATAGGCATTGTTTACATGATCCTTTGACCTCATACAGCACCAGCATGAATATGAGAGTAAGCTTGTTATGTGTCTTTTGCCTGGTAAGATTGCTAATTGCTTTTTCCTTAACTTTTACTTGTGCAAAACTTGCAGTGAAATCGGTGAGCATTTCCTATAATAATGTCCTTGGACTGACAAAAACAGTTTTTAGTAATTTTTCTCACAATACGTCAGTCATTCAGGCTGATTTTTATTTACCCTCTTACATCATCCCATCTCTTAGAATACAATTAAAAGATGAACAGAGCAAGTGCAGCAATGAAACAACAGAGATTAATGTTGGCCATGTCCTTTCAGTAGCTTTTTTCTCCCCGCACCTAGTCCCTACATGTCCATGTCACACTTCAGTAGATAGGTACCAAATCTCAGCCACCTCTGTGGGGATGTGGCACTCTGCCCTTGTTCCTTTTTCCTGTCAAATCACAGCTGATGGTGCGCTGGGTCCCTCTCTTGCTCCTGGCTGAGCTGGCGGAGTGTGGAGCACACTGCAGGCACCATCAAGGTTGCCTGACCTGTGACAGGGCATCCCCTGCATTAGGTGCTCCAGAGCCCTGCACCACATGGCAGAGCAAACGTCAAAGCAAAGAAATGGGTACGCACTTTTTTCAAGTAAAGAAGGTGAGCAGTGGGCACTTGCTGTGGGGAGCCAGCAGTGTGCCTGGTGGGACTGCAGGGCAAATTCTCAGAGCAAATATACGTTGATATTATGACACATAGGGAGGATAAAATCCAACGTAGAAGGGGGGTGACGAGTCTGTATCTAAGAGCAACTGCACAGCTCATTTTTTCTGTGGACCTGCATGCCCTTTTGGAAAAGGGACTTTTTGTATATGGCTCTGTGGGTGTGATTGATTACTTGTCTCACTACGACTCCCCCATCCATAAATTCTTCATCTCCTTGAGTTTGTCAGTACCCTGCATACAGGGGTTTGGGGACTGCAAGACTCTTACTCATAGGAGGGAGAAAGGGAGATAAATCAATTTTACTTCAGCAGCAGCTAAACCAAGTAGTACAGGCTCCTGCTGAAAGTCCCTTCATTTCATCGATCCATTACTCCTTTATATGGCACACTAAGGACTGCCACCTGCTTTATGAAATTAATTGAGGAAGAAACCATACATACCAGGGCAACTGTCTCTGACGCTCGGACAGGCACTCGTTTAGGGCATGCAGGAGATGTTTAATAACATGGAGGTAAAGGAACAGCTTTCTCTGCCAAAGCAGCAAAGGCAATGGCAATGGGCGGGAGGGCCAGTACGGGGCAGAATTAGCCTGCAGGGATAACTCATTTGTTCTTGCAAAAAGAGCTGGGGAATAACTGGGCCCAGCTTCTGCTTTATTTATATTACTTGAAAGATTTCCATTTTCACAGAGGCCCTCAGAGCTCCTATCTCCCTCCCACAAGCGTGACAGGAGCTCTCTGCCCTCTTCTAGACACACATGCATTTGCTTTCCCAGTTCTCTCTCTACAGTCTGTACTGGTGGAGATTTGCTGTAAAACTCCTCCCTGGAAAGCCTGTGGTCACAGTTTTAGGGTCTTCATAGTTGTCTGTGTCTAAGGCACCAAATCATGTCAAAGATGGCTTAAAGCTTTGTTTAAACATTACTTGCACTGAAAATGATCCTGTTTGTTTTTAAGGCCAGTCTAGAGACGTCATTACCCAAACAGAAGTGGTCAGCGCTCTGCCAGGTACTGATGTGACACTGGAGTGCCTCTTCCCAAAATCACACACCACCCACATAATACAGACACAGTGGTCCAAGAATGAAGACAGCCAGTCTACAAAAATAGCTGTTTATCATCCCATTTATGGCACTCATTACTTCGAATTTTCTGAGGCTTCTTACAATTTTTCGGTGTCCTTCAGCACAAGGAAGTGCTGCAGCCAGGATGTCACAGAATCTTTGTGTTCCACGAATCCAAACACCACGTCTGAATGTCATCAATGGGCTCTGCATCTAAAAAACATTACCATCGCCCTTAGTGGACAGTACGAGTGCAGTTTTGCTACTTACCCATATGGGACAAAGGCTGCAAAAATTCAACTTATTGTCAAGGCCGAAGGTAAGTGATGATGAACGAGGTGTTGCTTTATCCTAACAGAGGTGGGGGAGAGTATCAGGATAGACAAACATTGCTTGGTCGGTGATGGTGACCTGTTTGGAGTTTGCAGTGCTGCCACAGAATGTCCCTGCTGCCGTTTTCTGTTTACCAGGCACTCTTTAGTTGTTGTTATCCAGCTTGTGATTAGGAAACCTTATTTTTTTTGAGGAATATGAAGTAAGGCCAAAAAGGTAGTGAGATGGGAAGTTTCCACATCTTTATTTTGGAGAAACGTGCTGCGGAGAACACTGGATGACCAAGCATGCTGGATCTCCAGACCACGCTGTGCTGCTGCTATGGGCGTGCAGCACTGGGCACCAGAAAGAGAAAACACCAATACCTGGTTGAGACTGGGGGCTGGCATCTGCAGGGCATGCTGGGTGTTAGCTCAATGCCCCCACCGACAAAAACACACTGGAGCAAAACAGGGGGTTGCTTAGGACAGTCACAGGAACAGAGACTTGGCTGCTTCTGTCAGCCAAAAGAAAGCTGTAAAGCAGCATGACTGTTCTTGGTAAGTAAGCCTCAGGAGAGTGTGTGAACTCTAGGGAGGATATTTAAATTACCCCAGCAAAGGAGCAAATTGATTTAAATAGGTGGTAATGGATTTGACTACAAATTAAACAACAGTGGCAATTGTTAGTGCAGCAACATTGGGAACAGCTATTTAACGTCAGCAGTGAGGGCAAAAGTCTAAACTGCTGTGAAGATAGAACTGGGCAGGGACACTGAGCATGCTGCTGTTGTGCACGTGGGGGACTGGATTTGATGACTCCATAAACCTCTCCCTGACCCAGGTTTCTGCTAATAACCTGAGCAAGATTAAAGTAAATGCAACAAACCCAGCACAGTTTCAGTGCAGAGCTGTAAGGCCGACATGCTCACTCTGCTTTTGCCCAGGGCTGTAGGCGTAGCAGACATTAGAGGGTTAGGAGCAGGGTGGGTGCAGGTTATTTCAGGGGTAGTGAAGGGCAGCTGTGCTCCCACTGCCCTTTTACCTTCATGATGAGGCCAGACTGGTGACAGGAGGGACATTGGTTCCCACGCTGGATCACACTGGTCCTGCAGCAGGAGGAGGTTGTGTACAAGATTCATACGCAGGAATGTTTAACCCTCACTCCCTGATGGCCTCTGCATGGCAGTGGCTCCAAGCATTTCGTTGCTGTTATCTTGGAGACACACCTTGGGCAACCCTGCAGAACCTTCCTCCCTGATGAACTCGCAGGGGCAAAATGAGAGCCAGCACCTCTGTGCAAGCCACAGAGGATGGCTGTGTTTAAACAGTACTCACTGGATAACTGTGCCAAAGATAGAGCTGCTGCTCTACCTGCTGTACAGGGGTGTGTTAGGTAGGTTCCTCTTGGGGAATTTTCCTGTGCTTCACAGGGCAGAGTGACTGGATCAAGGGGAGTGTGGTGAGGTACAAACAGTGCTGGTAACCCTGTGAAACCCTCCCATGCTTCTGTTACTCCTACCATGCTTCTCTGTCTCTTCCTTAACAAAATAACAGTGCTAATCAGGCACTGCTCCTTTTCTCTTGCTGGTGCCCTTGGTTGATACAGGCATGTTCAACACTGTAATTGCTATCTATGTGTTAAGCGTGGGCAGCTCTTGTTCATATCAGCATCGTTGTGGGTTTTTTTGGTAGCTACGTGAGGTAGCAAGCTGTGATACTGATAGCTACTTGCTAGAGAGTACTAAAAAATTCAGTTTGCTACCTCTTGCAGGTTTGTATTTTAAGGTAACCAGATCTTTTGCAATGAACCAACTTCCACACAAAAGAAGGCAAAACCCTTTTAATCCAGACTATGACTGGAGTGGATAAGGGTGCTAGTCATTGACGGAGTAGTTTCCAGCTATGTCAAACTGAAGTGAATCCAGGTGGATTCAGCTTGTAGATACTGCTAAAAGCCTGCAGGGCAGCCGGTCTGCATAGGACAGACAAACACAGAGGACCTTAGCCAACAGGCTGTTACTGGAGATGGGAATCAGAGATTGAGGGGTGGGAAATAAGCAGGTGGGATGTGACTGTGAGAACAGGCAGAGACTGTTTGCAGGCTGAACTCCTGGGTGACTACTTATCTCTGTACTTGTTATATGCTGCACGGCTCTTTTAAGTGGTAGATTGTCCCAGCGAAGTCTCCTGTGCAGCTTTCCTCCTGGAGAATCTATAGATTTGCTTCTTTTGTCCTTTCCTTGTCCTTTCTGCATTATCCAGCCCGTCAGGGCTTCTGCATTCTGTGTCCTGCTGCGAGAGCTGGCTCCTCAGCTGCTTCACTCTGGTGGACCATGCGGGAAAGCCGCTTCTGCCACTAGGTTTCTTGGTCACAGCTCTGGGCACTGACTTTCTTCATGTCCCCGTGGCACAGGCTGTGTGCTGGCACCACTGCTTTGTGCTTGGGTGCCAGATACAAAGGAAGTTACAGTCACCACAAAGTCCCCACTGACACATAACATGACAGTCCAGGACAGCTAGATATTCTCACTCCCCTCGAGATAGAAAATAAAAGAAGTACTACCTCAACATGCAAGCCAGAGCTACCAGGGGAGCAAAGCTGAAGAGTCTCCCTGCTGTGTGTGCTGGTGCCTGCCCGCAGGGAAGAGGGAAGGCAGGTCACAGCAGGCAGGGAGGATGGCACAGCAGGCTGTGGCAGGGAGGATGGCACAGCAGGCAGCACCACACCATCACCCACTGCACGGCTGGGGATCAGAGAGGTCAGTGCTGACCACACCACTCGTAGCACCTCCTGCCCATCGCCACTGCTCTTCCTCTTTGAATGCACACATGCACGCAGACCCGACTTCTGAGCCACAGCAGTGCTCTTTCCAGTGCACCACTCGGCCCTCCCACAGCTGGGCTGGAGCACTGGGCCGGGAATGGGTACGGTAGGAAATGCTGAAATGCCTTTTCAAACGGAAAAGAAAGAGTAATAAGTTTTCTGCTTCTGGAAGTGGGCAGGTTGGAGAATAACAATAGGAGCACTTACACTGAAAAAAGGGTTTACTCTTAACCTGACTGACATGCTGAATACCCTGCTTAGTGAAGAGAAGGTCTGCAGATATCTTCAGAGAAAAGGAAATACGGGTGCACAAAATTGATGTGAAGGTTTATTGCCACAGAAAAAAAAAATTGTTAGAGAAAAATTGAAGCTTCAAATTACTCTCAGCTCCCAAAGGAGATATCTTGATCCTGCAGTTAAGAAAAGCTTTTATAAGAATTGCCAAAAAATTCAGGTAAAGCTGTGAATTGAGTCATGAAACTACAACTAGAATCAGATGTAGGGCTTTCACTTAACAAATGTGTCTGTGGGTAATGGTTGAAAATTACAGTTCCATTCTGATCAAAAAAGTGTCTGTTCATTGAACAGAAGACTAGTCAGCATTGGTTTTCAAAGCACATTGAACATCATGTTTCTGATTTTCCTTCTTGGGCTTTTTGTTGTTGTTGTTACAATGATAAAAGAGGAGCAGCACTACCTGAAGAAAGTGTGGTTAAACCAGACTTTAGAAATTCCATGCCTTGGGGACACGACCTCAGAGAATTTGTCCACTTATCCTTTGAAATGGCTAGTGGTAAGTATTTTTCATCTCAGGTATAAAGTTCAGAAAGGACTACAGGGCATTTTTGCAGATTGAAATAGAAATGTTCTACTCTAGTGTGTCCTGCAGAACCTGCTAAACAAAGCATATCAGTCACATCGGACTGTGATAAAAAAGGGAAAAAATATAAATATGGGTTTGCAACATACACACCATAATAGCTGTTAAAGAAATAAAGAGGGAAAATTCCATCTTTTTTCCTTTTTTTTTTTTTACATTTTTCAGGACCACACACAGAGCAGGGCCACGGAAAGTGGCAAATGTAACAGAAGTAAAATATTTCTTGTGTTGGATTTCTCAGGGATTTTTTCTGTAGTGAGGCTTTAGTATCTGAAAAATACATAATTACTGTGTAGGGTAGTAAGATATCAGGCTGCTTTGAGATAAAAAAAAAAGTACTGACTAGTGTTTTTGGTTTGGTTAACCTTTGGTTTTGTCACAGATGCCCACTGAACACATGCAAACCTAGTTATCCAGCTAACCACATGAAAAACTATTTTAAAGCAATTTGCTGTGAGATGTAAAGCTTGTTATATTTTTGTACTTTATCTCACTCTCTGGATAAATATTTATAAGCATGTTTTAATGTAACCTTTTAACATTCATTTCAGCATATAAAGGTAAGTATCAGTGAGCAGTTCCTTGAGCTTTGCCTGCTCATTTATATCCATTGTCACTGAGGAGCTGTAACTGTTGAGGGTTTTCTTAAAGGTGATTTTCAAATATTTTAGGTTTTTTAACCTTTTGTCCTGGTTCATTATCTATTTAGATCTCCCCTATGCAGGTCATTCTTAATATTAAAATTTTAAGGGAACAGCCTTGGCTTTAGTAATTTTTAGTTTTGCTAGTTCACTCTAAGAAAGGGGGAAAAAACCCCAAAGGTCAGCACAATGACCTATGTGGACTGCCATGTGTCGTGCAGAATAAAGCTTGCAAATATGTACTGGCACAGATGTCCAGGATGTACCTCTATCTGTAGGCTGTACCTATATCTAAGGGTGGCTGCCACACAGACAATAAGAGGAGATGACTTTTGGGTGGTATTATCAGATTCTAGCTATTTAAAATTCTAAAAGAGCAAAGTTTTTCTTGAAATTTCAGTCGTATTTAAAATGTATGGGATGTTCAGCATAACTTACAGACTGTTGCAGTGAGAAAGCAGCTCTGTTGCCCTCTCTGCAGGATACAGAGATCAGGATTCATCAGACACAGCTATTTACTCCATATTTTATTGGTTAGAAGATTAACCTCTTGATGCCCCAAAAGGTACTATAGAACTGCTCAGAGACAATTTTTGGTCTTTAAGCAGCGAGGTATTTATTTAGGCAACGTTGGGAAGTCATCTGGTTCGCACCGGGCAAAAGGACTTCGAAGTTTTCAGTGAATAGTTAGACTATTTATACAATTTTGCGAGAGATTACATCATCTTGACATGCATATTCATATTATTGCAACATCT
>VZRE01007124.1:0-16234 GCA_013396775.1 Cephalopterus ornatus
CATGGATTTGATGGATGGACCACTCAGTGCATAAAGAACTGGCTGAATGACGCAAAGAGTTCTGGTCAGTGACTCACTGTCCATGTGGAGACGAGTGATGAGTGGTGTGCCTCAGGGGTCGGTACTGGAGCTTATACTGTTCAACATCTTTGTCGATGATGTTGACATGGACAGAGGGATCGAGTACAACTGTGGCAAATTTACTGATGACACCAAGCTGTGTGGTGCAGTTAGCATTATGGAGGGAAGGGATGCCATTCAGAGGGACCTGGACAGGCTTGAGTGGTGTGCAGATGCAAATCTCATGAAGTTCCACAAAGCAAAGCGCAAGGTCCTACACCTGGGTCATGGCAATCCCAGGGACAGCTACAGGTTGGGTGAAGAAGTGATTGAGAGCAGCCCTGTGAAGAAAGACTTGGGGGTGGTGGTTGATGAAAAGCTCAACATGAACTGGCAGCATTTTCTGCATTGGCCAGAAAGCCAATGGGCTGCATCAAAAGGAGCAGGTCAAGGAGGGGATTCTCCCCCTCTACTCTGATGTTGTGAGACTCTATATGGAGTGCTGTGTACAGTTCTGGTGTCCCCAACATAGGAAAGACATGGAACTTTTGGAGCAAGTCCAGAGGAGGGCCACGAAGTTGACAAGAGGACTGGGGCACCCACCCTACAAAGAGAGGCTGAGAATGTTGGGGCTGTTAAGCCTGGAGAAGAGAAGGCTGCATAGAGACCTCATAGTAATGTTCCAGTATCTGAAGGGGGCCTACAGGAAAGATGGAAAGGGACTCTTCATCAGGAATTGTAGTGAAGCACAACAGGGAATAGGTATAAATTGAGAGAAAGAAAATTTAGGTTAGTTATTAGGAAGAAATTTTTTACTGTGAGGGTGGCAAGACACTAGAACCGGTTGTCCAGGGAGGTTGTGGCTGGTCCCAACCCTGGCAGTGTTCAAAGCCAGGTTAGATAAGGCCTTGAGCAAACTTGTCTAGTAGGAAGTGCTCCTTCCCGTGGCAGGGGGGTCATGACTAGACGATCTTTAAGATCTGCTCCAACCCCTGAACATTCTATGATAATTTATAAAAACAAAATAAACAAACAAAAAAACCCAATCAAAACCAAAGAACAAACTATTTGGTCAGGAAATAAGCTTTTCTGACCAAATAGAGAAACACATACAGACTCAGTTCACATTACTCTCTCCTGGACATACCGGTCACTCAGGGTGGTGGGCCATGTTTAAAAGTGACTGTGGGCACACTGAAACACCCTTATGTTTTTCCTAATGACTTACCTGTCAGTAGGGAACTGGTGTTTTATAATGTCCTTTGGGCAGAAGGTGAAATTTTGAGGAAAATTTAAATGGTATTAGGTCACAGAATCACAGAATATGCCCATTTGGAAGGGACCCAAAAAGATCATCAAATCCAACTCCTGGCTCTGCACAGGTCCACCTCCAAGAGTCACAGCATGTGCCCAAGAACATCATCCAAACTTCTTTAACTGTCAGGCTTGGTGCTGCGACCACTTCCCTGGTTTGCCAGCAAAACCTAAACTCTGGGCGTGAGGAGACCAGACTTTAGGCTGCTCGGGGAATGAGTAAGTCAAGTCCCCTGGAAAAGTGTTTTTGCAGGTGATGGGGTCCATCAATTCTGGTCACTTTTTAAACAACACATCCTAAGGGCACAGGAGCAGGCAGTACCCAAATGTCAGAAGTCAACTAGGCAAGGCAGAAGGCTAGCTTGGCTGAGCAGGGATCTTCTCTTGGAAATAAGGCAAAAAAAGGAAGGTATATGCCCAGTGCAAGCAAGGTCAAGTGATGAGGGAAGAATTCAGAAATGTTCCTTGCTGCTGTAGGGAGAAAATGCATGCAGCCAAAGCTCAACTGGAGCTGAAGCTGGTCAGAAATGTGGGGAACAATAAAATGAGTTTTTTCAAATACATTAATGGCAATAGGCAGTATAGAAGGTCCTTAGGAATACGTAAAATTATCCATTGCTTAATCAATTATACACAAACACATGCCCTCTCCCTCAGAAGAGTCTGGATCAGGTGTCTACCTTATTTGATGTAATTTTGTTGGTTGTAAAATAAAATGCAATTGATACAGAGTATTTCTGGGTTTATTTGCCATATGTGCACATAAAACCAAATGCTAGGTTACCTCTGAATTTTTATTTTAAATATGCTACACACATTTATAAGTAAAAATTACAAAAAAAGCAAATGTGGCATTAGTTTACTGTGTTCTAAGTAAATTGTATGTCCCTTGTAGCTAGAAATCATTCTTCTGGTCACAAGCCTCTTGAATTCCAGCAATGTAGGTATCTACCCTGCTCACAGATGCAATACTGAATGATGTGCAGCTTTCTTCCCATCAGCAGTTCAAAGTTAGTCAAAGTATTATAGGAAAGGCCTCCTTGTCAACAGCCTGGAATTCCAAACTGCATTAAAAATCCCAATGTTGCTGGTCAGTTCTTGAAGTATTTTTTTTAAGACTGAGTTTTCAAGGGCATGCAAATTCTCATGTTTGGGCTCAAATTCCGACATTGTGGCATAAGCACCCACAGTTACTCTAGACTCCTTTTCCCTCACCTGTGGCACCAGCAGTCCGATAAAGGGAGGTTCCTTGATTTCAGAATCCAGGATGTCTCTTGTGCTTTGGTCAAAAAGGACAAATCTTCTCTCCCTTGACCATGTGCCTGAATTCAGCTTTTCTCATGTCCTTATTTCACATATATATACACTGTCAGCACCAAAAGTAGGTGTTCATATGCCCCATCTTCCTTTCCTATATCTCATGGCTAGTTAATACATCCCAAAGACATGGTGTACTGATTTCTTCTAAGCCATGGCTTTGGTCATCACTTGTGTAACTGACATAAGCGTTGCCAACATTTGGTTTCATGTTTTGTAAACCACAAAATAAGTCATCTTTACATGTCCTTAATATCACAGGCTTCTTCATTCTTATTTAACATTAACAGTCTCATTGAAGCTTCCTATCGATTAATCTAGAGATGCCTCTGGGAAATATGTGCCTATTTCTCCTGCAGAGGTATAAAGTTCATCTCTGTCCAGAAAGATTTTGAGAAAATCTTCTCCCTTCTTACGTTTCAGCCTGTCTGTAACTCCGAGATTTAAAAGTGGATGTTGCTTTGATCCATCCAGGACAAGTCCATGAAGTTGCCACTTCAGCTTACTTAAACATCATGTAATAAGTTACATCTCAGTTGCACTAAAGGAACTCCACCCAGAATCAGGCTCAGAGCAGAGACAGCCCCGCACAAGTAGCTTCTCGTACCGCAGCACCTGTTGTGTTTGCTCTGGAAAGGTGAGAGCTATCAGTTCAGTGAAGAGCTTAATCCCCCGGCTTTGCACTGCCATGGCCTCCCTATAACTTGGTCTTCATATTAGAAGTGTGTTCTTGCTCAGAAAAAGAGGGCTTCACAGCAGAGTGAAATAAAGTTGATACCAACTTCATAACAGCATTGTATGAGATTGTGTAGCTGTAATGGTATTTCTTAGCTGACTAACTCTCAAAAGTTACTGTAGTGCATAACAGTTGTTGAAGGCTTGTCCAGCACAGATTACTGACAAGTTACCTGTACTTTCAGGCTCTTCTGAAGAGACCAGATATTATCACTCATTTCCTCTCTGTACCCTTCAGCCATCCTGCTTGCCTTTACTGATGAGCCAGTGTCATCAACATCAACTTAGACAGAACTTGAAGTAAGCTCATTTTTGCAAGTGCTGTTGCTGTTTAAATCCTGGAAAGTTGTCATTTCATGTACATTGATGAGGGTGAGCATGTGCTTCATATCTGGTCTGGTTTTTTGATAATTGGGAGACATACTCTCTTTTCTTAGACATGTCTAAAAGAGAGAACACAAAGGAAAGCTTAAAACTGAGAATACCTATGAAAGGCAATTTTTTAAAAAAAGAAATTTGAATGTTTTGCTTTTTCTCCTTTCTAACCATAGCTCATTACACCTTTTCCATTTGTTCGTTGCCAGAAGCACCCAGTACAAAGAAAAACTGCTGTTTCTTCCTAAATCAATGAATTTTATAGGACAAAAGCCTCAGCAACAAAAGGAAATTTATATTTGATTCACATTTTCGTCTGAACAGGCCTTGCATTAAGCTCTTGCAAGTGTGCTTCCACTTGCCATCAATGCAAGCCAGGGCCTGATATATTTTCATCAAGTTGTCAAAGTAAAACTCCAGTCCTGCCAACCACTTCTAAACTGAATGTCGCTGCTCATTTTAGTGGAGATAAGGCACAATCTCCACTAAAGGAGAGGACAAAGCAACCTGTAAGAATTTATCAGGAATTTTAAATAATGAAGCTCACTTGTGAGATCAGGGCAATATTAAATTTCAATGAAAGCTAGGTTAATACCTGAGAGTGGACCTCACCCAAGAGTAAGATACACATAATTACACCAGAGTGGTTATCTTCACTCCACATCTCTGCCTTTTATAACTGCACTAAAACTGGGAATGTTTCTTTACTGAAAGGTAAGGACAGATTTCTGTAGAGACTCGAAATTCTTTTAGGACACTGAGAAGTATGGGGGCATCTGTCTTTTCTGAGTGATATCCCTGCTTTCATACTTCCATCCTAACAAATTCCTACAAGATTTGTCTCGTCAAACTTCAGTCTGAACAGCACAAATTACTGGCAGAATTGTCAATCTAAAAAAGAGACAGCCAAAAATTTAATTGCTCCCTGAAGATACATGGAAAGCTACATTTAGTTTCAGCTAATTAGATATTCTCCAATCAACAGTTATGATTCATCGGCTGAGGAGCAAAACAAGATGGCAAATATGAAAAAGGCAGCAGAAGTTAAATCTGACCTCCCAAAGTGCTGGGATTGGTTTTGTTTTATTTTTAATTACAAAGGCAGTCGGTGATACACTGTATCAACACCCAAAACTCATGCTGCCTTGGAGCCAGGAGGCACAGACTTCTGCACGAGCGAGTGTCCTCACTGCCACTGCAGACAAAGCATAGTTTTGCTTCTGTGGAGTGAGCTTAGCAAGTACCTCCTCTCCCCTCCTTTCCCAGAACTACCAGTCAGCATTAAAGGTATGGATAAAACATCCAAGGAGGTTCTTTTCCATGTATCTTAAAATGTCTGTTTAACAAGAAAGACAGGTGTTCACAAAAATGCCCATCTGAAAGGGGTTGTCACCACTTTAGAGGTGTGGAAACTGAGGCAAACCACAGGTGGACTTGGACATGTCTGTCATGCCACCTCACAAAGCAATGCCATAGGTGGGAAAGGGATCCCACAGGCCTGTGCCTCCATCTCAGGCAAATACTATTCCCAGATACTGAACCAGAAGAGCTGTTGCTGTACCCTTAAACCAATGAGTAGTTTGCACACAGTGTAACTAGAAGCAGAAATGGAGAGTGAGGTGCAGAAAAACAACTGATGGTTTGAGTTAGATCAGGGTGCAGTGAAATGTTCTATCTCTTTGGAACTCCATCCTGTGTTCCTTGTGCACCTGAGTTTGATCATAAATTAAGTGTGAACACCAACTTCAGACCAGCTGTGCCAAAGTAGTGCTAGCACAGAAAATGACGGGGTGGGTAGGGGTAGGGGGTTGTTGCTTTGCTTATGAGAAAGCGAATTACTTACACAGGTAAAGAAGATGAGCAGCAAGTAAAAAATCCCAAGGCAAGTCAGCATGAAGAGCTCGCCCTTGTACTTTTTAAATTTGTCTTTTTCTATTCCAGGGCAACCTAAAATGTAAAGGAAGGCGTTACATTATTCTGGTGTTTGTAAAATATTTTTAAACTGTTACCTTCATGAAATGCCATATGGAGCATGGAACAGTTGAAGCTTTCTACTGTACCTGTTACTTTTAATGTGACTGTGCTGCTTAGATTGCGTTCTCCACTCTGTTCCCCCAAAGTGCACATATATGTCCCGCTGTTTTGGCTGGTAACATTTTTGATCCTCAGTGAAAATAAGGTGTCGTTGGAGAGCTCCAAGGACCCTCCAAGATCTTCTGGATAATGAGATTCCACATAAAGGACTTCCCATGCTATTCCTTTCCCGTCTCCAGTCATCTGGAAAACACAAATATATTTCTTTTCTTGGGCAACAGTGTTATCCTCAGTTTTAGGAAAAAGAAAATTTTAAAGCCAGCTTATGGCTGAAAATGCAGAGGCTAAAGAGAGCGGGGGGAACACAACCTCAAACCCATTTAATATGTTCATGCTCACAATCCAAAAATGTAAGGTTTTTTGCTTAAATGGACCCTATATTTATAAATAGGTACTATAGAGCTATTCCGTAATAACTTCTTAAGCTGCCTCACCTGGATACAAGCCTGGTAGAGATGCAACATGATAAAAGGCAGCAGTAGAGTCTGCTCTCAATGTGCCTATGCAGAGGCCCCAGAAGAGTTTAGACAGAGAGAGACAATCCATGGGGATGGAGCTGAGGCAGCAAGAGGCAGCCCTACCCAGCTGCTTATCTGTGGCTCTGGGGAACACAAGTCCCCAGGAGAGCATGGCAGCAGGCAGGTAAGCTCCATTGCTGCCTGTGCTTGCCCTGCCAGCCCACTTTCTGCCATGCAGTGGGGAGAATTAATCCTGCTAACCCAGCCAGCATGCCACAGCACGATGTCTCTACCAGCGTGGGCCGGCGTTCTCCCAGTGGCCCCCCAGCCCAGAGTTCCTTGTGTGGGAATGCAGCCCTGGAAACTGCACTTCCCTGTGCCACTTTCTGTGCAGCTGACCCCTGAAACCACGGTACCTCTCTGGAGGAGTAGGGGTTCCCTATCTCCCCTTCCCTTCCTTGCACTCTTTTTGGAACCAAAGAACAAAAAATTGCTTCGTCTGCTTCAGATTCAGTTGCGTGAAGGTCACAAGCAGGCTCTGGTGCACTTGGGGAGCATTTGTATGTTGAATTTCTTAATTGTAACCAGAAGAGCTACATTCCTTGGCATTGCTGAGAGGCTGCTGGAGGAATGAAATGTATTCCCAGAACAGTTAGTACTGCAGGGTGATAGGATGCACTGAAAATGACAATTGGCTGGGAACCACAAAGAAGAGAGAAATCACTAAGTTGATTTGAAAGATGGGAGAAGGGTTTGAATTAGCCCATGTCCATTCCTATTCATCGAAGTTGCTCCCAGGGATTTGAGGCAGCATGCCTTCTGTGAAGGTTTCCCAAGTAATGAATTCATTCTTTTTGAAGACCAGCAGAGCCAGAGCCAGCTCATAAGTCCAAGGCTCAGCATTTCAGCCAAACCTATAACTAATGTAAGCCAAGGACTTTTTATTATTATTATTTTATTTTAATAGACACATTTTTGGGTTGTATGTTGGTGCTTACTTTCTATCAATATAGCTACTGCATCGGGGTATAATAGTTACACTGTAAGTTATTAAAATTAACACAATTTTCTCATACTGGGGCTAGGAGTATCTGGTTTCCCTTTCATGTGTTTGCATGAGGAAAGCACACTCGGGAGTCTGGAGAGATATATGGGCCTGCTGCTCCATTTTATTTTGCTATTTTTTGCAGCCCTAAAATGGTGTAAAACAAGCTGCAAGTTGAGGAACTTTTCAGTAACTGGGGAATGACACTAAAGCACAAAATTTCTATAATTGTAGAGATTCTTTCTCAGAAAGGTTTCAGGTTTTTTAGTGCATGAACTGAAACAGAGCAGTAATTCCCTGGGACTTTTCACACTTTACCCAGCAAGAGGGAAGAAAGTACCTTCTTCCTCTTAATCCTCCAGTAAATTTACCCCAGCTTCTCTTTCTTATTACACTCAGCCCCAAGCAGCTACAAGCATATGTATGGTGGTTTTCAGGCTATAGAGACTTCACTGTGCTGCAGGGATTTAGGTATTTTCAGGCCCTGCACATTGTCAGACATGTGGCCAGAGGAATTCCAATACCCAGGCTGGGCTCAGCTCTGGTTACAACTGGGTCAATAGCAGTTAAGTGGATATAGTTGACCTCCCTCAAATCTAATTTTTGCCACTCTCTCTTCCCTTACCATCCCCTTCCTCACTGAAATTTAAAACTGCCCACAGGCCAATAAGGAGAACCAGCCTGACTGGTCTTTGCATTGCCCTAAATTGCAGATAGAAGGTCTGAGCTACACACAGAAAAACAGTTTTGTTTTAGTTTTTTTTTCTTTTTTTTTTTTAACTCACTGGTAGCATAAATAATTGCTGTCTTGGGTGGCAAATGGTGCTTCAGTTCTCCCAGGCTGAGTTCTGGGAATGAGAAAACACTTTGATCTTTCTGTATGCAATTGTAATCAGCATTGCTCATCTAAGGGATAAGTCAATTAAGTCCATGTATCCCATGCCTGCCCATGTGCTTATGAGAAATGCTGGGTAAATGAATCAACTTCCCTATTTGATGGGAACAGTGAAGCATAATATTGGTTATTGCCTTCAAAGCTTTTTAAGGTGCTCAGTTGCTGTCACAAGCAGACTGACGGTGACCCTGGCGGCAATCCAGTCAGAATATTGCCCGCTCCATGTAAGGCAAAGCAGTGTCGATGAAGCTGCACTAACAACATGCCTTTCCCCAAAACAGAAGAAAAAGTTACTTTGTGGTCTAATCTGACTCCATCACTTGTGGTGAAACCGGTGGTGACCTGAATGGGGGTTGCGAACCTTGCATTTAGGGAGGAGGAGGAGGAGGAAGGGGTCATACGTGTGGGTTTAATTGGGGGTTTGCATGCCTCTCTTTCTTCATTAAATCTCCCCTTTACTGAAGGGCAAAGGCAAGTAAGGCAGTCTGTGGGGGTGCTCTGTGCCCGGCAGCGTCCCAATATTTTTTAGGCTGCAGAGACATCTGGTGGCATTTTTCCAGCCTCTACAGGCAGCGCATCCAACTCTACTCAGGTCACACACAGCAAGCCCTTCTCTGATGCTTGAACCAAGTATCTTTCCACTGCAGTCTTATCTGCTGTTATCTTAAAAAAAAAATACCCTTTTAAAATTCTCTAAGTAGAGAGGAAACATCTGAGCAAATTTGCAGTGTGTCCCCATATCCCAGCTGTATAAAAGGAAGTCCATGAGATGTTCATTAAGGTCATCGTTCTGCCTCTTGCTCTATTCAAGCTGACCTCTTTTCCCCTCAAACCTAATTAAAATTACAAAAATGCCATTTTGTTTGCCACCTCCTGTGAATTACTTGGCAGATTATCACTAGACAGATCATTTTGCAGCTCAAGCTTTTATGATAAACCAGCTCTAATTCATGCCAAGTGTCCTCCAGGTGATACCACAGCCCAAGGTAACTGCTAGGGGTTTTACCTAATTAATTCCACACATGCTTAGAGGGATCGAAGCAAGTGCTGTCAGTGACAGCAATCCACTTGTGTAGGGACCATGCCTTTCCTTGATCAGTGAAAAAAAATTTTCTGCCCAGGTTTTATTTTTGTTTCATTTCCCTTACACTTTGCTCTGAGCCAGCTGCAGCATGCCAGCTTCCCCTGCTCCCAATCTCCAAATGGAGTAGAAAAGGGAGATGGTCTGTTCTTGCTCCCATTTGTGCTGTTAATGGCTTTACCAAAATTCAGAAGTGGGGGCAGGTAGAAATTCTAGTGAATCTATTTGCATAAAGAGGGCCTCGTTTCCATGCTGTCTGATGGGGGTTACTGAAACAAGAATTTTTCTGGGAAACAGGGACCTGCAGGCTGACAGCATCATTCTGCCTAGCTGCATAAAACTATCCGTTAAAAGAATTAAACAAACAAAAGAAATGCAAGTTTATGTTTATTGTCACATATACATTGGTCTGCAGCAATGTCTGTGACAGATTTTCAGAAATCAGCCTGGGGAAAAAAAAAAAAACTACAGAACACTGTTGTTTTCCATCTCCTCCATAGCAATGAGAAGAAATGCTCCTGCCAAGGGCTGATACTGTCCAACACCTTCATTAAGGACCCTGATGTGCTGGAGTCAGTGCTGGGCTCCCTGGTGCAAGAAAGACATGGGCATACCAGAGAGAGTCCAGCGAAGGGCCACGAAGATGTCTAGTGTCTTGGGGCACCTGACACATGAGCAGAGGGTGGAAGAGATTATTCAGCCTGGAGGAGACCAGGCTCAGGGTCATCTTATCAATATTGATTCAACCTGATTGCCAGGGGGATGCAGAAAACAAAGCCAGCCTCTTCAGAGACAAGAGGCAATGGGCACAAACTGAAATTCAGGAAATTCCACTTAAACACAAGAAAAGGTTTTTTTACTGTTGGGGTGGTTGAACACTCGGACGGGCTGCCCAGAGAGAGTGGGGAGTCTCTATCCTTTGAGATATTCAAAACTAAACTGTACACAGCCATGAGCAACTAGCTCTAGATGTCTTTTTTTTAGCGAGTGTAATTGAAAATTATTATAGTTCCCAAAAGCTTGGAAACACTTGGTCTAAAGAGGTTGTGATTTTCCCACATATATTCTCTAATCAATTGACTGATTCGTATTAAGTTTCTCCTAGCCCGGAGCTTTTTGATAAGAACAGTAGTGGTGATACAGGAGATATTAAAATTAGTCATGTTTGAAAATACCACTGAGCTGATATATTCCTCTTCTCTGACTGGATGAATTATGAGAAATAGGTAGAATAATCAGACTTCCAAAATTTAAGTGCTCTTCAGCAAATATTTCTTTTTCAGAGAACTAAAAAAATGGTGGAAGAAGGAGGAGGAACACTTTTCTCAGTCCTAGCTGTCTGGATTTTAGCTGCAGTTTTGCAAAGTGCTACAGTGTTACATGGTAGTACCACTAAACAAAGGCAATTCACCCACAAAGTAGTACTTACACCCAACTAATCAATTAAATTTTAATTTTACCATTAACATGTGAGAGGGAGCAGTTGTAAACTCTCTGCTCTCATTAAATACCTTTTCTCACTGAACTTTTCCCACAATAAGGTTATCCTACAGGTAAATTAAAGTGCCAATATAATCCACTCTTCCCATAAAAGCAAAATTTTATTTCAAACAAAATGGTTCAGGTCCAAAACTGATGTCAGTTTAAAGGTGGAATGTATTAACATCAAATTATTTCCTTCTGAGGGTGGGATGGTTGTAAAAATGGTTTTGTTTAAAATTATACCAGGCATAATGGCCAAGTTGATATTTCTGTTATAGAGAGCTAAAACCTACATATGGCCAGAAGGAATTTATTTTCCAAAGCAAAATATATAGAATTCTGGCCATGCCAAATAGCCAACATATAATGAAACACAACTGAGCTGAAACCGCTTAATAGGTGTATTTTTCAGCACAAAAGCACTTTCACATTCGATTAGTGCTGAAGGTGCATCCATATGGTTCCTATACGGTGTCATGTAGAGATACCAAAGTTAAATTTGAAAATAACATATATAAATTGTGGGCACATGTGAGTGAACTCTGAGTGTGCTGTAGAGGGGAAGAAAAAAATTCAACAAAAACCCAAAGTAAAAAAAAATCCAAACCCCAAAACAACAGTGAAGGAACCTCGTGTGACATATGAGCCAGCTGGAAAAGCCCTTTGACTCAGACTCAGTCACAGCCTCTTTATTGTTTGGCTGGTTTGGATTTTTTTTAGCTAAGGGCATCCAGCACTAGAGCATGTCCGGCAAAGAATTGTTTTGGTTATGAAATAATTTCCACTGCTCCTTTCTGTCTAAATCATCGATGTGATGAAGCTACTTGCAGATGAATAGATGTCTGAGGAGCACTTGACCCACTTCTTTGCATATGTTAGAAATTAGACTGAGGTAATTTACCTATGCTAATAGATCACAGATAGGCACATTTAGCAGCAGCTATTTCCTTTGAAGGAAAGTGCAATTAATATTAAATGTCTATAATCTTTATTCTTATTTCAGAATATGACTTCCCATTGTAATTCTGCCTCAGTTTTATATTTTTCAGGGAAATGTTATAAAGTTAACAGATTTCTCTCCTCTGAAGCATAGCCTTCTTTCCTCTTCCTCAAGATTTGTTTTAGATTAAGACTTTTCTGGCTATCACATGAACAAAATAGTGAACTATCCACTGGGACTTCATTTGTGTGTGTTTAAACTTGGTTTTCAAACTGGATATAAAGCAATAATTATCAGGTTTTATGAAGTGGTTCTCATTTTCAATGTTCTGCACAAAGAGAAACTGTTCAGTTTTCAATAGCCCTGTGAGGCAGAAAGGTAAGTAAAGTTTCATTACACAGATTCTTGTCTCATAGGTGGGCCATAGAGATTCAAACCAGTATTTCCATAGACAATTCCCAGTGCCTGAGTTCTTATGCAAAAATGACCTAGTTTTCAGTTCTCTGGTAGCAAACTTGCACACTGCTCATATATGTTTTTATGGCATGTAGGTTGCCCAGCAGTCCTAAAAATGTACCACACTGTAAAACTACCAGCATTATGAGTTCTCTTTTCATGGCCACAGAGCGAATGGGATGAGAGCTGCATCAGGCTGCAAGAGGACTTGGTGCTCTACCTTCTCCCCAGTGTGTTTGGCCAGCCCGGTTAAAATCTACTTCTAAGTTAAAAACATTTTGTCTGAGCTGACTGTCTGTGGCCCTGGTTCTGTGCAGAACTACTTACACAGGTGACTTCATGCATGAGAATAATTAGCTCCAATGATCCCGAATGCAAAACAGATGAAACACATCCATGCTATTTTTTTGCAGTATGAGACGTTTGCAAAAGTGAAGGAATTACTGAATGCAAACTTTCTTTTTTACATCCAGTTGGATTTTGACACAAGAATATTAAGCCCTTTAAACAATGTTTTCTCCATACTGAACCGAAAAAGCAAGTACATATAAATTAGATCCTTTTTTTAAATTTTTTTAGCAGATCGTAACAAACTGTTTAAAAGTACCCTTTAATTAGTCTGAGCACGCAGAGATGAAGGAGGGGTTCATTCAGCAAGCACTCATCCTTGTGCAAACAGATGCACTGCAGCACCATAATGTTGCCACTATCATTTTTTTTAAAGCAGCCGAAACAAAGGTTAATTGCTTGCATTTACTTTACAGTTCAAAGTGACCTCATACAAAAGATTTCACCTAACAGCTGCTTGAACTTTACAGCCTGAAATTTCATACCATTTGTTGGAATTACCTTTTAATTAGCCCTTTGGGGGTATATGTGGCGTTTATTGATTAATTCTTCAGTAGTTGTTTCTAAATAACAGATTAATTACCAATGTTGGGTAGCCCAGTCACACTCCACCATTCCCCCACCCTCCTTTTGCACTGTTGGGTGGGGACAGCAGCACAGAGTCAGAGTGTAGGGAAGTGAGGAGAGGGATCCTCAAGCTGCTGCCTATTTAGCTAGCCCCCTAAGTAGAAGTATTGCTTCTTCAGCACAAAACACTGAGACTAAACTACTTCTGCCTGCACAAAGTCAGGCTTTTTAGATTTGGTGCTCTGCTTTTCCTAATATGACTGCAACTGTGGCTTGGGCAAGCATCACTACCTGCCTGTCCCCACTCCCCACCTCTCTCCTGGGACGAGTAACCAGAAGATTTCTGTACCATGGTTGGTGCCATCACCCCTGAGGATTATGGCAAGAGCTGACGATTGCTAGACTTTTGTTACTTCTTGTGTCAAGAGAAAAGTGTGAGGTCCTGTCATGCTTGACACTGGGAAAACAGTCTTTTCCTGAGCAAAATGAGTGAAGCACGAAGAGCAAGGAGATAATGGTGGGAAAGGAGATTGTAGGGACAGGGCAGGGGACATGCATTGGCAGTCTGGACCGTAACAGCCTGACTGCTGCAAAGGGAGGCAGCACTAGTGAGGGCTGCTGAGGAAGGGGCCCACACTAAAAGCATTATCAAATATCACTCTCCCCTGCATATACAGTCATTTTTTGTGCAGGTGGAACTGTAAAGAGCTACAAGAAAACAAGGAATTTGGTCTACATGCTTTCCTAACACTTCTTCATCGGGGCAATTGCTTTTGACTGCTGTTTGCTGCCTCAGCCTCCCCGCTGCCATTGAACTCAGAGAAAGATGTGCTTCTGGAGGATTGTAACATCTCAGCCTGTTTTTGTTGACTTCCAACACTGGTTTTGGTGACAATTTTCTCAAATCCAGTCAACCCCTGTATTTCTTCCTTCCCCACACCATACCACTTCTTCATTTCTACTCAACTGCTCCAGTCCACCAGACTCCATGGTTTGCATTCAGTGAGCTCCCTACCCTTCTTAGACCCTGTGGGAAAAATGGAGCCTTAAACAATTAGCATGTATCTGGATGGAAAATACAGATACTTATCCAGCTTTAGAGGCAGAAATCAAAAAAGAATAAGTTGACTCGTATCCCAGCTCCCATAGTAAAATTCAACCAAGTGCATTATTCTCTCCTCTCTGTCTCTCACATGTGCTTAGTTCAGCACTTTGGAAAAAGAAGAAGACTATAGATATTGCACTTGGTGGTGGGTTGGTATCCAGATGTTCAAAACAACTCTTTTGGGGTGCAGTTGTCATCTAGTCTGTAGGCAGATGCTCATTCTTTTACCAGCAATGAAATTCAGATGCATTGCAAGTTTCAACCACAGAAATCCAATCTAAAAACACTGTTGGTTTACCCTAGGGAATGGTTTTAAAACTGTATCTGACCAAACTGCTGAGGAAGCCAAGGCTGTGGCTTTATGTTCTGGCAGAGATAAATTAACAGTTTTCACCCACCATAAATAGGGTTTTTTTCCCTTCACTTCCATTGCTCTACCATCACATGGGAAAGTAATTCAACTCTGTAACCCACAAAATCTTTATGCACAGATTGATTTTCCACTACTATAACAAGCAAAAAAAAGTTGACTTAACAGGCAACAAGAGGACCACCAAGACTGGCAGAAGTGTATGGCTGGGAGAGGAAAATGGAGGAGAACAAAACCTTCATTTTTTCCTGTTAATTTGGTTCAGACTGTAAATTGAAACCATGCACTGAGATGCAAATACACAGTGCCATACAGAATGTCAACAGTCACTTCTTCCACCACTAGGCAATTCTACCTCTCTATCTATAAGAAATTTTATCTTGAAAATGTTCAGCAGGATTTTCTGCTCGTAGTTGATTGATCCATATATCCCCTCCTGCAAATAGGTGGTCAGCAGGGCTCTCCTGCTCTGGAGATTGGAATTCTGAATCAAAGTAGTCAAGATGTGACTTTTACTTCATGACTACAAAGAGATAACTCAGAATTTCTAGCTCTACATCTGCCTTCTGCACACCCTGCCCTTATGCCCAGCCCACTAGACAAATCCTCCTAAAGAATAGCAAGTACTTTTTTAGTTCTTCTATTTCAAAGAAAAAATCAGCTCCTATTTGGAGAGGATTAACAAAGGAACATCAATGATATTGCAAGGCTTAGATGACATTTTTTGCTCTGAAGAAAATCCTGGAAAGACCCTTCTTTGGAGTAGTAATTGGCAGGCTGCACATGGGTCATCACTGAATTCTGATCCATGTAAGCCAGAAATAGTTAGATAGAAAAGGAAGCCAGGAGCAATTCAGAGAATCGCGCTCAAATAGCCTGTCTACAATGGCATGGAAAACATCTGTTTTCTGTGATCAGCTGAAATGCTCACACTGCTGCCTTATCTCTGCTGCACTGACAGGAGAATGCCTCTCTAGAAAACAACCCCTTTTGTAGAAGACAAGCCAGCATCAGGTAGGAAAGCAAAGCAGACTGCTCAAGTAACTTAGGGTTTTTTTTCTTACTTTATACCAAGACGCTGTCTGGTAGGTGATTGAGGTGTCCTGAAGAACCTTACAGGGCAGCAGTGCTTCTTCAGCACACCTTACAGCAACGTCCAGGACCGCCACAGAAGTCCCATGGATCAAGCAACAAACTGCAAAGCATAGGTACATATTGCCTTTAAAAAATATTGCTTATGTGAATCCTTCCTGTTTTCCCAAAACATATCCCCACAAAATAAAGACCAGAAAGAAAAATGCAGGGGTGCCCACTTACCATTGCACAGGATGATGAGCAGAGTGTAGACTACCAAAGACATGGCTTTTACTGCCTCAAATCACAGAGCAGCAACAGCGTGCCTCTTTGCAGGATGGACTGTGAGAGCCGAGTGAAACTGCTACTGCTTCTACAGTGATATTTCTGAAGGCAGACTGGGGAATGCCCCAGATTTATCTTGAGGTTTGTAACAGGGAAAATCCCTACGTGTAGGAGACAAGACTCCTCCCATTAAATGTGTCAGGTCACTCCCATTTCTGCAACCATTTGCGCTG
>VZRE01007124.1:16351-40176 GCA_013396775.1 Cephalopterus ornatus
CCCCCCCCGTGTTTATCCGAGCAGAGGTTAAGTTTGACCACTGTGGGTTGGTGTAAAGGCCACCAAAATCAGCACTGAAAGAATCTCTCTTGAGTGACAAAATGTCAGGGGAAAGGGCTTGTCAGCCACCCAAAATCCCCTCTCAACCTTCTAACAGAACAGAGTCTGTGCAAAGGTTGGCCTTATGAAGTGACATTTCTGAAACCACATTTATGCCCTCAGGTCATAGCACCACAACAATGTTTTGACTTGGGACTAAGGGCTAAGCAGGAGTTTTCAGTGTGGCTAAGCAATACAAGCTATATTTCTGTAGTGTTACACATTTAACTACACATTTAGACCAGCATCTCTTCTTAGTATATTTTGTCATTTTCAAGACCAACAAGGGCATCTGAACTGACATAATTTTACCAAATTATATGCTGGAAAATTTCATCATGGAAAAAAGTCAAGACAGCTCCCAGAAGAGGAACCATTTGAACATCCCCTCTAGATATCTGGAGGGGGACAGGGAAATCCTTTCCTTGTGATCTGTGAGAGCTGTTTTCCCCTGGAGAATTTTTGAGGAAGTCCGAGGTTGATCACAGAAGCATTTACAAATCCTGAAACTGAAAGTTGCTGATGTTATTTTTGGAAAACCATCGTGGCTGCTGTCTTTAGGCTGCTGAGATCATGATGGAGAGAAGCCATTTAGGAGGGGGAGTGAGATTTGAAGGGTGGAGAGTATATGGCCAACCTCTTTTGAAAACCAGGGTCCTGGAAGCCACTTCAGTCTGGGCATCCTAAATCCAAATCGCCTCTAGAAAACTTTGTGAGAAGTCCATTCAGCAAGTCCTCACCAAAAGTCCAACTCAAATGGGTAAACGATGTGGGTGGGTAACACTTTTGGAAACTCCACTCTGTTCTGTGAAGGAAGTCAGACAGCAATTTCACCAGGGACCTCACTGTTGAAATAGCCCACTTATTTTTAAAGCTTTTTGCTTCTAACTTCATTGACCATCATGGTAAATATAACAGGCTCTAAGCTTTATTTTTCTCTTTGTATTTTCTGGTTTCAAGGACCTCAATCCATTACTTAGAAGGTACAGGTAAAATGTAAATCCCAGTGGATCTTTTGAGAGTGAGAGAAAATTCTGAACTCTCACTTCTTTATACTGTATGAAATAACAGAGTCCTTGAGAAGACAAAAGTGGGAGGGGGGTTGCTGAAGGAAATCTTAAGAGAGAAGAGGGCTCCAGTTAATATACTTCACATCTGTTCTTCCCTAAAATTATGACATTTCTGCCCCCATGAGTCAGTCACACACCAAGTTCACCCTTAAGAAGGGCACTAAGCTTTCACACAAGTGCCTCTTTCTGTGAGTCATGCAGAGCTATGTATTTACCCTTCATAAACCCGTCAAGAGGCAAAAACCTTCTCTACCTCCATTTTCACTGTGGGGAAACCCCCAGTGAGCAAACCATTGTAAGCTCCTGCCTCTGACCCACAGCAATCCTTCCCATAACATCCTGACCAGATGTAGTCTGGAGGGGCTGTGCAATGCCTACGGCTGGGGTCACAAGTTTGGCCACACAGAAGTACACTGAAGGTAAGCATAAAAGGTCAGGCTTCAGTTTGATCTGAGAAATGTACATGCCTCACACACTTGCCAAGGTGATATTAAACAACATTCTTCCTCAGTTATGTAAAATACAGGACTCCTAAAAACACATAGGTTTTCCCTCCAGGACAGGCATAGCTTCAAGGAAAACAGCCCTTTTCCTCCAGAAGTATTTGCAAGCTCAGCTGCTGTTCCACAGCACACTATGTGAAGGAGGAGGGCAAGATATAAAAACCAAAAACTGAAACTCCCTTTGCTAGGGGAGGAGAAATAATTCTGTTTCTAAACTTTCCCTGGTTGGGATTTTTTTCTTTAGGTAAACTTTGAACTGGGCTGTACTTTCCATCCTAACTTTTAATACCCTTTCTATGGTTTCAAAGAGCAAGTCTATTGTCTCCAGAGCCCTGGAACCTGCTTTGAGTTTCATTCCTGTCCTGAGCATTTGGAAGCAATGGTAGCTCCTTGGGAAGGTTTTGTGTGTTGGAGTGAAGAGGCAGTGATTGCCTGTCAGCCTTCTCCATAAGAAACAGATCCACATCTTTGCAGGCCCCTTGGGAACTGCAGGAGCTGCGCAGTTATGTGAATAAGTACAAGTTCACCATTACATGCATTGTTCTGTGTACCTAATGAGACTTGCTTTCCTACTGGAGTGTCCTATTGCCTCTCCTTCCCTCGCCTGTGCTACTCTCTACACCAACTGTAAGCCCTTGGTCTTACGGAGGAAGAAGCACCATCTGCTCTGGTGAGTCCAGAGCCACACGCGTGATGACTGACATTAGCAAGCAGTGTGTAAAACAGCTGGGTTCTGCCTACCTTTCCCTCAGCAAGGGGACTCATTTGGATCTTCATCTTTGACCCAGCTGCTGGTTTTCATGAATTTCATAGACACTCAACTCTCTTTGAGCCCCGATCCCTCTGTCAGCTTGATAGAAAGCAGGTTCAGAACATACTGGCTGATAGACAGCCAGATGGCATGATCACAGAAATTTCATTCTCTGTGGGAAATGAGGCTAGAAGCACAAGGATGTGGGATGGATTCATAGGATAAGGTTAAAAAGTCAAGACTGTATATTTTTTGAGTGTTGATAGTGCCTGAAGAATGCTGTTGTGGAATCATATCCTGTTTCCTTGAACCAGGTAACTACTACCAAGTATCCGTCAGATACTTGGGTAGTGAATTTTTCTGATTTTTTACTCCAGTGTGTTGCTGCAAAATATATGTAAGATTGCTTTTTATTTCATGTATTTTCTCCTGAGTGTGAGTGTTCATCAGGAAGAACCTTTTTCTTAAGAAAAAATCAAAACCTTAGGTCTCTAGGTACAAAGAGTACAGAGTTTTCCACAAAGAAGGATCAATGATGCCAAAAGGGCATTTAGCATTTTTGTGGTGGCACAGATTTTTCTGTATTTGAGATATGATTATCAAATGTCATTTGTTCCACTGCATTTAAGTTCCTGCTTTGAAAAAGGTTCATCCATGTGCCTCATGTCTCTTGTGAACCCTCTAGTGAGGTTTTTTTTTGTTTATTTTTATTATTATTATCTCCTGTGCATCAATAAAAACTGTCTGCTTCAGTTCAGCTGACAAACCAGGAAGGCTTTTTGTTTTATATTTTAGTAGACAACTCTTTTTTAAATAACATATTGTGTGTAATGTGGCAATGTCAGCCAAAGGAACAGTGACAGAAGCATCCACAGCCACAAAAGCAGAGTAGTCATGTATTTTTAAGGGGCCCAGCAGAGCTGCAGTAACAGTATTTATTTTCCTGCTGTGCTTGGATCTTGACACTCACCACACCAACAAGTAAAAGCAACTGAGACTTTCCAGGTTGCAGCTAATGAGAGGTACATAGATTACTCACAGAGCAAGGAAAATTTAAGGACAAAGTTCTCTTCTCTGCCCCTTCATGGCAGAGGTTGGGTCAGGGACTGCCTTTGCTGTTTAAACAGTGGCAATTCAGCAATACTGAGAAACCAAAACATTGGAACCTGCTGGGCGGCACAGAGCTTTGCGTTACAGACTTTCTCCCACTGCCAGCTCAGTAAATAACACTCAATTAATTATACACAAACAGCCACTCCTCTGAAATGCCTGGACTCTGGAGTGAGCCTTTTGAGACGTGCCAGCTCTGTTTGTCAAAGTAGGAACTAAGCATACTCATGAAGAAATTGAAACATGACCCAAAGCACAGACCCAAAATGGAGGTATGAAAAATCAGAAGCCTCTTTAGATACTGTTGGCCTGGGAGTTTAGGAATTGCCTTTAAGCAAAAAGAGAGCAAGAGATTATCCTATGTCTAAACAGGCAACTGTAAGAATTAGAATAAGGCTGTTCTGAAGCTCCACCTAGTTCAGCATCTTGTCTACAGCAGCAGGCAGTGAGCTATCAGGTAGCCAAGCAGGCCAAGGTGCTGCATTCAAACTGTAGTATCTGCTGGAGATACACATTGAAATCTCAGTTTTAACGGATCACTGGTTCCTCTTTTATCATCAGTTTGCTAGATGGTGCTGATGTCACCAGGCCTTGAGACACCTTGGACAACAGTTTGCAGATTTCACTGTACTCTCTATGAGGACAGGCCGAGGGAGCTGGGGTTGTTTAGCGTGGAGAAGAGGAGGCTCAGGGGAGACCTCATCGCTCTCTACAACTCTCTGAAAGGAGTTTCTACCCAGGTGGGAGTTGGTCTCTTCTCCCAGGCAACTATTAGTAAGATGAGAGGGCATGGTCTTAAGCTCTGCCAGAGGAGGTTTAGGTTGGATATTAGGAAGAATTCTTTACAGAGAGGCTAATCAGGCATTGGAATGGGCTGCCCAGGGAATTGGAGATTTTTAAGACCTCCCTGGAGGTTTTTAAGATGAGACTGGATGTGGCACTTAGTGCCATGGTCTAGTAACCACAGCAGTAGTGGATCAAGGGTTGGACTTGATGATCTCAGAGGTCCTTTCCAACCCGGCTGATTCTATGATTCTATGATGCTATGATTGTGTGAGGCCATCCATGCTGACTTCTCCAGAAGGTAAAGAGCAAATTATTGCTCATGCCATCTCTACTGAATTCTGCAACAGTAGTCCCCATATAGTCCCAGCTTTGCAGAGGTCCTTCTTGGACCTTGCATATCACACTCATCTAGGCTGTTTTATTAAGATCTAAATTTCAGCTGGTCTGCCCCCAAATCATGCTCTAGAAATGTTTACTACTCCTGATGCTCCTCTCTTTTCTCTTGCCTGTACAACTTCTTTAGACATACATTTCTGGTGGACCATGGGATCAGCTAGAAGGACAAGGTGATCTACTGGGATCCTTCATTTCTTCCAGTGTAAGAAGTCCCATAGCATGTAAGTCAGGAACTCCTTCTGGGAGCAGCCTGTACTCACAGCAAGTCTTACAAGGTGTCCTGATCACTGTATGCCACCAGAAGACCCAGATGCACCCATCAAATGCACACAGACCAACTGTGCCAAACTGTGTCCCCTCTCCTGGTGACTTCCAGACCTCTAGTTTGGTTTTTTTATATCTTCCCCATCTGAGGTCTCACTGAGTCATGGGATTTCCTGATCAACTTCCCCCACCATCCCCAGCAGAAGAAAGAGGAAGCCTGGTGACATAGTCCTGGTGACTGCGATTCTTGTAGCCATTCCCTTTTCCTCTGAAGTCTCCCAACACAGCATCAGTTGCAACTGTCCATTGACTCCTCAGATGTCTTCAGGGTGGCGTGCCCTGCATCTTCCTCTGGTTCCCTATATGTACATTCCTGACCTTTTGACACTGATCTTCCTGTCTTCTCTCCTTTGTTGTCTCCCATGATCATTTATCTTTCTCCAGGCCTTTCAAAGAGCAGTGCAGGCATATACTGACACCTCAACAGAATACTTGTCTGGCCTGAAAAGAGTTAAGGCAACTTGCCCCTACCATGTGTAATAACTTTGTGCCTTTACCAAATTGTCTTCTCACCATATGCCTTCTTTCCAGTTCATTTGTAAGCAGGTTAAACAGCACGAGCCCAAGAACAAAAAATTGAGACTTCCCTCAATTGTGGATGCTGGCCATTTACCCTCCTTTTTTAATAGGTTATTCACATGAAGGTTTTTTCTGTTGTCCCATGGTGCCATAATTTCTTTCAGAGCCCTTATTGATGGACCTTTATGTCTTCAGAAATTGTTGCTGGGATTCTATATGGCTGACCCTGTTGTGGTTTTCATTTAACTTGCCAGAGCTTATGATCTTTTCTATTTTCCAGTCTTGGACACAACTTCTATTTTGTGAAGAAAGTCTTCTGCTTCTAATAAATTCCTTTATCCTGCTGTTAACTGTCAGCTTTCCTTTTGGTGTTTCCAATGTCTTTGTCCATACACAGAGGTTTAGAGAAAATCTACTCCTGCATGGTATGTTTAAATAGCCATCATGCAAACTTTTTAACCTTCAGACATGCATTTTAGTTTATTTTTGACAAAGTTCCTTACTCTTACGTAATTCTATTGCAGTTGGGGGTTTTTTTGGTTTTTTTTTTTTTTGCTTTTGTTCCCTAAACAAGAATGTTATGCAGGGGCATTTTGAATCAGGTTCTGCATGTTGCTCTGGGCTGATATACAAGTTTTTTCTTCTTTTGTAGGCTCTCTCATGCAGAAACAATATTTTCATTTTATGCAACATCAATCCCCGATGTGACATTTTTCCAATATGCAGGTGGGAAATTGATATCTGCTGCTATTGTTGCATTTCTTGCTCTGTCAGCAACTCTGTTCTCCCTCAGCATGTAATAGATACAGACATTTGATCCGACCCTGCTATGGCACATTTCTGACTTAGGCCAGGAATGTGAGTTTTTATAGGTTTTGAGCTACTGGTAAACAAAATTAGCTTACTACTTTGATTTGGCACAAAGGTTTCTTTAATATATGTTACCACTTCTCCATTGCTTCTGCCTCCTCTGTCTCTTTTTTATACTTTGTACCCCAGTTCTAAAGCATCTGAACAATTGCCTTTTTCCCATCAAACTTCTGTTTAAAGTCAGATATTTTGGTTTCCCCATCTTGTTTGTTAGACTTCTAGCATTCATAAAAAAATTTTTTTTTCATTTCTCTATACTATGAGATTCTTCCTGATTGATTATTCCTCATTCTCTCTTTTTAAGTTTCACCAAATCATTGTTATTCACTGGAGGATAAAGTTTTCCTGACTTTCTGCTCCGAATATGTGCCATCCTGGATTATGTTTTAGCACTTGTCAGCTTCTCCCTTCTTTCAATCTAAAAAATCTCCTGACACCTTTTTAAGTGCCACCACCGGTTTCATTTTAGTTTACCTAAATCTGATTACATGCATTACAAAGGTTTTCCTTTTTTATAACGAGTTCAAATCCTTTGTCTTCAACCATTTCCTAGTCACTCATTGACAATTTGTCTCTGCTTCTCTCAGTTCAGCCCTGCTTATGGTATTGGAGGTGTCTAACTGAAGCTACTGTGGCACTTCTGGCCTCCAACCTACCATCTGACTGCACCCATTTTGCCTAGAGAAACCCTCTCCTCCCTTCCTGAGTTCTTTGTTCCATGCACTGTGTCCAAAGACTCTCAAGCCTTCCTGAAGAACCTGCACAGGTATACCACATCATCTAGCAAGCAGATATTGCATACAGCAGTCTAATGACCATGCAGTCTTTTTGGTATCACAAAACCACGAGGATGTATGCTTGATAGAGCATCAGTGGCCCTCCACCACTCTATCTTCCTGAAAACTGGGACCTGAATAGAAATCTCATATTGCAAAAGCATATGTGCCTCAAGATGTGAGATAATTTCTGTCCCTCTCCCCTCTGCCAGATAAGACTACTAGCCACAGAGCCTTCCCCCACCTCAGTGGCTTGGGGTCAGTCTGGAGGTAGATCTGCTGAGTGATGATTCTAAAGATATTGTCAGTACATCTGCTTATTACCCTGAAATCTTCAAGTGTCGTGGTCCAACAGATGTTGGGCTAATTGCACTGGATACATATAGTTGTCACTGAAATGAATAGATGGAGCAAACTGAGGACTCCTTGCCCACTCATTATGGAAATAGCCAGCTGCTGACTTAGTTTGCTTATTATTAGAAGGGCTCTGATGGGCTCTGATAGGCTCTGTACCCAGCTCCAGGCACAGATCCCTGAAGGAGGAGCCATTCAAATACCTGAAACAAGGTGACAGACAAAACCCCTCATCTGGCAGATATCCTTTTACACCACCCAGCACCACTGGTCTGGACCTGCTATGATCCCACGATGAGTCTTTGCTTTCTCTCTTATTCCTTGTCTCTGACATTCAGAGAAGGAAAAGTGAGAGACAAAAGCACAGTGCGAGGGATGCTGAAATAAATGGCCACTGGTAAGCATATACTGCTACATTGCTTTGCCCTCTGGTACGCTTTGGATTGTTGTTTTTTTAGATTGGAAGGACATTTTTACAAACATTTCAGTTCAACTGCCATGAGCAGAGACATTCCACAGAAGTCAGAAATTGTGACTTCGAAACAAGAGACCTTATACTAAAAACACAGTTGGGGTTAAAGTATATTCAGTCTGTTAGGTTACATTTCTGCTGTATACTGGTAGTTGTTCCTTCGTTCTCCTTTAGCTTTCAAAGCAAAGATCTACTACCTGAGAGCTCTGCACTCGTGGAAGACAGTAAGACCCAGCAAAACGGAGAGCAGCAAAATCCCGCAAGGGCTATGAAGCATAACGTGTGTAGTTCCCACTGGAACAGATGCTTCATGGGAGTTAGGCTTAGAATGGAGCCCAGCTTGCCTGGAGGTGAGGGACCAGGACAACTAGATAAGGGAGGACACACATCTGAGTTCCCATAAAGTGTTTGGGAACTGCTTTCCTCAAAACAGTAGGATACTGGGCTCTCCCAGACCTCAGCTCCCACAGACTCCCTCATTCTTTCAGCCCAGGGCTCTGCTGTTGTCAGCGAAACTTTTAGTAACCATGCTGATGCACATAAGAGATGGAAAGGGGAACCACTGCTTCTTGAGGGGGAGGCTGAGGAAACAGGTGATGTGTGGTGGGAGGATGATCAGTGAGAAATGGAGAAATGAAAAATAGAAAGTTTTCACTAGAGTTGTGACACATACAGCTCCTCTAAGTGTAATGGAACTAAACGACAGAGTGGGCAGAGACAACTTGATGGCCTTTGAAAGAGGAAGGAGTGACAAATAGTTGAAGATACTGAAGTGGTCTACGTCCTGAGCACCCTGACTCTCAAGCTCTGGGGGTTCATGTTAATATGATTCTAAGAAGCTACTGGTCTAAGTTGCCCACCCACTGGCACAGGTTATTGCCCTATCACTGACTTATCAGAAGTAGTGGTGTGCCCACACCATAGGTACCAGACTGATATATTGACATAAACTGAGGTGACCGTGGCTAGTTCAGTTTACTAGGATGTGGACTGTCGTGGCCAAGGCATCTCCTTCATGATCCCTATCAGGTTTAGTTGAATAGGTGACCAGCGGAGACCAGAAACCTCCTGAGTCACCGCAGCCTAACGAGACAAGCACCAAAAGTGGCCAAAAGAAAACCAGGAGAGCCTCAATACCATTTTAGCCAGTTTGCTTGTCTTTAGACCTCTTTTTCTTTGCCCAGCCCTGGGCATCCAGCACCTCCATGGGGATGGGAATGGACCTGTGGCCAGGCAGGGCAGGGCTGCAGGGAGCTGGAGACAGAGATTGTCTCTGCTGGAGCAGAGATCCATAGGTCAGGGTCCTGGACTCTGGTCGAGATGTGGGTAGGGCTCTGGAGCAGTTGAAATGGGGCCCTGGTCCCAGGTCAGGGTGGGGGAAGCCCCAGAGCAGTTGGAGCAGGAACAAATAGGGCTGGTGGTGCCCTTGGGATCCTGACTATGTCACTGACTTTGGATCATCTCTGCTCATATTGAGGAACTACAGACAAAAACCTACGCCAGCAAATGTTTTGCAAAACTAAGATTAGTCCACTGTAATTGAAATTCCTCATTGTTATCTTGGTCAGGTGCTCTGATAACCACAGTGCAAATGACCACTGCAGAGCAAAAAAGATGCCAGCCTTACACCTGGTGCCAGCTTTGCACTGCTTCTGGAGATTTGTTTTAGCTCTGACTACAGCTATCCCTGCACGTGCTAGGAGGAGCTGCTAGTAAATGGCAAATAGTCCCATGAGAATCACAACTAATGGCTGCTGCTCAGAGAGATAATCAGCATTTAATAAAGGGTGAACTTCTACCTCTGAGCTTCCATGGGTAGCATTAATGCATTACTTCTCCCTCCTTAGCCATATATTTCCACAAAACTGGTAGAAATTTAATGTTTTTAAACCACTCTTCCTCTATTACTCTTACCTGAAATTGCCTAATGGATTTAAAAGTTATTAGGAATAGCTAGACGGTTGTACGGATGTTGACAGGGACAGACACAAAGCATTATTTTATTAAGAAATTGCTTAAGTTTATAGCAACACAGATTTTTAAATCACATTAACATCCAGCTAATAGCTACTATCATGAGGTTTATGTTTCATATCTGCACAACTGTCTCACTAATAGCCTGAGAAGGTAAAGGAGCTCAGAAAGAAGACTTCATGCCTTGTGATGGTCTTCTCTAGGAAGGAGCAATGGCAGGGTCAGGACTCAGCAGAAGGGCTTACATAAATACTCTTTAGAGACTAACAGTTTTGCTTTGCACATACGATTCTAGACCTTTCAAAGATGCAGTTATCTTCTTTCTCCTCTCCAGTATTTTATATATTAAATCCCTTCTCACTCTGTCCACTTCCCATGTTAGTCTTTCCTTTCTTGTGCCTTGAGACTTGGAGGTGCAGAAGTTGCCGCTCTTATTGATGCTGAGCTTCTCAATAGTTAAAAAGCCTTATTGCTTTATGTGAGTATTTGTTTCTCAGGGAAGTTCAAGCTTTAGGTATAAACATTTGTGAGTAATTTCTTCTTAGGACTATCTAAACTATAATGAGATGGACATTTTATAGTGGTTTGAGGTTTTGTTTACTTGTTCATGCATTTTTGAAAACGGATGCTTCTTGCATGTTTCCTATGAGGCAGATTAAACACATTCTAGAGAGCACACCTGAGCCAAAGGTCAATCTTCCTCAGCAAGCCAGCCAGCAACAAACTGCTTCATGTTTTCTCAATTTTGATAATGAAGGCTTATAAAGTGAAGTGTAAAGTAATTATATTTATTTTTGTTCAAACTTTTACAAACTACTGAAATATAAGTTTTGAAAAATTTTGCTTTAATGGTCTACAGAGTGTAGCATCTGGTTTTCTACGTACAGTATTATTTAATTTGGAAAATCCCAAGTCTTGCAATAAATTGGTCTGGCGGCTTTCACTGCAGAATTACAAGCTGAGTGGTTTCCACTACCAGCCATGTCTACAGTTCTGCCCTTCTGAGAAGTATATGTGTAACTAGACTTAAGATTCTTTCCAATTAAAGTATGAAATGTCTTGGTCATATCTGTGGGTCACTGTACTTTTACTGTAAAACACCTCATTTAACTAATCTCACTGCCATTGGCTTTAAAATTATGGTGTTTGTGACCAGAACAAGTGCTTTCTTCCATGGGAGGCTTGGTTACCTCAGAAAGTTCTGCCAATTATGTCAGGGAAAAAAACACTCTTCAAAATGCTCCATGCTGGCCCTAAGCAGAGAAGTAAAAACAGGTTGGTGAAGTAAAGGCTGTGATTCGTCACTGTGTAAGGCTAGGAGGAATTACTGAAAAGCTCCTTGTGTTCCCTCCTCACCCTCTGAATCATTCTGGGTATTAGAGTTTAGTCTGTGTATTTCAAAAGCAGAAGAGAAATCAATGTCGCATGAGTGTTCAAAATGACAAAGCCACCAACAAGCAGCAGATGTGTCATTTGTTTGAAATGATGTGTACATACAGATTATTCTATAAACTATATCTTAAATTAAAAATTCTAGATTATTCATTTTCATAAAGGAAATGGGCAGTTTGAGGGGGAATAAAGAGAGAAAAAAACATTTTTTTTTTTTCAGGAAGAAGTTTTTACTGCTCTTCATCCAAAGACTGAGCAAGAGTTAGCTGATCAGTTTGAGTGTTTTTCTTAAATGAGTATGGGGAATAACAAGTCATAGGAAGCCTGGCCATAATTCCAGGAGAGAACAGAGTATTTGTCTCCTAGCTGTCTAAAGTGGTTGATCAAAATGTCAACTTCCCTCAGCAAAAAAGCAGAATTACATTAATTTAAAAATATCACAAATATTTCAGCACATAGCTACATATGCTATGGAGACTGAGACATTTCTTACTGATGGTGGAAGCAGAATGTTTATATTAGAAATTATTCTTGATGGTTCTGAATGATGAATGTCAAAAACAAGTGATCCTAGAGGGAAATCTATTCTAGCAGAATTTTGAATCTTCTCTGAAAAGCATATTCAGCCTGAATAAATTGATGGAACTGATATTTTTCATAAGTCCTTGTTTTTCTTCTTTCATTTACGGTTTCTCAATACAGATATGTAATATTTTTCCCATGCATTTGGAAAATGTGAATTTCTCCCAAGATCATTTCCTAACTTCTTCTACCACCACTTCACCCTCATTACTTATCTGTCCTGATATTTTACCTTTCTAAAGTCTTGAATCAATGAATTATCTTTGTGAAATGTCTGGTCAAACAGGTATGGACTACAAAATTCATGTTTGGAGCTCTTTTTCTGGTAAAGATGGGAGATGACCAGGTAGTCAGTGAAAAAGGCCTAAGCATCTCTAATCTCCCCTACTCTTCTTTATTCTCTACCTCAGAAATGTTTGCATGTCAGAATGAGCATTACACAGAATTTTTCCTTTCTTTCTTTTTTAAAAATTTCACTAGTTGTAGTTGCTCTGGGACTCCCCAAGATTATATTAGAGTACAAATAATTTCAAAATTTTTATTAAAAATGGGTGCATGAGAGAGCAGTGAGAACAATATTGGGATCTTAGTCAAAATTCTGTTCAGTTTCTGTTTTCCAATTATTCTGGGAATAAAATGGAATAAAATATAGAAGTGGTAATAAAATTGCATAAAATACAGAAGTTGATATAATCAATATACTGTTTTTGTTTCAGAAGAAAGTGTTTTATTGCCCAGTGTTGGAATGGATACTTCACCTACACAAGAGTTGTGAATCTGCATCAGTTGTTGAACCTTCACTGGGATTTTATTTTCCACCAGCTTTCATCTCAACATTTAATTTCTTTCCTGACCCTGTGTGCCATGGATCTTCACATGACCAAAAGCAATGATTTTTGACTGTGGTTTGAAGAAAGAAAACGGGAGATAGATGGAATGGAGGGCCTAGATCCAGATTATCCACCAGCAAATCACCCCAGCAGCCCCACACGTAGCCTTGGCACTGCACCCCATGCATTTGTTGCCCCTGAGTTCGTTGGTTTAGTTGAAGAGGCCAGAGCTGTGCTTCCATCCTCAAAGGTCAAGATCACTGATGGGTGCAAGTGGTCTCTCTGCAGAACCTAGTGAAAGTGAGGCTACACACTGCCTTGCATTCTCCAGGAATGAATTCAGGTAGAGGTAGTCAGTTTGTTGGAAACCCACCTGTATGGTTTTTAGGCTTTTTTGGTGGGGGGTTGTAGTGGAAAAAACAAGGCTGAATGACAGGGTGGGAGGTATCTAGGTGTGTTAGAGTATTCCTTTTTGCTTAAGCAGACAGGAAAAAGAAAAAACATGCTGAACTTCTGTTTTGATGAACTGACTCTAGGTGGCAACAACACCCTGTGTAGCCTTACAAGAGGCTAGTCAGGCAAAGACTAATGCTTACAGAGAGTAAAAAGAATTACAGCATTTTCAGTACTGCTTCTAGAAAATTTTGCAGCTGATCACACCAGCTGCACATTGCTAGAAACATTTTCAGATTCTGCCAGTTTTCATTGTAACAGGGGACTTGGTTTTCAACACATCTTTTGAATAAGATGCCGCATGTTTCATTTAGCAGCTATAATACTGCAGGTGTGTAGAGGAAAATTAGCAAATTATTCTCTTTGGGTTATCCTGCTTGGATGGGCAATCTCAGGAAGCGCATGTATAACCCTGATTTGTAATGATGCCCGTAAAAGTGCACAGATGGATATGTACAATTGCAGTTCTGCAGCATTCACCAAGGATGCTCTTGAAATGCCACTTCATCATCTTGTCAAGAAAACAGCCACACAGATACCTATGGAATGCTTGACACATCTTCTGTGTAAAACACTGTATTGTCTGCCAAGAGATTTGTAATGCCCTATGTCATTCCCTCTTCACTATGTATCCAGCTTCCTGGGCTTAGAAGTAGATAAGCAAACACTTGCACAATATAAAAATCCTTACAGGTATGATGGCCTGCAGCATTATCACATTTTTCTCAGAATTCAGTTTAACTGTTAACTCCGCTGACCCTCAAAATATTGAAATTTATTATTGATGTGTTCATAGACATAGGGAGAAAGCAGAGAAAAAGATACCAGCTTTGATTACCCTTTGCAGCAAAAAACTGTCATTGTAATCACAGTATATACTAATAATGACCCCAGAAAATCTTTCAGGTGTGACAACATCATGTTTGTAGCAGGCCAAAGTGTCTGATGGCATCTACAGGATATGATAAACTTCCTTATTACTCTGTCAAAGTGACAAAGCTGCAAATCCCTGTGATTAAATCAGCTGGTTTGTATAATTGACCCATTCACCTGCATTTTGTCAATTAATCTCCTCTGGGACTATTTCCATTATTTCAAACCTCTAAGCTGCTTTCAAAGACAAGAACTGTCCTTTGAAATGTTAAAATGTATCTCCTGAAAGCAATTTCTTCCTTTCTTAACAAAGTGTGGGATTTCCCTTTAAATTATACTGAATCAGATTTCCAGATTCACAGTATTCTAAATCAATATCTTACAATACTCCATAAGCCTGGTACACTGATTTTTCAAATATATATTTATAAATTAATAAGGATTTTTTCTTACTAGGTGTATATAAACCTATCAAGGATGAGAATGCCCTCAAAAGGAACAAACCTTTAATGTACTTTGTGCCATGGTATTTCGTGTAGCATGTATTTTTATCAGTTTTTCTTCCTTCCAATTAAGCAGCAGTTTTATTATACATTTATCAAAAAGTGGGGAGATAATGACAAAAGTAGTGGAAACACAATAAGAAAAATTGCTTATGTCTATGACATATTGTCTCTCCTCCTACTTCTTACTCCTTTCTCTTTTCTTTCTCTTTCAAGATGTCAGAACTTTGAACACAAATGGCATATATGATCAAAACAAAATGAGTAATGTATTGAGACTAATACGTTTTCTCCCATCAGCTAGCTCTCTGAGCTAAGGAAGTGAGTTGCCAATGCTAGCTGTCCCTGTGGCAAAACTGGAGAAATGCAGAGCTTGCTGAGAGCCCAGTGGGTTTCCAGCTGCAGCTGGGTAGGACATATGCTGGCAGCTCACCAGTCTTACCCAGTATTGACATGGGCAAAATCCATTTGACAACAGGCAGTGAGAATTGTTGTAGGGACTGATAGCTGTTAAATCATGTGTTCTTTTACTCTTCAGTATAAAATTCTGTGGGGGTCTGTATCACCACTGTTTTACCCCATGGGCGTCCCTCCACCTTGGTTTTCATCCCTGTCAATGAAGTTTTCCCACTGATGATTTAAATGCTCCCTGAAACTTGTGAATCGGTGCAGTAATGAAAAGCTTATCATCACACCTAAGCTAAAAGTGCCATGAAGTTTTAAAAAATAGCCTCGTCTCTCCAACCAGCCATTGGAACATCAAAAACGTAAGTGGCACATGAAGATGGAGGCGCCGGCAGAGGTACTTGTGAAGCGTGGCTGCAGCAGGTATGTGTGTTTGTTACCATGCCGTGTTCAGAATCAGCCAAGGGGACAAGAAGCAGCTGCAAAGGCTGATGAGATGCAAGAGCTTTCAGAGCATTCTTTATTTGTTTTGGTTTGTTGGATTTTTACTCAAATAGGGTCAGACAATACTTTGCATGGATTAAATCACCCTATTTTCTAAATGAAACGGTCTCATGTTTGCAATGCAACATTTTGGGTGCAGTATGAAATTCCATTCTCTACAGTACTATCAGCAGTTCCAGATAATCAACAAGGGAAATAATACAAATTCAAAACAAATCCAAATGTCCACATGTCCCATAAGAGTAGATTCCATATTTTTGACCCATCTAAAGGAAGTCACTCCATTCCTTGTTTATACTCAACACCTGTGTCCATTTCAAAATAAGTTTTGTTTGACAAAAAAATTATCACATTTTCAGGATTTTTGCCTTCTACCACATTTACACAAATTTTATTTGGTAGAATAGAAGAGTTCTTGGTGACAATGGTGCAAGCTCTATATGGAGATATTTGGCTGTTTTCATGTGATTCTATTTCAACCAGCTACTCCATTCTTCCTTCCATATTACAAGTCTCCACTGTGATTTACAATCCTAAGTACAACCCTTGTTATTGCAGATGAGTTGGAAACTAAGAGCTCTCTGTGGTCGATCTACACTATATTCTCTCCACAAGTTGTAGAAAAGTAAAGACCTAAGCCAGCTTTAGGAGACTTTTATTGACTATACGAACAAAACCAGATTTTATATTTTGTGCTTATCAGGTAAATCTGGAAATAATGAAAAGTGGAGTAAAGCAATACTCTGAATCAAATGTAGACTGTACCAGTTGACTTTTTTCAATGATAAATAATATTTCAAAACTGCATTTTTTTTCCCCTAACTAAAGCCTACCTTTCTGAATTTCTTCCCTTATCCTCAAATTCACTTACAATCCTGGAGTTACTGACTCTTCAAAAGTTTTCCTCTGTGTTCATTTTTTAATTAGGTTCTCCAATTGACTTTTACCATAGGACAATTTAAGTTGGGGTTTTTTTGCACAAGGCAAGCAATATTTAACATAAGAGTTAAATTTATTATATGCAAAATTGATTTTAGGAAAATAATCATTAATTAATGGCAAATCATTGATTCAGATATTGAAGATACTATTGGGGCTTACAGATCTTAGTGATGCAGGAACATTCAGTCAACATTATTCTGCCTGCAGTGGACTTCTTACTACATGCATCATTAACTCCTTTATGTGCAGTTAACCGACAAGCAAGAAAACAATATATTCTAGTGTCTTTCTTTGGCTTCTCGTTTTTTGGTTTTTTAAACTTAGAAGCTGCAGTGTTTTGTGTTCTTGTTTGGTTTCCTTGGCTTCATTTTTTCAAACTTTAAGAAGAAGCAAACTGTGTTTATAGAGGCTTCAGGCGTTAGGGCATCTGATATTCTCTCACAATGTAATCAACATTACCCTACCAACTCCTTCATATCTCACAGAATGTGTATTTCCTCTGGGAACTAGCAGACCTCAAGAAAGCTAAGATGCTAGGACATAATGTGAATGCTATCAATTCAATAAAATGAATGCAATCAAAAAATTTTCATGCCACTGATAGACACAGAATTATATCCCAGAGAGAATTGAGCTACCATTAGGTTGCTATTTTGTTCCTTACTATTGTTTGGGACAGGTGGGATGTGCAATGGTTCATCAACATTTTTATGGAAATTCATCCTGGCTTTAAAAAAAAAAACAAAAAACCCAAGAACAAAACATTATATAGATAGGGTTGATGGCAAATGACTATTGAAATACAATTGTTACAGTTTTCTGCAATTGCTTTAGCTCTGCTATCACATTTTGTGATGAGGTTGGGAAATGTAAAGGGGAACAGCCATTGCTGGTACCAAATTGCTGCACAGACTCCAGCTGTGAGCCCGTAATAGTTTTTTTTTGTGTGAGGCAAGAAAAGATGGGCACATTTTGAATCTGTTAAAGTGTAGTATGGGTTGGTCAATCTACTTGAACAATCTCAGACTGGTTTTATGCACAAATAGCACTGAAAAAAACTGTGATTCCCACGTACTAAACAGATAGCTTGAGTCTGAGGACTTGTTTGGATGATGAGGCTTATAAGAGAGTGAGAAGGCAACAGGTGTAGTAGTGCTCTGTACTGACATCATAATTCACTATCAAATTTAAGCATAATTCATTTCATATGTGAGTAAATCTGTGTAAAGCGTGAGTAGTTTTTTGTTAGCTCAACGTTTTGGGATATGTGTGTTCTTGTCACACTGTTACCTTGCCCAAGATGTATGAAGTCCCGACTCTTTTCTCCAGGCACATTTAGTGTGGTGTTGTACTGAGCATGAAAAATATATATCTAAAATGAGTGAATCTAAATTACTGTGGAGAAGAAAAAAATCTCCTAACGTCTCCAGTTGAGAGTTTTGTGTGACTAATGACTGCAAGGCTTGAGGTGAAAATTTCATTGACTGGGGATTGTAACATATTTAAAAAATGAAAACATTCTGCCTCCAAAGTACCCAGCTTCTGTTGGTTTTCACCTAGTAAGTTTGCATCTATTTGAAGAAACATTAATGGGTCACATATTCAATCTACTCCTGAGCTGGGTTAAGTATGAACCACACAGCGAGTTACCAGCAACAGTAATCAAGATGTTTTCAGACTGGAATCAGATGGTGCTTTGCAGGATTACTTAGATCATGGACCATACAAATACAGGTCTGCATCTGTCACATGGATGTGTCTTTAGATACCTGAGTTACTGAAGGCCAGATTTGCAAATGAGTTTAAAAAGAACAGTTTGCGGTTTTCCAGCAATATTGTCCTGGATGAACTATGGAAAAAGAAACATACAGTTTTGCAATTGGATAGGATATTCACCCAGGCACAAAGGGGTGACTGTCTGTGGTGGGATATTAGTCCTTCCTGGATAAGAAAAAGAATATGTATATCAGATGAGAAGCAGTATCATCTATTACCATATCTTCTCCCCCCAACCACCAGCAAAAGCTGCTTCAGAAGAATTTTCAAGAAATTCAGTAATTTGCCTAAAGAGCAGTTTCCGTTAACGCTCCTTTCCCTGTCTCTCTAGCTTAATGACAGGCTTATGCATTGAAATACTAAGGTATCTATCCCTTTACATGTTTTATACAATCTAGTCCTTTCTCTAAATTTATCTCATGTAACAGCAAATGCTTTCACTTTAATAGCTAGTATTTCCTTTCATCATTTTCAAATTTATATCTTTTTAATTCTACTGGATGCACTCTTGTTCTTAAATTATGGGAAAAAAAAAAAGGTGGCTAAAAATTTATCCTCTTTGTACCATTCATTATTTTTATCAAGCTCTATTGTGTCCTTTCTTCATGTCATTGAGATAAAAAATTTCCTCTCAGCCTCTATCATTTACTTTGCCTGTCTCCCTACAATTTCTGTGTCTGTTATATCTATTTTGCAGCTGAGTTCCCAGAACTGAACAAAGTACTCAAGATGTAGCAAAGAACCAACCTATGGGAATTACAATGTTTCCAGTCTGATTTTTTCTTTCCCACTAGCATTTTGGTCAACACTGATGTCCACTGAGCTTTTCAGAATAATGCCAGGATTTTTTTCTGAGCAGTTGCACTCGGTTAAGGACCCAGTAGTTTGTGTGAGTAACCCAAAATATGCCATCCAATGTAATGCTTTCCCAGCATTAATCCCTCTGGCCACTGCGATGTTTATTCAGCTTCTTAGGATAGGCTTCTCTTCACTATCTCTGAGGCTCTTTTGCTCTAATCAAAATTAAATAATGGCATTTTTTCTGTAGGTTGCCACATCATTTGACCTCTTTCCAGATCAGTAATACTTTTAACATGCCCTTTTAACTCATGTGTTTCCTTGAGATGCAATGTTGTCACTGGAGGCCTCTAAGTGTATATAAGCACTTGGGATGCATCTACACTGCCCCACACAGTGAATACAAATGCTGTCAAGCCTGTCTATAATGGTACAGCGCTGCACTTCAACTTGTATATTGCCTGTTTCTCAGCAGGCAAACTCACTGTTTGGTTTTCAATGGCTGTGGTATCTCAGCAAGGTACCACAAGGTGAAGGGCGGGCTTGAGCCTAGTCATGTTGAAAGGCAACCGCATAGTAGTAATGTTTGCTTTCTGACAGTTTTGAATGCTCCACAATACTTTGTCTCCCACCACAAGTTTTTATAGGACCTGTTATAAACCTCTGACAATTACTTTATTGAGTGATCAGCTTCAAGTCTGGACATACAGATACATACCTAATTTTCCTTACGCCAACATCTTCCCAATGGGGTAAAAAAATAGACCTAGAAACAGGAAGATTGTGAATCTGAGTGTGCCCCAGATACCATGGATCTGGTATCTACACTGCTCCTACTCAAGCTCTTCTTCCCTGCTTTTTGTGTCCCTCACCCCTAAAAGCCACTCCCAGTCACTCAGGCTGCTGCGGTGGCTCTGCCCAGCCAGAGCCACCTGTAAGAAGCAGCTGGCAAAGCTGGGGAGGACCTGTGTCCTTCTGGCATTCCAGTCCTTTTGTACTGCTGTAGCTTTGTCTCCTCAGGAAATCCAGAAATCTCAAGCAGCGGTTTAAAATACACATTTCTGCCAAAAGTAAAGGAAAAAAAAAATGCCCTGCGGAAAGCATATTTTCCTTTTACAAAGGCGGAACCTACAAGTTCATCCCCTATTTTAGCATACTCATGTTTTATTGCTTCCTTCAATTATCACTTCAGCTCATTTTCCAGGTTTCAAAGTCTCTAATTTCCAAAAGGACTGCTAGTCTATAAACACATAAAAATGGTTTTGCACTGTCTGCTGTCAAAGTTATTACTACCATTATTATATTATTTAAAATTTGTATTACACATCTCTAAAAGGCTGCAATTAAATTAGGTCCCACAGCACTCACCATTACCCAAATGTCTAACTAGTGGCATTTCAGGCCCTCAGGAAAAACATTTAATTCTAAGAAAAACTCCTCTGGGCAGAAATTGCCTATATTTTTGTTCTATAGGAAAACAGTGCCTGGTGTTGGTACAGCCTAGAAGCTGCACCACGATCATAATAATTATAGTAGTAATGATAATTAATATTAGTATCAAATATTGTTACTTCAGTTTTATCACAGCTGACCCCTCTCTTTTGTTTTAACGTGATGTAATAATAATGTATTTCATTCCTTCAGCTGAAGCATTCTTTATTCAAGAATAAATTTTGGTTTTGGTGATAGTTTAGGATACTTTGCTCCACTTCTAAAGAACAAATAGGCCAAAAGTGTTTGGTGGGATGAATGGTGTTTGGAGTGAGAACAAATGGCAAAAGAGAGGGAACACCATCAAAAGCTGTTCTGCTCCACATGAATGTTCAGTGTTCCACGGTGAATTCCTTCAGTACACCAAGTTACTTGAAAAAATCCTCTGTGCTAGGAAAGATGCTCATGTAACTGCTGAGTCAGAAGCTGGCTATGTTCTTTTTTGGGGGTTTTGTCACCCTCCCCCAAAGAAGTAGACGTTCCTTAAAAATTTTTGCCAGAAAGCATTCCAGTTGTAGATTTTAAACATATTGTCCTTAAGCCAAACTGGGAGAAATAGGGACAAAATGTCAAAATATTAATGCAGGATTACTTAGTGTTAAAATGTTACAAAATGTAATACTGATTTAATACTGATTTATTACTGCAATGCTAGAGTTTAATATTTCTGTATTTCATTCCCCTCACCATACATACAGAACTATTGTGACTGCAAAGAGCCCTGCTTTGTAAATGCTATTGCAAAAGTTAGGCTCCAAATGGCATTAAGCTGGTTAAAATTCAATACATTTCAAGCAGAGTTTAAAAAAAAAAAAAAATCCCACACACAGTAAAACACTTTCCAAGCACTAGAACAGTGAACTGGCTAAGATTCTGTCCTAAAGATATAGGTGATATCCATCTACAAAAATGGCTCATCTCTGTTAGTAAAATACCATTGTAACCCTAACAAGGAAAAGTAATCTAGAAGGCATGGATATCTGCACAGTACTAAGATACATCCTATTGAGTTTTCCTGCAAGTCTTCTAAGATATCATCCAATTGTCTCAATTGCCCCTTCTGGAAATGTTATTCTTCACCTTCAGCCTAGAGAGGGAAATGTTTATAAGTCTGTGTGTGAAATTGCATTGAAGATTAAAAGCCCCAGGAACACACGAAATAATATCAGTGCTCAGGTGCTTTGTATCAGTGAAGACCACATAGTAAGTATGTCTTCCCTATAATTTTTCTATCTCTTCCAGTGTCTCCACCTGGGAGAAAGTGTTATGAACTTATTTTGTAAGAAAAATGAATAGGCATCATAGCAACAGCACTGTATTTCTTGCTGTCAAAACAATGACCATTTCTTTGAGCAACGTTTATGTTGCTCAACTCTCTGAATGCATCTTAAGTTAAAAAGCATTCTTACTCTCCTAAAAGATTTCGTAATATGAATTGCTTTTCAGCATTTTAGAGTGTTTTAAACTATATTTGTTTGAATTGTTATGAATATTGATACTCCATTTGATTAAAAGGATGTGAGCATTCTTTTACATCAGGAATAATGAGCAGAATTTCTCCTGTGCTATGAGATCCAGCATGTGGCAGATCTTTCACTTCTTTAATGTTACTCTTTCCACTTCAGAGCAAGCGAATTCACTATAAGGTAAAACAAACAAAAAAATAAGTTCTGCTATGCTCTGACTGGATTTACTTTTTTTTTAAAAAATTCTAGAATTAATATTTAGCATGCAAATTAGATAGATTAATATGTGGTGACCCCCTTTCTTTTGTACCCAACCTTCTGTCTTCCTCATTTGTGCTGTCATTGTCATTTGGCTGTGTTAAGGTCTGCCAGCAGCTCTGCTGTAAGCTGCGTTGTTCTGTGAAGAGCTCCAGTGGGGGTCTTTCTTGTCTTTGGCAAACTCTTCCTAAAGAGTATTTTCTGCAGTGTGCCAGCAGCTCTTGGCACAGACTCATCAGCTCACAGTGACTTGCAGCGCTGATACTTAATAGTCATCCCCTGTAGCTTAGCAGTAGCTGAGATGGATAACGCAGCCTCCAAGTTGTTCCTTGCATGTTGGGCTTCTTCTGTTTGACAACCTTAAAAGTCCAGTTTAATCAGTACAAACCAGGGAAAGAGAAAAGGGGAGATCCATCTTGCACAACTTTACTGCTATTGAGAGAGAGAATAAGAATGGTTCAGGCAGAAAAATTAGAAGAGAATAGATTCAACAAACTGATACAACTGGTCCTCCAGTGGAGCAGGAGAGGAAGAAGAAAGGAGGGAGAGCCTCAGCTTTTGTCAGTCCTGCCAAGCAGGGAGAAGGATGTGAAGATGGGTGTTCATGACAAACCGTAGGCTGTTGCTGTGGGAAAACATGCCACTCCCTAGACCCAAGATAACAGAAGGAAGACCCTAAATCTCAAGAGTGGCAGAATACAATGATATCTCCCCCCTACATGGCCACTTTACCCTGATCAATTCTCAGCCTTTCCCTCCTCTTCCTTCCTATCACTCGTGTTTCCCTTCCCATTTGTTGCCTGCACAGCACCCAGGGCAGCGGGTCCTACACCTCCTCAACCCTTAGGGTCTGCTGCATCATACTAAATACTCTGCAGAAGTCCAAAACCCTACTGCACCCTTGGATCTTCAGCGCCCACGCGCTGCTGCCCAGAGGGGTCCCAGCAGCAAGTTCCCACACAAAAGCAGTCCCTCACCTGAGGATGTGGAGCTAAACCACTTTCACAATATCAAAAGCTGTTGGTAAAAAAGTTTGGCCCCGGCTTTGTCGGGGTTTTGTGGTGATGCTCTGAGATCAAACGGGCTGCAAAGGCGGGGGAGGGGGCAGGAGCGGGAGTGCAGATCAACTCCCGACATTTCACGGAAAGGGTGCTCCCTAGGTCCCCGCTGCCCTGCGGTCCGCTCCCGGAGTGTGAGTGTACCTCTGTGTGCGTTTGAGGGGCAAGTCTCCCTGAGGCGGCGGCAAGGACTGGGGCAGGGGTGCTCTGAGCCGAGGGGCCACATCCTAGCCCAGAGATGCGGGTTAAGGTGAGGGCGGCGAGGCGCCTTCCCACCTCCGGGCAAGGCTGGGCGGTGCCGGGGGCTGGCTGCAGGCGGAGGCGAAGGAGGAGGAAAAGGCCAAGATATTCCTGAATGAACGGCTCTCTCCTCACCCCACACCTCCGCCCGGCTCCCGCCTCCCTCCCGCCACTCGCCGGTGTCTGTTCGAGGCGCAGCCAGTTTCTATAGCGACGGCGCTGAGCCGCGGCTCTTCCGAGTAGTAACAAA
>VZRE01007124.1:40595-60426 GCA_013396775.1 Cephalopterus ornatus
TCCCCCCGGGTACCCCCCGCGGGCCGGGGCGGCGGCGGCGGCGGCGGGAGGGGACGGCACGGGCGGGCTCCGCGCCCCGGGCGGCAACCGGTGGGCTCGGCCCGCCCTCTCCTCGGGGGACAGCGCTTCTCCTCGTCCCTTAAGGTTATCCCTTGATAATGATGATAATAATAATAATAATAATAATTTTGGTGGTGGTGGTATTAAAAAAAAAAAGGGGGGGGGGCAGAAAAAAGACCACCTGGAAATTTTGGGGTTGCAAAGTTTCATTTCTTCAGCTTTAAGAAGTAATGATAAATAGGGTAATAGTTTTAAAATGTGCCACTTAGTTAGAAAAAAAAATAAAGGATTGGTATTATACAGTAAACAAGAAAATCACTGCTTGTTTCTAGGAGTAAGTGTGCCCCGAAGGGTTTTAGGTAAAATGAGTGTAGCTTTCAGAGTCAGAGGCTAAGATGATAGAGGTGATAAACATTTGCTCATCTCGTGCAGCCAAGGTTAGGCAAGAATTAGCAGTCCTCACCTACTAAAGTCAGAGGCTGGATGGGAAGGTCATTAGCAGGTCATCTGCCTGAGCAATGCTTGTGGTGGCTGTAATCAATAACATCCGAATTGCAGTTGGCTGTATGAATAACCATGCATTTCAGGAAAAGTTTAAAATTCAGAGGAACTTCCCAATGATAACAGAACGGCTGACCCTGCATGATGAGGTCCTGAGGAGCAATCATTATGGTTCGTTGCTGAGTGATTTAGGAAATAAACTAGATAGCGAGGCAAGGCAAAATTGTGCTGTGACTTGCATGCAGCCAGCAGCATATTCTAGATGGGAATCTTCTTGGATTCGAAAAAAGGGAAATAGTATGTGAGATGAGGAGAGTGTGGCTATCATAGTTATAGAGTGGGTGGACAAGAATTAACATTTTAAGTAATATATAATCTAATAATATCAGATTATTAGAGATTCTAAACACTATGCATAAGGTTGTATCAGGGCATCGGAACTCAAAGGCTAAGCATTGACTGGAAGAAGTTTGAGAAGCATATAAATGAAATGTTAAGTGGAGCTACCAATACCGTTTCAGTAAATGATGTGAAAATAGTGGAAAGAGAAGACATAGCTCTTCAGCAATCATGAGTACAAGTAGCATAGAAAATGGAGACAGGCTTCTCTTGCAGAAGATGTATAAATGAAATTAAGTTTTAAATGAGGCTTAATAAAGTTGAAACATTTCTCAATATAAAATTTAAACTAGTAATGTAGCAATAGATGCAGTGGAATTCAGATGTAGTTTTTTAAAAACAGCAACAACCAAAAAAAAAGTGGAATTTCTTAGATATGTTGATTGCAGTGGTTTGCCCAGTGTTTATAAGTGCTTGTCCTTTGCTTCTTTCAAAAGTGTCACAACAGTTGTTCTGTTGAAAAAGTTATAACCTTCTGAATGACCTCTGTTTTTCCATGCAACACTGGAAAGAAAACTCTTCAGTTTATTAGATGTGTAAAAATGGAGACCTCAGATTAGTTTAACATGATGGAAAATAGCATTTCAAGACCATACTCTGGGCTATCTGAAATTGAATGCACCTAGCATGAAATAAAAGGTCAGCTGTGTATAATAAAGACCCGGACACTTCTACTCCCTTAGCTGCACGGCAGAGAATGAGAAACATCAGAACTCAATACGATCTTGCCTTAAAGGCAAAAGGGATAAGTAAAATATATATGGTTACTCTAACAAGTGGCATTTCAGTCCTGAAACTGTTCCTTGTGGAACAATTGCAAACTCCACTAGATGAAGTTTATCAGAGGTAAAAACGATGTAGTAGCTGAGGCAGTATCAGGAAAGAACACAATAGTTCAGTACAGAGAATACATCCCATAATACAGCCTGACATGCATAAGGGTTTCTGATGGTCTAAACAGTTCTAGCAATTAGATCCTAGTCTCTCAGGCTGTCATTTCACACCTTTCTGAAGCTCTTCAGTCCTCACTAGGTTTATAAGAAGCCTGTTCTGAAATTCTCGTGAAAGCATCTTCTAAAGCTGTGCACTCTCTGCACTGATATAAGGCCACTGCAGGGGTCTGTTTGCCAGTATTCCTCTTGCTGTCTTCAGTCTGAGTTTAACATATTTGTCTATATCCTAGGTGTGATGACTCGCTGTTAAATGTTTTTTTTCTGGAGATGTACATGTGTTTGCTGTAGCCAGCAACTATTTCAAATATACAGGGACTTCTGCCTGTTGTGATTTCAGTCCTTCCAGACAGGTTGCTAAGGAGTATTAGGGATCCTTGGAGAGAGCAAAGCTCAGGAAATTCTCCTGTGGTGTTTGCAGACATTGCGTGCTGAAGCGCTGCCTATCCAATATAAACTACTGTTCTGACAGTAATATAGTATGGGCAGATGTGTACCTTATGTATCACAGTGTATAACATACGATAATTGTGACTTTCTAGTATAAAGAAAACATTTGTGAGAGTGCTGTGGTAAGCTGCAAACAGCTCAAGCCTCTTCAAAATGTACCTTGGGTTTCAAATTCATTTGCAAAGACAGATAAAGGAGTATAAGATGTACAGCTTTTAACCTACTACAGCTCTAAAATTTTTAAAATCCAGTCCTCTGTATTTCATTCAGCTTGTTTTTCCTGCAGAGAAGATGTAGCAGGATTTTAGGCATAATAAATGCCATAATTCGGCATACCTTTCCGTTTCCCATTTTATCTTCTCCACTATAGATGAGTGAACGCAAACTTTCAGTAAAAGTTGAAATAACACAGCAGCAATTAAAGTTTAGTCCAGGTAGTGTGAAAATCTGAGACATTCCAGTATCTCTGAAGTGTTGAGCAGACTTCAAATTCAATTAGGTTCTGTCTGATAGTTGTCATTTCCAGGAAATTTAACCAAAGTGTTACAAAGTTGTAGTTCCCTGAAAGACGCAGGTTCATGGGTGTTTTGTAGATGTGTATCACATTTTGAAAGTAGCATCTATAAAGATTACTACCGCTGGTGTTACCATATTCAGAAATTGGGGAAAGGAATGGAACAGACTGTTTTATCTCTCAGCTTTCCTATCTTAATTAGGAATTGCCCAAGTTATTTGCAGAAGTGGCAACCTGCTAGAAAGAAAGGGATGTGAAAATCTGGATTTGAGAAAACCTGGAGGTGTATGGAGCTGCAGTGAGGAACAAGGTGTGGGTTGATGTGCGGTCCATGATGGACACGTAGCTCTGGAGTCAAGGGGCATGGTGGCAGGGTTACCTGGGACTGGTATGAAGAGTCAAGTTGAGACAGGACAGGGAAAGGCTGGTAGAGACCCAGCCAGGAAAATCTGTAGTTATTAGGCTGTGTGCATCAGTTCCTCACAGCGGATGGCCCAGTGAGGTGCTGAAGGCTTCTTTTAGACCCCTTTTTGTAATCCTTCAAGGCTTCATCAGCAGTATCTGTGGCAAAGGGTGCTGGTCAAGGAACCCAAACCTTTCCATAATAGTTTCAGGGCAGGTAGTGTTCCAGGCAGGGGAACTCATCTTGGCAGGCAGTTCATGACAAAGAAAGAAAACTCACATTTCAGATGGATGTACTCAGGCAGGAGATGTTCTCCTGTGAATGGAAAGAAAATACTCCCGCCTTGGTGACTCACAAGCAGTGACCTGACGAGAGTCTGCTTGAAAAAGCATCTGACCTTGAAGCTTCTGCTGTGGCATAGCTTTATGTAAAAGTATGGCTTGACCGCTGAGGAGCTACCCTGCAGTTGTTTACCAAGAACCTGCAGAAGCCATTTGTCTCCCAATACATGATGGGGGACCTGGAGTATTTCCACAGTAGTATTTTCTGTTGAAAACAAACCTATTCAAAACTCAAGCTGATAGCGGCTTTTCACTCTTCAAACAATTCCTACCAGTAACTCTCAAAAAAAGCTTGTTAAGGCTTACCAGTGCTTGTACAGCTATTGAAATGATGTAGTTCATTTAGCTAGAATTTTATAAACACCCTAAGCAGAAATTTTGGGTAGTGTTTGAATCACCATGTGGGCTGTTGTATAACATGTGTGTGTAATGAGGGCTTTTATCTTTTTGTATCTTTTGTAGTTCATTGAGTTATGCTTGTATGCTGTTAAAGTGACAGCTAAATGAAAGTCAAAAAAAATAAACAGTGATGTGTTTGGTGCTAGGTTCAAGTAGTACAATTGCAGGGCCACGAATTAAACAATGAGAATAAAACAAAGCATTCACTAAATAACTGCTGACTATACTGCACACTCAATGAAGCTTCCTGTGGAAGAAAATGATGTGTTGTTGTATGACTAAAACTGTGTTGTAATACATATATTCATTGGAATGCTGATGTTTTGTAATGATCTTGGATTTGTTTTCAGTGTATTACAGACGTTTTACTGTGTCCACTAAATCAAAGAGCGCTTTTGTACCTGATGCTTTATTCCTGTAATCAAGTTGCCTCTCATTCTCTGGTAAACTAAACAGATGGAGCTCTTTAAAGCCTTCATTTGACGGAGTTTTATTCAGCTCCTAAATACTTTTTTTTTGTGACTGATCTCACTGTTTCTATGAGAAACTCTCCAGTCATTCAATGTCCTTTATAGAATGTGAATATCAGAACTGTGCAAAATATCTTAGTTTGACTTTCACTGCAGCATAAAAGGTAATGGTATGTAGAGGTAGAACCCAGCTGTGTTTCCCTCCTTGACTATCCCATGTTGCTAAATCCATGTTGCCATGATCGGACACTCATTGATTTGTCGTCTGTGGCTTCTATATAGTCCCTGTTGGACTAGATGACCTTTAAAGGTACCTTTCTTAATTCCTCATTTTGTTCGTATCACTTGAGAAAAGTTGATAGCTAGAAGTGCTCTCTGCATTTTTCAAGATTCAAATGTATTTCTCCTTTCTTCTGTGCCATCTCCGTGGCAAACCTGAAATTGTCTTTTCCTTCCAATACGTGTCTGAGATAAGTCCTTGATGTTTGTGCTATTAAGTTCAAGGTTTATGTCTTGAATAACACTTGTTTAGTAAATGGAAGTGAAATATGATCTTACTGGTCAGATCTATCTGAAAAGACCAAAAGGGAGAGCACCTTGTGACTGTATAGCTTATGTTATTCTTCACTGGCCATTAGGTAGTATTTTACACTCAAGATGATAGGCATGGGTACCTGCTCATTTAAAGATCAGCTAACAACAAAAAATTTCATTTCTAGCCTACTGTCTTTTTAAAAGTAGGCTCAAGTATCTATCCAGTAAGATAAAATCTGCCCTCTTTATACTATAAGTTTTTCTTAGCCTGAAATATGAACTTAATTGTCAAATACCATGTCTCTCACAGGACAAAGAGAGAACAGAGAGCATGCCATCGATGATTCATCTGTTTTTGTTATCAGTCATTCAGACCTTTTGGTGATGGATGGATGAATAGATTGAGCCTAAAACTGTAAGCCAGCTTGGCAGCTGGCAGGTAAGTTCCTGGAAGCTCACCAAAATACTTTCTCAAGCATCACACTTCTATTTTACATGTTGTATTTTACCAAATCATATCCTAGAATATAAAATATCCTCTTAACCCAATAGGATCACACTTAAGCATACATCTACTTTCAGTGGAACTTAAGCATATAGAGACTTGTACATGTGCTCATGTAGGGATCTGAAGAAGGATGCTTTCTTGGACGGGAAAACAGAGAAACAGTTCTTTCAAGACTTGGAAAGAGCAAGTCAGAGCTGAAAATTTATGGTGTGCGGGTGATATAAAAATGACGTAATAATATTGCATATCGATGAATCCCACAAAAATCACAAATGAACCAAGTTTCCAGTAAATTTTATGTCATCTGTTTCTGAAGAATAAATGAAACTTTCTTACATGACTGCTATGCCATCTAACAGGCAAGTAAAAGCATTTTATAAGCCTGAAATGGAGAAACATTAAGTGCAGTTGTGCCTCCCTACCTTTCCCTGGTGTATCTCCCAAGATAGTTTGTCCTACAGTAGTGTGCTGTGGTTATGGATCTGGTCACATTTGCATTAAGAAGATTGTTTTTATGAATATATTGTAACATGGCCAAAACGTTTGCTTCTTGCTGCAGTGTGGGTTTTAGGGTTTGAGGATAGTTTTCAGTGTGTTCATTGGTGTAAATGTAAGGGTTTGGTAGCAAATATTGACATAGATTTATTAAAATATGAATTCTCATTGACTTTGGGACTGGGAGGAGGGAAGCATATCACAATAACACATAGAAAGAAACTTTCTGGCATGGTTCTTATAAATACAGTTTTGATATTCAGATACAACTATGAACAAATTGAACAGCCTTCTGAACTTCATGCTGGGTTGAAAATTAAGTCATCCACCTATTTTTCTGTTTCAGTAAAGTAGAATTATTCATGAAAAGAAATGTCAGTTGTGCCAGTTTTTTAATTAATTGTCAGTTTTAATAATATTAATGTGATGTTTCCCTCACTGCCATTTCTATAGATAGCTCATATAGTGCATGTGTGTGTATTCAAAATTCTGTAGGTCTCTTGAGGGGGTAACTTCTCTGTAGTTCTAGTCCACACACATGTGCAGATGCACATTTATACATGCTACCTTCTCAAGAGAGCTAGAATATTTAAAATTATGCAAATATATGCACATGTATATTTATATTTGACAGCCAGACCAAGGGTATAAATTGACATCACAGATACATGTGTGGAAATTTCCTGCGTACAGTGCTGTAAATTACTGTACAAGCAAGCTCATCCCTGTCACCTTTTGTTTGCCTGTTGCTCTAGGAAGAGAAATAATTTCACATAGTATGATCAGTAAAGTGCAGATGTGGACATAATTCATGTCCAAAACAGAAGTATCTGTCCACTGACTGTAAAATAGTAACTTGTAATAAACAATCCTGCTGCATAGTCGATGCCTCCTCCTTTATGCTGTACCACTCTGCACCTCTTTCAATAGCAGTATTGTGTCTTTATGCTTAGTTTTTTCACCCCTTTATTTCACTTGTGATCCTGTCTGCGTGAGTGAAGAAAGCCAACCTCACTGGAACACAGATTTTAATTTTTTTTAAAGATCTTTCTAAGAGTTATCCTGTACATTTTATTTTGCTGCTCACACATTAGCAATGCTACCCAAAGCAGAGATAAACAGCAAAAAAAGGCATGAAATAATGCTATGAGAAATAATAACTCCCAGGAAATAAAAAATATGCAGTGATCAGCATGTGGCTGTCTGTATTGAAAAGTAAGGTTCATATCACCCCATTACTGCTGGCCCAGAGCTTCTTTGATCGTGTTTGGGGATGTTTGGAGGGTTGACAAAGAGCGACTTCAATGAACATTTGCTTTTATGTTTGTATATGCATAAAATTAAAATTCAAATGTCTATGTGTGCGTTATAGTAATGCACATAGCTGATGGATTCAATTCATTATTTGTTGTTCAGTCATTAGCAATACCTTTCATGGACAAGACACAATAATACAAACTTTGCTGTGCACAATATAGTGTCTAAACAGACAGAAGTGCAACAGGTAAGGTATGTCAGAAAATTCCAGAGAAGGAGATTAATATTATTTGGCATCACTTTTGAGTCACAATGGATTAAAGTGGTTTGCTGGGTTTTGTGGGGGTGTTTGTTTGTTTAGGTTTGGGCTTTTTTATGGTAGGGAATATGAAAGATATGGGTCTTTCGGGAAGAAATTTTAATTAGGAGTGGGATTTTTGGACTGACATGTGGATGAGAATGGATTTCCACCCTGGCAGTATGTCTGTTAAAATACCTAACTTTGCACTACCAGTACACACTGAAATGTTTATATCAAATTTTCTAGAGAATACACTGAAGGAGTGTGGAGCGCTCAGGCAACGGGCAAAGCCAGAAAGACTTACAGAAAAAAATCAAACTGAACCCATATATTGCAAGATCATATTGTTCTGAGAGAAGAAACAAATCTTGGGAAAGCAGTTTCATCAGCATTCATAGCACTAAGTGGTGGCACAGTTCCTGTGAAGCCTGCTCCAGAACTGACGTCATTTGTCCACCATGACATACTAGGCCACTCAAACTGGCACACAAATACTGAGCAGCTGCCTCACACAAATCCAGTTGCATATCTCTAGCAAAAGAAAGACTCTAGTCAGAGATATGAATGGTTATTCAACCATCTGCAAAAAGAAATGCAGTGTGCCAGGCAGCAAACAGCAAGCATCATACATTCACTGATGAGCAAAGTGATAATGGGGAAACCACAGAGAATTGTGTTGATAGGAAATGGGCAAATATTGGGGATCTGTTCAGTTAAACCTGCTGGTTCCAGCAAGGACACTTGACAAAGCTCACTTCCCGTGTACAACTGCAGATGTCCATGAAACTTGGTGGTTTTTTTTTTTCCCCCAACGTTTCTTTCACACAAGCAAAGAATGGCACTGACACTAACACACTAGAGATGGCCCATTGGAGGTCTGAGAGGAAGGGAACTGAAGTCATAGATCTCCTCTCTTCCTCTCCATAGTGCCAGCTGCCCTGGAAAGGCTGAAGTTAAGAGTTGTGGCCATTGTGTTCCCAGAGCTGGCTTTTAGGCTCTGGGATATGACAGGCAAGATGCGCACAAGTCACTCCAATTTTAGGGTTTCTTTTCATTACATTTGGAACCAAAAAGGGCTGTTTTTAAGGAACAGACAGTATAGAAACATCTTTGATCCCTTGCCTAGACTGGGTGAATTAGCTAACTGGGGAATATCTCACACTGTGCAATCATTATTGTTCATCATTGTGACAGGCCGGAAAGAGCAAACATAATAATTAATACGTGGCATTGTGATAATGACATTGTGTCCCAGCTTTAAATTGTTTAAACAAAGCTTCTCTTTTATTTAAGTAACTCCCTGGTAATTCCGTTAAATCTTTCTTTTCTTCAGTCTTGAATCAGCTTTTCAATAGAGACATCTTGTGTCCTCTGGTGGAGTGGGCTTACAGGCAGGGAATGTCTGTGTTTGTGTGTGTGTCACTCCCTGTCAAGTACTGATTGTAGAGCATAACTATGACTGATAAATTTTCTTCAAATGTTAGATAAAATTATCTAGCTAGATATTATTGTACACATGCAACCTGTAGGTTAAATCATTACTTTATTGATGTAATGTTCAAAGAAATATATTGAGCTACTTTTCTTGGAATCACAGAATGGTTTGGGATGGCAGGGACCTCAAACGTCATCTAGTTTCAACCCTCCTGCCAAGGGCAGGGGCAGCTTCCACCGTACCAGGTTGCTCAAAGCCCCATCCAAACTGGCCTTGAACATTTCCACTTCTTTTCTTCTGCATTTTCAGAAATGCAGTGCTTTATTCCAGTTGAACAACAGTCACCAGCAACAATATTCTACCTGTTATGCTTTCTTTTATGAAGAGATAGTAGTGCTCATTTTCAATGAGAAAATTTCAATTATCTTGCTTTTTCCTCAATATATATTAATGGATTTAGAAGTGTGAAAGGGTGAAGCGTGAGGCAACACACTTCCTCCTTTGTAACACTTCCTGGAAAATGGACTGTATATTAGACCTGCTTTTGAAAATCAGAACAATCAAAAAAGTAATTTATTAAAAAGGAAAGGCCTGAAAATGTGATCATTTGTGTTCAAATGCATACATATAAATTTTATCTACATTTGATACTGCAGTTCCTGCATGATTCAAACAAAAGTACTCAACAGTCAATTTTGTTTGTATGTTTCTTTTACTGTGCATTCTCAGTGCTGAGAATGTGTAATGAATAGAATCCTACAGATGATGACACACATATGGAAATTGCACTAAGTGCTTCTCCCAAAACTGAGGGCTCTCCCTTAAAGGCCAGCCTCATGTTAGAGGTAGACAGGAGGTTGCCACACTTAGGGATGACTAGACCCCAAGCTATAACACAGCTGGCAGTTCCATCTAGGCAAGGGGCAAAATGTCATCTGCCAAAGAGCCTCAGAGGATTTAGTAAATCATATAGCACTAGCCAACTTTTCCGTGCAGGTATTCTTTAGCTGGGAATTATGGAAGCCAACTGGGTATTCAGCTGGCTTTGTTTCTCTAGAGCAGCCCTGTGATCTGTACTTACCACAGATGTCAATGCCTGTCAAACCTCTGAAATTTACTGTTCCTTGTGTGGCTTTGAAAACCTTCATTATCATCTTGTATTTGCTTCGTATGTGGGGTAGCAATGCGCTTGGTATGAGAGGTTGTCTTGAATCTGCCCCCTGAATGGTGAAAGAGGCAAGGGACATGGGAGTGCATTCTTCACTGCCAGTCACTGCCCAGAGGGTTTGTGAACTCTCCACCATCACCGGAGACATTCAAAACTAAGATGGACAAGGCCCTTCAGACCTGTCTTTACTTTTGTTGAGATTGCAATGGAAACCTTGGTTGGTGTGAATGGGATTGAATAGGTGTAGAAGCACTGAAGTAATGAGAATGGCTGTTGATGGCACCCAAATTAGAAGGTCATCTAGATGACAGCACGCAGCTTCGTGCAGCTTCAAATGACACCCACTTCTGCAAACAGGTCAGTGAGTAAATCCTGATGACTCACAGAGCTGGGACAGGAAGAATAGATTGTTTAATGTTGCCTAAAGACAACAGGAAAGCACATCCAACAGCGGCACATGGTCACCAACCTAAAAAGAAAGCAGAATTTAGGGTGAAGACTGGATAGCTCACATCCCTTGTCCACCTTGTCATTGCAAGGAATGTACTTGCATTATGAATACTGAACAGATTTTTGGTTACATATGCCTTGGTGCTTGTCAGTGCATGGGATGGACTGAGATTAACACCCTCCCATTTTCTAAGTTCTCACATTGAACTCTACTAAATTGTTGGTACACAGTGTTGCATGTTGTTTTCTAGACTTTTCAGGAAGTGAGATTTGAACCAGATGACTTCCAGAGTTTCCTTACAGTGTAAATTATTCTGTGATTCTATCAGTTGAGTGCAGGAATTAATGGAGTATGTTCCATGAACTTCACTGCACAGGAAGTAAGATTAGTATAATATAATTTTGTGGCCCTTTCTTTAATCTTACATTTTTATCTTCATTTGCTCCAACTACCCATGTCTTCACAGGTGAGGATTAAATGTTGTTTTCTTTTTTTGAAATGGATTTGAGTCACGCAGGTACCAAAAAAAAGCAAAAAGCAAAAGCAAACCAAAATATTTCTAAGCATAAAAGTTAGTTTCACATTCCCAAGAGGGGTTATTTTGATCATGTTAAATAATCTTGCACTTGAAAAGATTCCATTCAGTGTATCTTTCTAATCAGAAGGCTGTAAACCTCTGAATTTCAGGGACGTGGGACTGAGATGTTGTCTCAGTTGTTGGCTGAGACAGGAACAATCACAAACAATGAGGATTATGAATCCACTTAAAAAAAACCACAACAGTGCCCAAACTGAACTTTCCAATTTGCAGACCTCATCTTGTTGTGTTCTTTTATGCTAAGCTGATTGTATGAGCCTGGAGCCACAAATAATCTCTGTCATTCAGCTCTACTGCAGTATTGCTGGACATATAGAATGAAAGCATGTTACTCAAAATTATGCACATCTGTCAGCTCTACCACAGGCCAGGAGCTGTGCTTGTTGGTATGCTTATTGTCTGAGAAAATACTGTTTCTTTAAAAACACTAAAGGATCTGCTGTGAACCCCACACACACATAATAGAATTTTCTGTTAGATGAATCAAGCTATTTGTCATGTTGGTGGTCTTACAACTCAGGAAGTAAATGTTGTACAACAAAATAAAACAGTTTTCTCCTGAACTTTGCTATTTCAATGCAGCTATTTTACGGGTATTTCCAGTGTCAAAATTACATGTTGTTCCTACATACTTTCCTGCTCTATCATTCTGTTACTATTTATCACATTCATTCTCATCAGTGTGGTGGGCAACAGAAGCCATATGTCATTTTTCCATTTCTTTTCATATTCAGATTGCTACCAGAATTTCCCATCATCTATTCTTGTATGACACTGAAAATTTTTCTCACCTCCCACCTCTGTCTGTGCCTTAATACTTTCTTACTTCGAATCCTGTAAAATGTAACATACACCTTGTAACCTACACTTTACCAGCTGACTTGACTCTTCCATGGCTTCCCTTCCCCTTATCTAAACCCCCTTTACCGTTTTTTGGCCGTCTTCCTAAAGTGTGTAATAATGTATCTTTGAAATTCCCCACAAATTCACCTGGTGTATCAGCTCAAACTTGGTTTTATCCCATTGAGACCTTCTCCCCCTGTACCCGCTTTCTGCTGTGTTTCCTTAGCATGCCAATTTAGAAAGATTTTCCTGAATTTTATTCACTCGCACTTAGCTCTCTCTATCCACTCCCTACATAAAACTCCTTTCGATTCATCATACTGCTGAGGTCTTTTCTCTGATTCACAGCTCTCTTCTGTAAGGATCCCAAGACTCTTAGATAGCAATCTTGTAAATTGCATTCTGTGCTCAGTTACACTCAGGCCACATCAGTAACTCAATGGAATTGAGCTAAGTGGCTTTGCAAAAATATAAGCAAGAGTAAGATTTACTTCAGAGTGCTTAGAAAAGATAGTGAGCATTTACTTTGAAGGTCCTTTTTTGTTCGATTTAGGTCTAGTGCTTAATGATGTGGTTATTAAGGTGTTGCTGTAAGATGCCTTTTATAGTCTTTAAAGAAAATTATAATGTGTAGTGCTCTAGTTTGTTTCTCTGAGTAGCTAGGTTAAAATCTTACCATGTGAGGTAAGGATTGCTGTTGATGGTGAGCAGGGTCTCAAGTTCTTTCAGAACCACTGGTGTTATAAGCCAGTGGTTCCACCTGGTGTGTTCACAGAATATGAGACACATCTGAGCCTGCAGTGTCTCATTTGGGTATGATACCAAGTCTGTGTGAGTGTATCAAATACTTCATTCACATAATGTTTGATCAGTAAGTCCTTCAGACTTGATATCCTGCCAATGGGGCTGCCACAATTCATGTATTCATAAACAGTGTCCTTGAGATCTTGTCTGCTCCTTTCTGCACAACCCAGTGTATTAAAAGAACTTAATCTTTTTGGGGAAGGGAACAGTGTCCTGCAGTTTTTATGAATGACTAGATGCTGTCGTAGTTGTTTACTGATGATGTTCCCTGGTTGGAGTTATATATTACAAAACACAGTTGTTTCCAAGATTTAATAATGTGACAATTAAAAAAAATAGTTATTTTTTTTTAGTAACAGAGCTGAGGAGAAATTAATGGCTGTTTGTGTCACTTTTCTGGTCAATCTAGTATGACTTTTGCCTTAGCAGGAATTACAAATTAAGGAATTAAATAAATGAAGCAGTAACAAATTTTAGAAATGTCAAAAAAGTTTCTGTTCTATGAAATAGCAATGAAGAAAAGCATACAGTATTCTGCTAGTGCTTAATCCTACCAGATTTCTCCCTGTTACGCAAATAAATAAGAATTTTGCCTGAAAGGCCTGCATGAGTATACTAAGAAAATCCAAGATTTAGTTCCTGCTGTCATTTTCCAAGGTAAAGTCAGTGACAAGATTCGATGAACAAATCCCTCAAGTAAAGTTTTTCTTGACATTTCTTTATAGCTACAAGCTACCATAAAGAAAGCAACAGGAAGAAGACTTTTTTCCCCAGACAAAGGGCTCTTTAAGAAAAGACAATGTGATTTGTTGACATTTTTGCAAGCGTTACATCTTGTTTGGTTGAATCACTCCTGATTTACACAAGAGGATCTCTGTCGAATGAATTATCAATATGCCATATTGCCATTTTGCTTATCAAAAGAATTAACCACTCTGACCTAAAAGGAGAGAATGATTTTATTGCTGTACTATGCCATAAATACATCTCTAAAAATGCTGTACAGAGCTTTCTATTGTATGCAGTTAAGTGGGATCATTGAAAGCTAGAGATCTGGGCACAGACAGAGTGATATACTGTCACCTTTTGCTGTGGAAAAGGAATGCCTCATTAATAAGGCAAAATGGACACTAAGGTTGTCTAGTGAATCTAATTAACATAAAATTCACTATTGGAGCGGCTGCTTCTCCCTCAATCACCTTTGTCTTATGATCTGTCCATATAGTAGTGTTCTGTGAAGCCCACTCAGAAGCAGGAGTCTCTCAGGAGAAAAATTATGAAAGTTCAAGTTTCTCAAGCCTTCTACTGTAAGCCTTGTCACTTCAAACACACGAGACATTTATAGGCATAAAACAATTTTGAAAGGCATATGTATGGAGGAACACAGACATTGTGGGAATAATGACATTTGCATAAAGTTTTGAGTAAGTGGAAATGAAAGACCCCGTTTTCCATGGTTACTGATCCTCTGAGATACCCATTCCAAACTGAGACATATCTAAGTTTGGAAACTGAGAAGGAAAGGTACGACGTTTACTGTCTTTTAGAGTATCTCCTATTGCATTTCAAAATGTAGCTTCTGTTAACACTCTACGGTGATGGCTTACAGATAGGCAAGATATATTGGCACAGGTTATAGAAAAGCCTCAGCATATTAGCACAGGATGATAGAGTGGGAAATGGTACATAAGGTTGACTGGTTCTCCTACAAGCCAGATTAACTTAGCTCATCCAGAACTGCATGTTATTATAGCTAGGTTGGTTCCAGTATGAATCTGGCTCAGTTATGTCAACGCTGCACTGCAGTTTAAAGTGTAAATGTACCCGCTGTTGCAAAATATATCCACCACAATTAATGGGAAATACCCCTCAGGATGCACTTTCTTTGGGTGCACTTTCTGAAAGAGCCCTCTAGAAGCAGAGAAGGACAAATATGAGCTCAGAAGCTCTCAACTAATATTGTAATCATTTGACTCTGGAGCAGAATTGGATTTTAATCAATTTCACAGAGTTCTTTCTGTCAAGAAGCCAAGCCCAAGGAAAAAGGTGTGTATTAACTTGCTGTAAATTATGTGTCCATGTTGGCAGAGTTGTGAAAAAGTCAGATTCAGAGTGGATGCTATCCTGCCTTTTGCACTGATTATTATTGCAATACTTGTAACTTTTATAAACTTCGGTTTAGTAGGCTAACAAACAGCAGTATGCTGTACTGATGCTTCAAACATAGAGCTTTCCATGGAAAAGTAATAGCATAAATAAAGGCTAATGCATCTTAGCTTCCAAAGAGACAGTACATTTATATGGGTTTTTTTTCCCCTAGGTCTTTGGTTCTTTGCAAATTGTATGCATTCAGCACACTGGAAATGAAGACATAGTGAAATACATGTTATCCCCTAATGTCTAGTTAGTTAGCTCACTTACTAGCACATCTTTCTAGTATCACATTTTGGAAAAGAGACTTACATAGTAGAACTTTCAGAAGCCTTATATTTACTTGCTTAAGTAAAAGCAGAGCAGAGGAGATTCATTATTTAAAATATTTTAAAGGAAACTGTCATTTAAAACATCTGGTACTTTAAGATGTTCCTGGTTATGTTTCTGTTCTATCAAAAAATCTTTTCTTAGTTAGTAGAAGGCAAGAAATGTTTTTTAATTTCCTGCTTTATTCCATAAGCCTCAGCCAAGCTGTTCATTTGTATAGAAAACCTGATATCCTTCAGAATACTCACTGAAGAGCTGCTGTGTTGATGTTGTGATTTTTATTACATTAAATGAAATTCAGAACTTGTTAGTGTTCTATTTACTAGTTCTTCTAGCCTTGTACTACATGTTGCAAAACATTTAAACTAAAATCCCCATTGATTATTACCAGTTCAGAATACACCAATACCTGGTCTCAGTTATTAATTTACACTAAACCATGGTAATAGGCAAGTGTAATGAATCCCTGTGGACTCTGTTGCTTTTTAAATCTTTAGAATTACATTTTATGTTCTTTCTATCTGTTTTGTGTTGGTTGCTTTTTTTTTTTCTTCCTAATTAGTTTAATATACAAGCTGTTTCTGAATATGCCTTGATTACTTCCAAAATTTCTGAAGCAATACTTTCCTCTCATGCATTTTGTATTTTAAATGTGCTTAACTAGCAGACTTCAAACATTTTCGTTTAGTTTAACCTTTCAACTACTGTAGTTACAAATTGACATCAAAATGCTGTAGCTCTGCTCAAAGCAAAGACAGTTTCTTACCCTTCATTGAGTTTGTGAGACTTGATCAGTGTAACTCTTTAGGATGGTGGAAAATTTGTAAAGTCCAGGTTGTCCTTGTCCCAAAATAGAATTATGCAGCTCTTGCTGAAACACATTTTCTAACTGCAGATTTTCCAATTTTTTGCAGGTTCATATTGATCTGATTTAGACCCGATTGGATTTGCTGCCGCGGCAGTAAGAGGCAGTATATTTCTATCAGAAACACATGTGAGGGAGGTACACAGCATTCTTGACTGGATTCTGATACATGCTATGAATAAATTGCAGCATCTTTCTGCTCCTCTTACCCAGTCTGACGGGCACTCTAGGCCTGAACGTGCTCACATAAGTAGCACTACCCAAGGGTTGCAGGGCAACCCCTGGTGATCATGGTGCCTTCAAAAATACCCAGAGGATATCATATTTCAGCTCATCCTCACAGATTCCTGTGTGCTTTAGGAATGATGTAGGATGGGATAACCTACACATAGTAAGTAGAGGTGATTTTTCTTTTGTCCACTGAAGAAAATGTGACCCAAAATCTGAGGTTTGGTGAGGGCTAACCCTTCAAAGCTAACTCTCAAGGAGAAATTGAGACTACCAATGGAGAGGATTTCTCTTGGGAAAGCAATTGTACCAAAGTATCCGCTTACTGAGTGTAGTCTCTGTATAATTGCTGTATGTAGAGTCTCAGCTCATAAGGATTCTGTCCTTTACTTGAAGTATTCCATCCAGTAGCACTTCAACTCTCTCTGAGAGTTCGGAATGGTTAAAAAAATACCACATTTCACTGCTAAATAACATGTTAAAAGCAGAGCAATTCATATCAATCCCTCTGAAGTTTATGTCCTTTATAAGCATTAATCTTAGTAAGCAAGTCTCACCAGCAGAACACTCCAGCGATTCTGAGATTGGTTATGTAGCAATTTATGGAGCTCTGACAATCCTGGATCAACCCCAGTAGCTACAAACATGCTTCCAGAGTAATACTTAAAGCTGCTCTTGTTTAACATGATCCTGTATTCCTTAAAGGAATAGAGTAAGAGCTGTGTGTATCATTTGACACAAATTAGTTTAATTGCTTCCATCCACTTTTTAAATGCATGCAATTTTATTTCACATACCTGCATCTAGAATGATGGGTGTGCACACAGTAACTGTCCATTGCGTATGGTGTATAAATCAGGCCAAATGGACTTTTTCTCGCAAATACTTTCTAAGAGGGCAGTACATGTCACTGTCAAAGTAAATTCCTCCTCATTGACACTTGTCCACTGGGATCGTTCATTTCCTATGAATGCAGTTAAAGACATACCACTTTACTGCATGTCAACAAGATCTACTAGTATTGTATTTTTATGGCATCTCAGGGTTTTGTATTCACCTTTTTTTTAAATACATCAATAAGATTTTTTGAAAATTTTTTCTTAGTTACATCATTGATATTCTAGTGATAATAACAGTTATAAAAATAATAGATATAATGATGTCAAGTTATTATGTCAACTATTGCTATATTGCTAAAATAAAAAGTTTTTATCCCAGCAATAACTATTTTTAGATGTGTGCTTTAAATGAACTAAATTAAATATTAAAATTGCGCTTTACTGCATCCAGTTTTAAGTGTTGTTTCCTCAGACCCCTTACTTTTCAAGATACTAGTACTTTCTGCAACATCAGCTAGATTAGGTTTTGCCTGCCAGCATCTCAAAAAGGACATGGTGGTGGAAGACCAGGTCTGGAAAAGTTGTTTGTAAGTGGAAATCTGTATTGGATTTGGAATATTTTGACATTCAGTTTTCAAACATTCTGTGACTGAAGTAACTGCAGTTGTTTTTTACCATTTCCTTTGTGCACAGGATAACATGCAAATTCTGAGCAGTAGTTAAAGCAGAAAACCTTGTTACCAAATATATGTAAAGAATACGTAAAATTCAGTAGCAGTACTGCTCTGTATAAAGCCCTACCCTTTTTATTTCCTGTTTGCACTAATCTATTGAGATAAAATAGGCAATATAGTAAAATATATATAGTCATATCCTCAAAAGTGTCTGAAACAGAATGAACCAAGTTAAACATACTTGTATTAGATGGATTGTTTTTAATGACAATAGAAAAAGCAAGAAGTACAGCTTCATTTCTAGTCTATTTTGGGATTGTTTTCAGCTTCATTAGAACAAAGCTAATGCCACACTTACTTTCTATTTAAATCTTATTTTGAAGGTTAATTGGAACTTACTTATAATGCATTAAAATGATTCCTATGTGCGAACAGGAATTTCTCCCTGGATGATGTAATCAAGTTTAGGGTTAGGGTTTAATTTTCTGTAATTTTGTCTCACCCAGTCCCTCCCAAATTATATAACATAGAAAATATGTCCAAAGAAAGGGATTCTGTCATATTTTGGGGATCTTACATTTTGATTATGTCACTTCACATCTTCCAGCACAAGTAATTTTTATTTTTATTGCATTTCTGGACTTATTTTAATTACTTACATTCAAGCATACAGTAGCTAGCAAAGCAAGGATGTAAAATTCCATGGTGCTATCACCATGTGTTCTGAAACCTAATACAAAATTATATTGGCTTTTAATAATGTCTAATATAAAGATAAATGCTAGACATATCTGTAGGCCATATAATTAAATATTTATGCCTATATTAAGAAATACTGGGAAGCTTTTTATTTATTTATAATTTTGTATCTTTTCAAGTCATATTCTAGAATCCGTGTCCTACAGTCTGTTCAATTCTCTGAAGAGCTTCTAAAGGGCATAAGCACTAAAGCAGAGTAACAGAACTCTATTGTATTTGATAAAACTGCCAAAACCCACCCCTACTACCAAAAAGGAGAATGTCTAACCTTTCCCTGAAATAATAGTAAGGTCATGAGTTCTATCATGAAATATATTTTTACTGGAGTAGATAATTTATTGGTTTCAGAGTCATAAAGGAAAAGCCTCTGACAGTGAGAAAACCATACAGGAGAAAATGCTAAAACGGCCCAAGCAAGCAGGTTGTGAAACAATTAAAAATGATTTTAAAGGAATTAATTCTGTTTAACTAGTGTGTTTCCAAAATTAAAAGTTACCATTTTAGATACAAATTTCGAGCCACCTCCTTTTACTTATCAACTAATTGAGCCAATTTAAACCAAGACAACTCATAAGAGCTCAGATCCTTTGTCATTTATTAGTTTTATTCTTAAAACAGCTGCAAAGCAACCCACAACCGTATGTCACATTAAGAAGTCATTCGGCATATTGCTATATAAATAGCTCATGAATTCTATATGAAGGAGAATTTCTTCTTAAGAAATATTGGAAGAGGTTTTTCTTTTGCCTACAAGCCTAAATAATAAAACATTTTTTTCTACACCATAGTCAATTTTAAGATTCATATCAATACTGTAGTAGCCCGTAGCTAGAAAGTAAGTAATTGAGAATAGTAGGATTTCAATAAGGCGCTTACTGTTTATTCATACCATTTTCCACTACTACCTGACACATAATGTGAGTTACTGGAATAATGAAAAAGTATTGCAAATTATAATGTTAAAAAGAAATGGGGTCTGTTGATACTGAATGTGCACATGCAAAGGATGTAGAAAGTACCCTAAGAGCCAACGTCACTATAGTGAATTAAGTGAACCCTGTGTTAGATGAAAATCTCCCTGCTTAACAGGGATGCGGGGTGGCG
>VZRE01007124.1:60460-102449 GCA_013396775.1 Cephalopterus ornatus
AAAAATTGACTGGTTTGGGTTGTTTTTTTTTAGTATGAGATGACACATTAGTATTACATGACTTCTCAACTAAATGAATAGAGACCCATGAATTCCACTTCAAATATGAAAAAGTATAATTTTCTGTACTTTGAATTTTTGTGACATTATTGTGGAGGATTGAGAAAGACCAAGAAAGTACTCTAAATATTGCCAAAGTAACTTCTGATAAAAATGTTTCTCTTTTGTATTAGTCTCTTGTGAAGCAGTCAGTAATACACACCTCTTTGCTGCATATGTTGCAGGGTTTCTCTTTCATGCGAAGTTATTGAAGGAACAACCTCATTACCTATACCATTGAAAACTAAGTTTTTGTGAAAAGAATGAAGGCATTTTTCATATCAGTTTATACAACTGACCATAAACTGAGCATGGATCAGTACGTCACATTCTGTAGCTCTGGTGCAAAGTCCCACATTGATTGGAGTTGACAGGGAAATGCCCATTGTTAAAACCCATCCACTGTTAGCAGAAATGTGGCATGAAACAGGTTGAACATGTGATAGCTGCTGGCACTTTGAATATAGTCTATTCAAATGTCAGATTAGTAAAGCAGTTTGGGGTGGGTTTTTTTTGCATTGTGCTTAACACAAGCTGGAAAAATCTAGTGCGATGGTCATTTCCTGCTGAGTCAGAATGCAGCAAAGCTGCTCAAATGTGAATGCAGTGGCCCACAGGAGATGGTTCCTTTCTGGTCTGTGCTGGAGAAGAAGACAGCAGCTTGTTTGGAAAAGTAGAAGTGATTAAAGAGCTTCTACGACACTTGTGAAGGAAAGTATTTTGATATGTTTTTACAACTCTCCTTTCAAAGCATAGTTTATCTCTTTGGTTGCTTTGCCTTTCAGTTTTTTTAGTGAATTGCTAACATTTGTGAATATGTGGTTGCTAGAAGAGATAGCACTTCAGAGTGTTTAGCACATAATATTGAAAGAAGCTTAAAATCAACAACAGATCTATAAAGATAACTGGATTATGTTACAGAAATAATTTTAGTAAATGGGATTTACCCAATATATTTCTCTAAATGAAAATCTTAACATATGGCTATTTCTATCCAAACTGGAGAAGTTGGACTACTTCCTCTCTTTCAGAGAAAACAGACTGAAAAATCTCCCAGCTGTATTCCTGCTCTACTAATTTTGTTGCCCTCCTTTCCACCAGTTTTTGCCCGTGTGGAGAAGAATAGGCATTTCTTGTGTCCTCTCAAGTGAACCTTAGGAAGAAGTTCTTTTTCTTGGAAAGTAAGTTTCTCTGTATTTAATGTTCTCTCTGCTTCGCTTCTCATATTTCCTAAATATGCTTGTTTTGCATTTAGAGGAAACTTTAAAAACCTTTGAAAATATTGCATGTTGGTTGGCTACATGGATGATATCTTACAGAAGTTCCTTGCTGATATCATGATCTTATTTTAGGTCATATGTGAAATATGGGCAAATTCCTTGGGAAAAAAATTAGTACGAGAGATGAATGATAAAAGGTTGGTTTGATGAACCCCATGGGCAAAGATGATCTCTCAACAGGGAGGAGAAGCACAAATTTGCCATCTACTTTGCCCTGTCAGCATGACTGAGCTCCAATATCGGGAGTTTCATCCACATGTAATTGCTTCTGGTCTCTCATATGAACACTTTGTCTACACGATGTCTGATAGATGACTGCAAAGAAGGGCCATAACATGTTGCAGAGCCCATTCACCTTTCTTTCCATGCCTGAGAAGAAAGCCTGCAGTTGCAGAGCAGTAACTAATAGAAAACTGATGAATGGCCAGTGGCCCGTTCGGGCTGATGTCGTCCAGTGCATACCTGGGGCCACACATCTTGCTATTATTTATTCTGTCCTGTCCTGTGGGTCTCCTCCTCTTGCTCTCAAGGGAGGATATTCCCCCTGCTTCTGGGACTGCCCTCCAGCAGTCAACTGGAACACTGTGAGGACTGCTGGTGATCTTCTGCCATCCAGAAGATGCCTCTTTGGCTTCAGCTTTTTTCCCTTTTTAGTAAAATGTTCTAGTAGAGAAGTTTGTAAGGTACAGGAAGGGGAAGAGAGGGAGCCAGAGCTCAAGCAGCATTGGGAATGATGGATTCACTCCTGCAGTGCTTAGTCAGGACTCTTACAAAAGACAAGTGCTTGTCGTAGTGTAACAGATGTGCTTGTTCTTGAATAAACTGCAGTGAATGCTGTCATCATTGTATGTGTCTAGTAGTTAATATTTTGTTCAGAAAGCTTCTATGTACTGCATATTAGACACAGGAATGAGAAGTTCTGCAACTGGATTGTGTTGATCCCATCAGATAGGTTCTGTGGAAGACAAAACAGCAGAAGGTCTCTAGATTTGCTTGTAAAAATGCATTCATATATTAAATGAAAGAATTAGTATCTAGGAACATTGTTAGCTATACAGACAAATGTCAGCCTGATTCCTTACTCAGTAAGGGACAAAGCTTTTCAAACAGATCACATAGAGGGAATCAGTGAATCATAGAATGATTTAGGTTAGAAGGAATCTCTGCAAAAATGCAGTTTCCTTTGCTCACAGCAGGGCAAAATTCCAAGGTAGACTGGCCTAACCAGGGTTGTATCCAGTGAAGTTTTCAATATCTGTAAGGCTGAAGATTTCATTTCCACCTATCTTGACACCTGTTCCAGTGAACACCTTGTGAAATATTTTTTTTTCTAATCTCTAATTGAAGTTTCGCTGGCTACAACTCATGTCTTTGGCGGGTGAGATAAGTCTATCTAAAACAAGTTCAGGTGGAAAACTGGACATAAGGAGTGGTTTAAACTAATGACAGAATTTATAAAAATAAACTCAGTGCTTTCAAAAGAGACATGGGACCTCACTTTGACCTCCAATCACTAGCAATTTCTTGGTTGAAGAGAAAGAGGTTAGGTTCATCATAGGACTTGCACTCAGGACTTTTTACTTGACTGCCCCCTGGATGTCAAGGTCAGAAGGAAGTTGCAACTACATGCAAGTTGTAGTCCAGTATTTAAAATAGCCCAAATATTAATGGGGTGTTGGAGCACGTAATAGGGACATACCTTCTCATGGCATCATAAAAAACATGTCTCGAAGAGGAGGACGAAACATGAACATATAGACACAATTGGGTTTTTTACTGTGTAGTATTGCTTCCAACACACAGCAAGCAGAAGTATGTGAATTGTCACCTTTTTGAGGAGGGAAAAGGATTCAGAGGGGCAGCGGTTAAGCTATTCCATTCTTTAATTCCTTATTCTGCCTGCTTCCAGTGAATACCCACCTGGGAGGAATGCAAAAGACAAGCTAGAAAATCTTTCACATAGAGTACAATTTGCTTGAAGAAGTAGCTGGCCATATTTCTCAAGAAGCATTTCATTTCCTCAAGAAATAGGGATAATTTGAAGTCAGATTTCTATAAAATCCTCAGTTTCCTTATATTTTGAATAAGTCTCTTACACTTTTTAGTGTATGTGGTGTATTTAACAGAAGGGCAGCATTATTTAAATTCAAAAAGGTGTCAGTTCCCAGTAGAGAAAATAAAAGAGCAGGAAAGTGGGTGTTGAGAAGGAAAAATTTAAAAATTCCGTAAAAAATCAGAAAAGCAAAAAATCAGAGGGAGCATCTAAAACCACCACAGAGCTGCGAAGGTAAAAAATGTATGAAGGCCATTAATAGGAACTGGTGATTAAATTTTAATTTTCAAAGGAAAAGATGTATAAATAACGGATAGTAGTAAGCAATATTCACACTAGAACACATAAGGAGAAATCCAACATCTAAAGGTAGCCAAATAAAAAATAATCAGTGATGTTTTATTAGTGATGGATATGTTTTATAGGGACTCTGTGAAGCGTCTTGTACAGGACATTAAAGGAAAAAAGTCTGAAAATAAGTTGTAGACTAGCTCGTGACAGAAACTGCAATAGGAGGATCATTGTGGTCTGAACATGGAGCTAATAATCCCAATTTAGCATCTGGGGTATTGCTAATCCCAGGGACTTGCTATTCCTGGTTTTAATGCTAAATTTTGTCACTTATAGGAACCATATAGGAAAACATATTCAGTTTGAAAGCTGATTCAGAGAGAAGTGATCCATGTCCAAATAGAATTCGTTGGAAAGCAGGCTGGTTTTTGTGAAAACCTGGTCACATTCATTAGAATTATAAACACTAAAATAAAAAGATTTTTCAAGTTGAGAGTTTTCAGAGAAAGGTCATAATTTTCCATAAGAAGAAGACACATTTTCTGGAAGATTTTTGGTTTATCATGAATCTAGTCTTAGCTTGTTAATAATCCTAATTCACCTCAGGTATAGAAATGAATGATATTCAAGGTGTAAAAGTTCAAAAACATCGCTTTTTTGTTTAGCTTCTTAATTTTTCGGCAGTGCTTTGCCTTCCTGTAGGTTGGCATTTCACTTTTTTTGGTGCATTTTTGTGGTTTCTTCATCCTTTGGAAAGTTAGCATCTCATGACATTTATATCTACCTAAAAGTCATCTAGAAGATGATATTTGGAATTAAATAAAAAGAGGAGTAGAAATTAACAGGGAAGCATACAGTGTAACAAAGGATAAAGGATAGGTTACAAATTCTGTAGATGTTCTTTTTGTGTCTTAGAAGATGTTTAGTTTGTACACTTTGAAAACTGCGGATGGTCTTGTGTTTGCCTTGCCTAATGGAATACACCCCAAATATAGTCACAGTACAAATAATAAAAACAACAGTCAGGCAGAGATGAAAACTTTCAGGCCACTAAAGAAATAAGTTGGAAGAGGCAGAAAAAGATTTATTGAGATAATTGAATGGGGAGGGGGCCATGTCTGTAACAATTCTTACAGAAATATGTGGGGTTTGTTCGCTGTATTGTCATGGTTTTTTCATTACTGCATTGTCTGATGTTTACATCTTTGTTTTAAAATCCAGGAGATGAGTTTTAGAAATTATGGTGCTTATAGAAGTTATATATCCTTCTCTGTTATGTCTTTCCGTCTTCCGATGGATTTACAGAAAGTTAAGAGAGAGAACAAAAAATACTTAAAGCATAGTAAGAAGAAGAGGCCCATGAAAGAGACTTTACTGTACCTGATGGTTGGCAGGTAAAATGCATTGATGGAAGGATCACGTTGCTTAAAAAAGTTGCTTCCTGCCTTGACCTCAAAAAGAAGGACAAAGATGCTAGGAGTGAGTAAAAACTTCCCAAGGAAAAGGTAAAGGAATCAAACATTTACTGAAATGCGTAGTCAAGAAATAAGTTTATTGAAACAGGCCACTTTTTCGTATTCAGTGTGCGTGATATTTATTGATAATGCAAAAGGCAGGCAGACACAAGTGCTGACCCCCATAAATTGACTGTGGCAATTTCCTTGCTACTCTAACAGTGAAGGCACGAGCTTGAAAGCCTACAAAATGCAATGCTGCCCCCTTTTCTGCGATATGCCTGAATCTGGAACAAGTTTTTGTCTTCTGTCAGGTAGAGCTGCTTTTTTAAATGCTGGTGATTTTTGTTCCCCAGAGTGCATAGTCCTGCTTAATTTCTTGTTTGTTACACAAGGACTGTTTCCTGAAGGCATGGTTACAAAATATGACATTTGTTTAAGGGCAGCTGATGGGTCTGGTGCAAAACTGCTGCGCAGAGTGGGAGTGCAACACCACAAGTGTGCCACGGACCTCTCCTCAGCTGAGGTGTGAAACAGCTGTCACACTCATGAAACACTTGAAAACCAGTGCATCTGGCGAATGCCCTTGAGAGACACATTAGCTTTCACCCTAGCAGCCGCATATCCAAGGAGACATTTGTTGCAAGCTAAAGAACACTCATTTTTGTAATCATGTGTCCTGCAGCTGGGTGGAGAAAATTATATGTTCCACAAGCAAAAAAATTAATAAAGTGTGATCTTTTCCAAATTTGACCTAGATTCCCCACATAATTCTTTGCAATAACCTCAGCCCTCTTTCGTACCTACTCCACTCCCCCAAACTCTTTATTTCCCCCTGAGTTGTACTCCTCTCTTGCTTAAAAACAGACAGCATGCTGCCTGTTCAGAGCAGAGAGAGGGGTTTGCTGGCTGGCCATTACCCTCCAGGATAAATGGTAGTTATCATAAATATCTCTCCTCTACCCAATTGCCAGTGTTCATTTCCTTTTAGAGACTTAATTATCTTCAGTACTGTGGCCCCTCTGCTGATTTGTTTGAAATTGGGCAGCGGGATCACAGGTTACCGGGAAAGACCAAAAGCTCCAGGGGTCAGGTCTCATTTCCTTAGGAAACCAGAATTTAAACAAACGGTCACACATCAGTGATTAGATTGCATCTTCTGCTGAGAAATTCACAGGCTGAGCCAGTCAGAGCTACAAGTCTAAAACAAGTCTGTGCAGCATGATGCTGTTTTATCAGCGTGACTGTTATATAGGCCCCATATATCACAGGAAAAAACTACCTTGGAGGTGCTTTTAGCAAAGGAAGCTGATCTTGTAAAAAGTAGAACTTGTATATTTCACCTGCTAAAGCTGTCCCTTTGCCTCTCCCTCTCCCTTGCCTCCTCCCTCTCTTTCTCCCTCTCCGTTTTCCTTTCCTCTTCCCTTTTCCTTTCCAGCTTTTTCTTTTGCCTTCCCCAAAAATTCCACTTTGTTTTTTTCAGATGGATGCCTGGCTCAGAGTAAAGGACATGCAGCGCACGATCTCTAGCAGAAGCTGAAAATGGATGATGCCTACTGATGCTTTTCAATGATGTCATCTCCTTTTTTTCCTGTTTGAGATGTGTGATAGGAAAAAATTCTAAGACTGAGTGACCTCTTCATTCCTTGACTTCTCTTTCCACAAGTCTAAAAACCATCTGAAGAAATGACCACTCAGCTACCAGAGGAGTCCGTGGAGACCCAGAGCTCTGATGAGCTTGAGTGCAAGATATGTTACAACCGCTATAACTTGAGACAGAGAAAACCGAAAGTGCTGGAGTGTTGTCACAGAGTATGTGCCAAATGCCTTTGCAAGATCATAGACTTCGGTGATTCCCCACAAGGAGTCATAGTGTGCCCATTTTGCAGGTTTGAAACATGTCTGCCAGATGATGAGGTTAGTAGTCTTCCTGATGACAACAACATCCTTCTAAATTTAGCTTGTGGGGGAAAGGGAAAGAAGTGCCTACCAGACAACCCAACAGAACTGTTGCTGACTCCCAAAAGGCTGGCGTCTCTGGTTAGCCCTTCTCACACCTCTTCTAATTGTCTGGTTATAACAATCATGGAAGTACAAAGAGAAAGTCCCCAGACTTTGAACTCAACTCCCGTGGTGGAATTTTACAGACCTACAAGTTTTGACTCTGTTGCAACTGTGTCCCACAACTGGACAGTGTGGAACTGCACATCTTTGCTCTTCCAGACCTCAATTCGGGTGCTAGTGTGGTTGCTAGGTTTGCTATACTTTAGTTCCTTGCCTTTAGGGATTTATTTACTGGTATCTAAGAAAGTTACCCTTGGGGTTGTCTTTGTAAGCCTTGTTCCTTCGAGCCTTGTTATTCTCATGATTTATGGCTTTTGCCAGTGTGTTTGCCATGAAGTTCTAGACTGCATGTCATCTTGATAACAAATACAGTAAAATAAGATGTATTACCAGATGTGTAGCATAGTTGATTTATCCTGTCTTTGTATTCTTATTTATTCTTATTGTTGTCCATCTCACTAAATGGAAACAGTAGCCCTAGTTATATGGTCCTTTTTTTTTTTCTACTGAAATTGATTCCCCATACCCCAAGCTTTTTTTGAGCTAAAAATTGGAAATAAAATTTACATGTTGATTTTAAAAGGCCAAATTTTAGAAAGGGATAAAGCAAAATTGCCAAACTTGGTGCCACCTGCTGCTGTCACTGTTCAAATGAGTAGCCCTTTGCTTTCTATTTGGCTTCATCAAGTCAGTCCAGGCTGCAGGATCCACCCTAAAAGAAATTATTGTAACAGGCACATTCCAGGTCGAAGTACTGCATGTCTTCACCCAAAGCATCTCATGCTTTGGGATATCTGTTGTTTATCATCCATTTTTGCTTATAACAAATTAAATAACTTTGTTAGTTAATATTATATGAAGAATAATATTCCACTGATTTTTTTAATTCTCATTACAGCAAAAATACATGTAGGAGGCCATTGGTTATAGTCTGATCATATTCTGCAAAATGAGGAATCTTTTTTTTCACCATGCTAAAAACATGTCTCCAGAGCACTTTCCCCAAAGAGAAGCCCATTTTTCTTATCACACAGTTGCATCTCATTGTGAAATATTCCTGCTAGTGAGTACTTCCAGGGACCCAGCCACCCATTTACTCTTCTCCAAGTGCACTTACTTCAGTGTACATACACCTTAGGGCTTCCCTTTGAGAGTTCAGAGCTCTGCAGACTTCTCTAGATATGTTCTGTTGTGCTTACCCTCCCTTCCAGCATTTCCACCACCACACTACATTTCCAAGCCACTAGTCCTCCGAACAAATGAACCACCTCATGCAGATATACTCTGTGGTAGTTATGCTGGAGAATTTGGCTTATATGACTTCAGCTCTCAAGATAGACTTTTATTCCCAACCATTAGGAAATGGATCTTTAACCACTAATATAAGTTGGAGAAAAGTTCTGAAATGGTTAACTGGTTTTTTGTTCATTTTTTTTTTTGTTTCTGAGTTCACAGAATGAGCAATTTGAGGAGATACTATGACTTTGGGAAGGTTTCCATTTAAGGCATAGTTCTCCAAAATGTTTAATATTCTGAACTCCCTCTGTCACCATTGTAAATTGATGGCACTCTGGATGTGGCAATTAGAATGCCTTGATTAGCAGAGCTCAGAGGAATTACTGATAATTTATCATTCCACAAATAGACCCAGGCCCTGTAAGGCGTGCTTGTATGTTGCATGGTTTAGGCTACTTTTTGAACTACTGGAAGAACACAAAAATAAGTAATATTTAATGTTTATGTGTATAACTAGGTCTAGTCAATGCCACAACTGCAAACTGGTTTTCCTGTGCACAGCAGAGTAAAAGCGGAGGAGTTGAGCAGTGCAAGCCTGGTTTTAGGCACAAGATTTAGTCATTTCAGGGCAGTGTAAAAGGGAGAGGGGTTTGTTGCATGAAAACTGAATGTATGGCCTAACAATATACTCTTAGAGCAAACCGACTTTGGTAAGAATGAAAAATGGCAGTGGGAAAAGCAGAGCCTAAGAGGTTGTTGTGTCTGTCAAGAAGATTTGAAGTTGAGCTGGTCCAATTTTTGTAGATGGCAAAAGCGGTATCTACAGTTATATTCCTATTGCAAATATTGAGAAAAATATGGAAATGTAAAGGTCCTGCTTTTCTTAACACTCATTTTCTAATAGTGCGTATATATGTGCGTGTATGTACATATAGACACATATGTAAGAAGAAAACTTATAGCAAAATCATAGTTTTCAAGTGTATGGGGTTATGGAGCTGTGTATTGAATGATTAAAGGAAATGTTTCAGACTTTTCTGTAATGACAATAATTATAACTAAAATATTTTCAGAATTCCTAGAAATAACTATTCCTAAGTAATTGTTTTTAATGTTTGTTGGTAAAGCACATGTAGTTAGAAGAGGCATCATCTCCAGTTCTGGTATACTGCAAGGTTTGACTCATTTATGAACTCATAAATTTTAAGTATCCAACAACAATCATGTCAAAAAGCAAGAAAAAAAGAAACCTATGTGGTTTTATAGTACTTCATAACTTTGGGAAAAGATGTATTTGTAGTGTTAGGGATTTACATGTTTTAGAATTTGTTCAATTTGTCTCAATACAGTGTCTCTAATAAAGGGCTGACTGATAGAGGAAGTAGGTTTTGCAAATGTGTGATATATATGTATTACCTTTGCACATGTTCTACAGTGCTACCTGTTGTTTTTTCCTTTTGATTTTCATCTGACTAAGTTTATCTTAACTCCAGTACCGGGTATTTTCTTTTCTGTTTTAAAAGAGAGCCTAATCTCAGCAAGATTACAGTGGTATCAGTTACATATCACAGCACGAATAAATACACCCGTTATTATACTTCCCTACTTTTAAGACTGCCAGCCCATTAAATTTATACTGCTGTTTTAGGCTGTGCTGCAATACTAACCCACTCAAAAATGCAAGCGTGCAAGAACATATTGATTGTATAGCTATTCTGCCGCTCACCCAGAGCACATTATTACAGCTTTGGTGTCATAAAATACGTATGTGACTTACAATATGGCCATTAAGAATTGCTGGGAGGTAAATCTCAATTATTTGTGGAGAAGATATTTGCTGTGAGACTAGAAGAACTTCAGATTCTTCTCTTATTTTTATTCTCTACCATCCTTAAGACTTAGAACTGAAAACTCTTGTGTCCTCTGCAGGAATAACTCTGATGAAATCAATGTAAATGGGGCTAAAATCAAGTCTGGCATACTTGCCTGCCTGCTTTTCCTTCTCTTTCTCTGACTATTTTTCTCTTCCTGGAAAGTAATGGCTCCTGTGGTTGTAAAATACTGCCTGCACACCAAGGCAATTCCCTTTCAGTGGGATTTATTCCTGCTATGCCCAGACATATGACTCAACCGGGTAAAAAGTATTATAAATTCTTTACTACAGCATTAATTTTGTCCAAATGAGGGTTTTTTTGTTTGGCTTTTTTTTTAATTCCTGCTTATCCTATGGATGCAGACTCACCAACTCCTCATTTATGGTATGATATAGTGATATCCCCTGAGGGCTGGGGCAGGATGATGCAGTAGCAGCTGCTGGGCACAACATAGGAAGGATGTTCTGAGCTGGACCACCCTCTGAGCAGGACTCAGTGAGGGATGAAGCTCTGCCAGTGTGGCCTGAGCCCTAATTGTCCTAATTGTCCTAAAGGACAATTAACAGAGAATAAGTTACTCTTAAATCCTTGAAGGCACTGCTCTAGAGAGTGGGAAGCAAAGCCTGCAGGTTAATAAATAGGATGCAGGGCTGGGGTTGCGCTGTGGCTGAGAAGCTGTGCAAAGCAGAGATGGATCTATGCCTGGACAAAGGGGCTGTGTTTTAAATAAGGATTTGGGGGTAGAGCTGCTGCAAACAGTTTATTGTTTTTCAAACTGACTCTTATGGGGTTTAAAATTCATTTGGTAATTAAAATTACAGTTGAATATTTTTACTTTCCAAATGGCAAAGTATTGAACTTTATTCTAATTTAAAGACATCCTCAGATTTGGGCATACTCCCAAAATAAGGGCTGATGTATTTGATTTAGCTGCATTGGGAGTTTGTCCTACTATATCAATTATATGCCTGCAAAACTCTACATGCTAATATAAAACACTTCACAGAATATGATGGGTTGGAAGGGACCCGCAAGGATCATCAAGTCCAGCTCCTATCCCTGCACAGGACCATCCCCAAGAGTCACGTCATGTGCCTGAGAGTATCATCCAAGTGCTTCTCTGTCAGGCTTGGTGCTGTGACCACTTCCCCGGGGAGCCTGTTCCAGGGCCTAGCTACCCTCTGGGTGAAGAACCCTTTTCTAACATCTAACCTAAACCTTCCCTGACAAACTTCAGGCCATTCCCTCAGGTTCTGTCACTGTTCACCACACAGAAGAGACTAATGTCTGCCCCTCCTCTTCCTCTCACAAGGAAGTTGTTTAAAATAGGCAAATGCTTGTCCTGATAACAACATCTGCAAACTTCAGAGTTGCCAGCATTTTACCATGTATCCAAGGATAGACACTGTTCCGAATGGACTTTATTACCTGAAGGTACAGATAAGTACAGCAGCATACAGCCAAATAGATAAGCACAGTACAGGAAAACGCAGCTTTCCAGCTAAATGAACACATATCATTTCAGCCAGAGGAAAAGGAACTGAGGAGGTTCACAGGAAGGTGGATGATATTTTTGAGGGAGGTCCTTGTGATTCGGGTACCGGACCATTGTTTTTCCTAATTCTAGCTGATTCTTGGGATAGATTAAATTCACTATTCCTCTTACTTTTCTACCCCCTCTGCTGGGACAAGGCTACACCGAACTGTGGGTAAACAGTATTTTGAAATGAAGTAATACTTTCTACTACACTGAATTTGCAGCCCAGTCTAGCACAACAAGACTAATACTGAAAAGATGGTAAATTGCAGCCAGGATGCAAGAGTGAACAGGGTGCAGAGGGGAAATGGCAGCACGTTGTTAAAATAGTTTTGATGTCAAGGCACGGAAAACATGTGGCCACATCCTGCCTTGTCTTGGCTGATTCAAAATTCGTGAGAGGCCTGAGGACCACTATGATTCAACACCCTTCTCAGCATTACCTCTGGGACAGTTCACTTCTGTTGTGCATTGTGATTTCTTCTTCAGGAGTTCTACATCATGATTTCATCTTCCTGCGTGAATGGTGGGTGGAATGAAAGGTCCACAGTGTTACACTCTTAAACAGGGTCATTTTGAGTACCCTTAGGTTTGTCAGGGTTGTTTTTTTCCATATTTCTTCATATTTCTACGGTGCACTTTATTTTAAATAGAACAGTGCCTTCAAGGATTAAAAAAAAAAAGTGGGAAAAAAACCCTGAAAATTTTGAAATAATTTTGATATATTCAAAGTGATAGAAAGATACGGTTCTGAGAGTCTATTTTTATTTTCAGGCTAGCAGATTAGATGTTATGCTTTGAGTGACATCAGTAAATATTTAGTGTTGGAGATTCCTGAGGGAGTTGATAAGTCTGCTAGACCTTAGGCACAAACCCCATACTCAGCTGCTTTTCTGTAAAGCACCATTCTGCCTTTTGCATCAGCTACCCTCGTCAAAAGTTGAACCATCACAGTTTATAAAGAGTTCTGGCACAAAAAACATATCCCCAGTCTGGGGATGGTAAATCATCTTTTTAGAGACGTGTGTGCCAGTAGCAAAGCTTTCAGTGCTAGACCTTAAACAAAAGAAGTCATCTTGCAGTCTGAATTGCTAGCATAAATTTAATTTTAAATCAAGTCTCATTGTGCTGGGCAACACTACAATTAAAAACTGTTTTATTGTTTTTCAGCCTTTTGCTTGTGTGATGTGGTTTGCATTTTAAAAAATGTATTAAATCATAGAAATCAGAGATAGGTAGAAAAAAGCCTAATAAGTAATTTTATCCATTTCCTCTGTCCCTGTAGAGATGAATGCTTTGTCTAGTCTGTTTTTTAATATGTCAAGTGATGAGGCCTCCACCTCTTCCCACAAGGGACTTTTCAGCCGTTTAATAGGCTTCTTTGTTAGGAAATGTTTGCTTCACGCTGATCCCAGTTTTTTCTGCTGCATAATGTAATCCCATTATTTTCTACCCACCATTTAAACTTTTCTAAGATCTGGGAAATGTATCGTATTTATCCATTTCATACTGTAGCTGAATAGTTCATAATCCTTGTTGTTCACATAACACAAAGGATAACCAACCAGTTGCCGAACAGCTAATACTTCACTGAGATGGTGTGCCATGTACCAGTAGACATATTTCATGGCAAGTCCTGGCTCACCCTGCTTTCTACATCAGGGAGTGAAAAATGTCAAGTCAAACTGAAGAAATGCATCTTCTCAAGTGCATGCATGGCAATATTACTGAAATTTCAAGAGGTGCTGAGGCAAACAGCCTACTTCTTTAGATATTTTCTTTCTAAAAGTGGATGATTTTATAAAAGTATGCTTTTAAAAAAAGCATTTAAATGTCATTTCCATAAGCAAGCCTCTATGTGAGAACAGCACTGTGTCAAAACTCTTAACTTGTTGAGAGACAAGGCTGAATTGATTGCCACTCACTGCTGAGCAGTTTTTGCTGACAACTTAGCTCAGAAAAAAATTCAATCCAGCGTTAAAGGGTATGAAAAGATGCCTTTGCAACTGCGTCACTGGAATCAGATCTGTGCATGAAAAAGTGACTCATGTCTTGACAACAGAAACTGTGCATTTCTGATTTAATTACGACATATTAGATAATCCTCTGCCTGTCTCAAAGGACAAGAAGGAGCAGTGTGACTAAGAAAATCCTAGGTGGACAAATGGATTTTATATGGTTTTGCAAGATACTTACTTTAAAAAAGTGGTACTATGTTTTATGCCGACCCTGTGTCAGGTGGAAGGTCCGCTGGGTCCCTCTAATCTAAGAGCGGTAGTGGGTGCATGTAAAAAAGTACACAAACAGCCCACGTGGATGGTGAGCTTTCATATACCTCCTAATTTATAGCAATCTGCAGTTTGGAGATCTCTTGAGATGGAGGGTGTGTCTATCTGTGGGTTTGATTCTTGCCTATGGATTTCTGTTAATTCTTTTAAATGTTGTTTTTAACCCATTTATAGTGTCAGCATCTGAAAATTCCCACAGCACAGAGTCCCACAATTTAATTATATACTTCGTGGAAAAGGTCTGCTTTGTCTTGAAAACTCATAAGATACTTGTTATATTTCCCCTACTTTTTCCAATAGGAAAAGCAGTTCTGAGATATGATGGCAGATTGTTTCCTCTACACCCCTTAGAACTTAATCTTTATAAATATTAACAACATGATTTTATCCCTCATAATTCTCCTTGGCTGCCTCTTGTCCAAGCTGAAGATCCAAGTCTGTTTGATCTCTCCTTAGGCAGCAGGCTTTCCGTGCTCAACATCAGCCATTGCACCACCCTGAACCTTTTCTGCTGCTTCTTCTTTTTTACTTCAAGGTGGGACGAAGCACTCAGAAATAGGTTCTAACTAGTGTGATTTCTTAAAAAATCATGTGACCATGTAAGAAATCTGTACTCCCATGACCGTGGAAATCCCTTTGTCATTGATACTGTTCCTGACGGCACATCTGAGGTGTTATACTTGATTACTGTTAGTTTATATATCGTGCATTATATGGATGTGTATTGATAAACTTAATAACATGTATTTATCCCATGCATTCTAATCTTTCTGCTTAAATTGTCCATTTCACATGGGTGCAGCAGACAGTAGATTCCAGGAGAATATTTAATTTAATCTTGGCATTGACTGTACAGATTTTTAGCTTTATTAAGCACACGGCCTGATATTGCTGGACTGAACAGCTACTCATCAGCAAGTGCTGTAAAATGCCTTCTCTCTCTGCCACAGTAGTGTGCCTACCTCACCCACTTGCTGCAGCCACCCCAAACTACAGCCTTTTTATTGCAAGAATACCTTTTTTTAAAATGTCTTGTACTTAATCTTTTAGTTCCTCAAGACCTGTGGCCTTTTTCATGTTCTCCTCTCTTCATTCCAAGACGAGGAGATGCTGCCAGATAAAATAAACAATAATGATAACAATAATAATGCTGTTTAGGGGGTAAGACGATTGCATTTGATCCTTCATATTGCCATACAGGTAGGGCAGAAGTTGGGAGTTTCTACCTTCAGTTGTCTGCCTTACCAGTTGCAAGCAGGGAGCTCAGCAGGTTGCTGTCCTGGGCTCCACGGAAGGCTCCTTGCAGCTTCTGGAGGACATCACTGTTCCACCTTTGTTCCTGCTTTTAGTTAGAAAAACTGAGTGACTCCAAGAAAACATTATTATTGCATTAAAACCGGATAGAGCTTGTTTTCTCTCAGCAAAGAATAAAATTCTGTGGCTGAAACTTTTTTTGGCCCTTTCAGGATCAGATGCAAATCTTTGATAACTTTTTTGTTTGTTTTGGTAATGAAGCAAAATAATAAAACCAGGTCAGTGAGGCTGTATGAATCATGCAGGTGGTTAATGAAATTTCAGAAGTAGGTTCTGAAAGTTGGGGGGGAAAAAAGGGATTTGAAAAAAAAATAAGAAAGTGGAGAAACAGGCTTGATCACACACAATAGGGCTTGGGTGGAGAGGACAAATAACTGTATATAACTTGACAAGACAAGAGATTGTAGAAACAACGCACGAAGACAGGTAGAATGTGAAAAATATATGTGTATGTTCCAGTAAATAATGGACACATTGTAGTGTGAAATTCTTGGTTCAACAAACTGAAAAATAAACCCAGAAGATCTAATCATATATTGCTTTACTTTATACTTTGTCACTAAAAATCCACTGGTTTTAAATTCCAGATCAGCTTGAGGCTTACCAAATGTAACATGAGTTTTATGAGAGGAGTTTGGCTGCTGTAACTTTGCCTTCTGTAGCTGTCTTTTTTAGATTTATGAAGAAAAGTCACAGTATGGGGTCTTTTTGTTTGTTTTTATTTCAATAGTGGAACGATGAAATATAATCTTGCAGACAAGGAAACTATAACATGGTAGCAAATGACAAACGTATAACTATTCCTATCTGAAATAATGAAGTACTAATGTAAAAGCAATTGTTTGACTCAATAAAAATTTAATTTTTCAGTAAAGATTTGTCATGATAAGCATATTTCTTAATGCCTGAGTCTTTCAGATTTCATTCCTGTTACTCATTGGAATTTTAAAAAATAGACTGCAGGTGAGTATGTGAAGGTGAGTATATTTCACAGTGTTTTAATGCAGTAAGACAAAGTACTTCTGTTTACTGCATGAGAATGGTAAAGTATTTTGTGTAAAGGAAGATTACAAAAAACTTAAATGGAAGCCAGGCAGATTTCTAGATGATCACTCAACCATGTATTTTTAAGATAAAATGACAGGAGCATGTATGAGGGAGCATTCCAGGTAGCAGCCAGAAAGTACTTTGGAGCATGTATTTTGCATTGGATTCCTACATTTTCTGACCTTGCCAGCTGACTGTTATTAAAAACACAGGGCTGATTCCTGGTTTAGAGAAGGCTGTTCTTGCCTGGAATCCCTTAGTACAGGCATCTCTAAAACCTGAGTCCACTAGCATTTGCTGCTTTTGAAGGCTGCAAGCTGCAGGCTGTCCCTCGTCAGAGAGGTGTCAGTAGAGTCTGGTCACAGGGGATGGGAATGTGATATGCGCACAGGGAAATGCAGCTGCTCGGCAAACACACGCTTCCCTGGAATGAATTATTTCCTCTTTTAGCAGGACTACAGGAAGTAAGTATGTTGTGTTACTCTGCTGGCTTCAGGTACAGCTGGACCATATAGGAGCGCAACTCCCAGGGGCGTATATGGTCTTAGTAGTAGTGGGCAGAATAGGAAGATTTATTCACATTATCCAGTATGTGGCCACTGATGTAATTTGCATTTTGAATGGATGAGACGTTGCTTTAGTGAAAAACTCATGCAGTGTTTCTTTGTTTTTTAAATTGCAATACTTCACCTGCCACACTTTGCTTCCTTTTCTCTCTGGTTAATTGAGGGATAGCCCAGAACTGAAAAGCTTTCTGATATCCAGAGCCTCATCTTGGAGATATTTGGACCCCGGGTTGTGGGCTAATCCCACTCTTAGCTGAGAGTAAACCATCCTTGGAAAAAGATGGTGGTGTACTAGCTATCCCTCTTTCTAGTGTAGAAATAAAAGCTCAAATTAAAATTTGGGCATCTGTTTTGTTCCGTGGCAAATTCAGACATGAAGTGTCTTTTGGCTTTATTTTTACCACCCCAGAATTTCAGATATTTCTCCTGTTTTTTCCTGACACAACCTGATGCATAGGTTTAGGAAATCAAGTGCAGTACATTAACAAATGAGAGAAAATGTGATCTTCGCTCAGAAGTTCTTGGTTTCCTTATGGAACAGTACTGATAAAAGCAGTAAATAAATAAATAAAAAATGGGAAAATAGGCTGCATTGTTAAATATTCCAACTGCTGAACTTTTAACACTTAACCAGCATTGCTGGAACCTCCAAAGAGGAAAATAAATGAAGCTCAGACTCATATTCTTGATATGTTAGAGCTAAAAGCCAGCTCCCCCCTTCCCCAAACACAGAAAATATCAGGAATTGCTTGTGCATTGCAAAGGGATGCAACCTCGTTCCTTTTGCCATTGACATATTGTTCGAAAGGCAAATTATTTGATGGTTAGTTTTGCTGGAGGTGTTGCTGTTTTGACCTGGGACTGAGCCTTGGGTAGTAGCAGGGAAACGTGCCTCAACATCACCTGGTTGTATGTCCCTATGGCAACCGGGTGGGGAGGACAGGGAAGACGGTGTCTCCCAGGCCTGGAACAATGACGACGTTTAGAGATGCTTCCTGAAAGATGTTTACCTGCCAGTTGCTCCTGCTTGTCTGAAACATGAATCATGACTGTCTCCTTGACCAAGGACATACAGCTGATCCATGTGGTGCCAAGACTCCTCTGGGAAATCCTGCAGAGCAAACTGAGCTGGCTTCAAAGGGAGAATTGGGAGGAAGAGCCTTGTGGGTATCACAGGGTGTGCTTTTTACACAGCAGCAAGGGAAGAAGCCCTGTTCCCATTAACATGCAGAGAAATGGTGCGTTTCGTTCCCAGCATTGCGTGTGTTTACCTGGCACAGGTGACTCGTGTTTGTGTGAAGTATTCTCCCTGCTGCAGGGCAGTTGCACTCAGGCATTGGCAACCCCAACACCTCCTCCCATCTTTTCCCACATGGCCTGTACACACCTGGCACTAAGCACATTGCTCCTCCTGTTCCAGATGCCTGCTCCATAGCTGTCCTTCACTGTCCTCTCCCAGCTCCCTGTGCCACCCCTGCCTGCCTCACTGCTGAACATCTTAAGTAAACATTGCAGCCATGTTCTGCTCTCTCCATCCGACTTCTTGTGTTGCTTTTCTGTGTTTCCTTCTGTTCTGTGCAAGGCACTGAGCCCGAATAACTACATGAAATGCTATACTTAGACCTGACCTACTAATTCAAACATAATACTTGACACAGTTAATTTAGACTTCGCCTTTCCCTGCTTGCCGAGCACTGTCACAGAGATCTTTGTTTCCTGAAAATGATTTGGTGCTTATTTATGTCTTTAAGTTGATATCTCCTTGATGATCCTCTTCAGTGGAGGGATAGCAGATGCTTGCAATTCGAACAGTGTGGATTGCAATTAGTTAAAAACGTTGGGGTGGTGTGTGGCACAAATGCTTGCAGTGCCCAAACATTGGTGTGTAAATTTTACATTTGTTTAAGGTTGTGTAGAATTGGGCGAAATTTATCTGAAATGTGAATGATTATTTTTAGAGAAAAAAATCATTGCGAATTTGACACATAGGGAGGCCTCAGGTTTCTGGACATGGTAAAGTGAGAAGAGTGAAGTACGCATCCCATGTCGTCTCTGCAGATGGCTGTCCCAGCGGCCTGTGCTGCAAGCACTACTCTTTCTCGTGAGTGCACCTCCAGGCTACATGAAAAACTCCCTCAAACCTCCACTCATGCTGGTCAGCGTTGGTTTCTAAACCCAAATAGAGCAAACAGGGCAATGTACATGCTGTTGCTCCAGCACTTCACTACTTGGAAAGAGGAGGGTAGCATCTGTGGGGAACCAAAGGCAAGTGGGGAGCAGGAGTAGGGGTCCCCAGAGTCCCCACAGGAACAGGGATATGTGGATGCAAAGAAGGCTGCCTGGTGGGGAAGCAAAACCAGGAGGTGGAGGCTAATGTGAACTCAAGCCCCATCCTGAACTGAAAAGTCTGCTGGCAAGACTCTGTGCATCAGTCTTCCAGAAAGACTTTTTCTGCATCAGTCTTCCTTAAGGAAAGCCTGTCTGTGAGCAAATGGCTTCTAAAGTGGATGCCAGTGACAGGTAAAATGGGGCAAGAAAAAGTGAGATGGTCACTGGTTAGCTTGGAGGCTTTACAGTCAGGCACACTAGATGAGGTTTTGCTAGGCTAAAGATCCTGCTGTTTCAGACCTATCAGTGGTCCTCTTCAAAAATTCAGAAAGCATGGAAGAAATACCAGGAAGAAGGGGAAAAAAAGGTATGTATGCTTACATTTTTCAAGGTGGAGTGGGTAGGAGCGGGGAATAAATGACTAGTCAGCTCTCTGTGGTTCCCCTCATTAAGCCACTTGTATGCTTGAAGGTAGATGCAGGGCTACCCAGTGCTCCCACCATGATTTTGTCCCTGAATGATTGAAAAATTCCATATTTGTTATGGTAAAGGGAAAATTCCAAGGTGAAGATAAAAGCATAAATAGAAAGATCTGATAGAAAGAAAACTGTAGGAGTTTCATGCCTCTGAATCACCTAAGACTCATTTAATAACCAATTGTTTCAGTAAAACAGCAGTAAAAGAAATTTCCTATTGGCACAGGTTTTCTTCAACGGCTGCCAAGCACAAATCAAGGAATGTTTACTTTGGTGCTTTTGTCTGGCAGAGAAGGATTGTTTCTGGCAAGTACTTTATATTGTATTAAGATATCAGTCAAAACAAACAAGAATGTGAAAATTGCATTTTAAGAGCAATTTAAAGCCACCATGCGGAGTCTCAAACATTAAAGGACACAGTGACGGTAGATGTGGTTGGTTTGAAAATATATATATTTGCTTCTTTTAAGTTCTTGATGTGAGCAGAACTCTTCTTGATCTATGAATCAATTATTTTTTGCACAGGGAATACTGCTTAGTCTTTACAGTGAAGAGTGAGTGTTTCTCCCTGCCCCAGGACATCCCAACAACTAATGTTCTTGTGCAAAAAGTATTGATAGATACCTCATCTGCAGGCAAGTCAAAACTAAATCCTCTATTTCCACCATCAAATATCAGAAGGATTAGAGGAAAGGAAAAACAGCAGATCAAAGCAGTGTCATTAAAATATTTGAAATTCTTTTGAATTAATAACTTATCCATTGCATATAGCAAACAGTAAGTTAAAAATACTTCAGGTATGTAATTTTTTCTTTTAACTTTACATAGTTCGCTTAATGCATGACTGTTGAAAAACACTTTCATGAATATTTTTTTTCCAGTTGCTTTGCTGTACGACTTCACCTTTGAATTTTTCAAGCCGGCAAAAGCTTCAGTAGCTCAGTGTGCCCAAAGCTCCATGCTGTTAGTCCCACTACAACATCTTAATTGCAAACCAGAGATGATAGCTCATGTTCAATCAGCAGAGACACAGGTAGGACTAGTGATCTATCTGAGCTCTGTTACAGCGTGAAGTCTTTCAGGGAATGCTGCAGGGTAACATGGAGAGAATAAAAATTAAAACTAGTGTATCAAGAGTGCAGGTACTCGTATCAAATCCACTCTGGTCCTCATCATTGCAGGGCTTCCAAATGGGGAAGTGCTCCCCAAACCAGGGAAGGGGCATGCAGCTTCCTCAGCTTTCTCCTTCTGCTCTCAGGCACAGCACCACACCAAGATGTGCCTTTCAGCAGTGCATGAAGTGCCTGATATTACTGAGGCCGCCGATGGGGTTTTCTCCTTCCTTTTCTCAGGGTGGGGAAATGAACCTATCAGATGTCTGATACATCTAATGTGTGAAAATGAAAACCTAACAGCATGTTCTTAGAACATAAACATGACTTATAAGATTATCATAATTTTAAAGATGCTGCAGTCAAAGAAATGCATCCTCCAGCTGCAGCAGCAAGTGGTGAAGGATGAAGAAGGTGGATGAGCAGATGCATTGTTAGATCCCAGAAGGAGGTGCAAGGGAGGCTCTGCCTGCCACACAGGTAAGTGCTGCTCCTACCTGAAACTTCCGTGGTGCTGGAAAACGAACATCAACAAACTGGTCTTGGATAAAATTCCAGTTGCCACAAACCACAGGGTGCAGGAATGGTAAATTTAGACATCCAGTATTCAAGATAGTATATCAGGGAAGGCAACAGAGAGGTAATTTAGATTTGCTGAGGGGACCTACTGTATTAGTAGAGATCCAGCATGACTTAAGGAGGTTTCCCAAACACCGACATCTACCTCCCCACATGCATCAGGAAGCAGCAACTGAGGCTGAAGCCAAGCCATTGCCCGCTAGAATGTGGCAATCTCTGAGCCAGAAGTGATAGAAAACATCAAGCACAAAAGCCACAGCATGATGCAGCAGTACATGTATACAAATGCTGCAATGCAAAATGATGCAATTTAGGATCAGTGACTTGTACTGTACAAGCTGAGGCAGTTAACTGATGAGGGCAGCACTGTAACTGCATGATCCTCTCTGAAAACTTCCCACTGCCCAGTCACATGGCATCTATCTTACTCAGGTATTCCTCTTTCATGGCCCGATCCCACACAAGAACTGGATCTTACCGATAATGGTGATCCATGTACACAGTAGAAGGTTTTCGCTCTACTGCCAACACTTCAGCCTATGCTGTCCAGCCAGCCAGCCCTAAAACTGCAAAGAGAAAAGGAAAGGAGGTGGAGGGAGATTTGGGTCCTGTGAGTCTTCACAGGTGAGTCCTCCTGCAGCAAGGATGCTCTCTGTTGAGTACTGTTTTTATCGTTCTAAATTACTTTACTTAATAGGTCCTCGTGCCCTGCCACTTCTCTCAGGCAAAATGCTACTGTGCATTGGGCAGCAGTATTAAGAGCCCACAGTGAAAAGTGGAGTCTAGAAAGGGATTGGAAATTAATATCACCCTCAATGGGAAGAGTCCCTTAGGGTCAGCATTTCTGTATGGAATATTTGTTTGAATTTGGATTTTGGACAGTCTACTACATTAGATAATCCTATAGTTGGCCTCCAGCTGTCTTTGCTTTGATGAACTCTCCTTTTGCTTCTAGTTTATTGTTTATAATATTATAATATATTAACTTACTGTTATACAATCACAGTAATCCCCTCTTAGGACTGATATCCTCCGCCATCTTTTAAAAATACAATTAAAAGTTCCATAAAAGTTTGGCAATTCACAGTCTTGTAGAACCAGACCAGCCCTGAATCTTCATAGTAGTCTCCCCATAGGGCCTGACCACACATGAATAAAAATTGTCCTCCTTTTATTGGATCTGGTTTGGAGAGAAGTGTGGTTTACATTATAACATTCCTGTTAGTGAGGTGACTAAATTCTTATTTGCCTCACTTGGAAGGCGTTTAAAATAAGGATTGTATCCTTGTGGTTCTAAGTTAGGAAAATATTCCTGTGTATGCTGCTGGAAGAAATGTGGTCTTAGCACATGCTACAGTCAAGCATATGTTTAGGAAATTTATTTTTGGAGAGAGGTGAATTTAAGCAGCATCTTAAGACCTGTCTTGAACTGGGACACAGTAGGTAACATTAACCTGGCCAGATTTCCCTACTGGCATCTAGTTTACCGAAGCCATTTGTAGCACCAGTAGAAGGGAAAAAAAACACACGGTATTAAAACTTTGCTAGCAATGGTGTTTGTACATACTGTAAATGTGTCATCATTTGCCTTTTGATAGTGTTTGTAACACTAAACTGTTAATTACAGTCTTGTGTAATCTTGAATTAGTAATTACAGTTTGGTGTAATCTAACTATTTATTTTTTATTTGTATTCTTTGTTCACTGAATTCACTGATGTTGCATAAGCTTTTCATTAGTACTGGTCGCTGTTGACATCAAAATTAGTAAGTAAATTTAGCACAATACACTTATGTGCAAATAGAACGCTTCTTAATGAGCCTTTGGGGGATTTTTTAGGTCATCCCTTTTTTCCCCCTTAAGATTACAGCAGCAATATAAAGCTTCTTTACCTTCCACAAGTCCTGACTGCTATCCTGCATTCTTGAAGCCTTCTGCTGTGTTTTCACAGCGGCTCAATGCAATCTTCACAATTCAAGCAATAAAATGATTAAGCAAATTATCATAATATTATGATAAGATAAATCTATCTACCTGGCCACAGTTCATTTGCATTTTACAATTCATCACCAAATTTTTTATGGAACATGTGAAAACAAAATGCTTTTGACAAGAGATGGAGATAATCCTGGAGCCCTTTATTAGCATGGATAATGGTAACAGAAGAGGTATAAATCACTGATATACTGCTGCTCATTACAGAGATATTTAAATATAGTAATAGGCACATTTGCAGCACTTAGCATTGTCTAAATCATCTCAAATAGAAATCAACCCATAGATTTCTGTGACATTCTGTCTCAGGTGCTTAGAATGAAAATGATAGAGAATGAGGAGCTGAACAAAAGGTTATTACCTAACCTCTCCGAGTCCTGAAAGCCTGTGGATTATAGGTTATTACAGTGCCTAAGTGATAGGGATATTTTTGATAAAAACTTTCTTTTACCTCACAGAAGAGTCACAGATCAAAAAGTAGGGGCTGGTGGACAGAGGATCAAAGCCAATTTAGGCTGTCTGCTTTGCTTTATTTTTAGGTCTTTGTGTCTTCAAAATGGGTTCTAATTGTTTCTTGAAATGCTCCTGCCTTCAACTCTATACTTCTGAATTCAGTTTATTTTTTAAGAATGTGATCTGTTTCATTCACCAGCAAACTCCTGGATAAAAATGATGCAGGATGCAACAGTGGCTCTTTCTATCTCGAATACATAATCAGTATAATTCTTATTGCAAGGAGAAGAATGTATTTTTCTAACACAAATGAGAGAATAATAAAGAGAAAAAACACATCAAGCTAAAAGTCAATAAGAAAGGAAGGTTGAGCTGGGTGTTCTGTGTTTGCAGCTCCCTCAGGAGTGAAGGGGAGGAGATTCACGTTACCAACAGCAGATTCTGGTCCTATTTTAATCCAACATTTATAGCAGGTATCACAAATGCCTATGAAGACTGATCTTGTGGATTGGTTCAGTGATAAAATATCGGATTCAAAGGTATAGGATCTATTGAAATAAATCACAGCTTGTCTGAACTACACTGCATATGTCATTTGAAAGCATTGCATAATTCCAGTGATTAGGCAAGTTTCTGTGTTCTGTGGCATCTTTGGAGTAGCAGTAGTGTAACTGAGGTGAGATTATGGTTTCTTTTCAGCACGAAGAAGAAAGCCATTGCTGTTGCTAACATCATGTTATCAGCTTCAGTTTCTTTGTAATGCCAATAATTCTCCACCCCCTGACACCTTCTCAGGAGCTGGACTGATCCTGCCTGGTAGCAGAAAACACACACCTGTGTGTGTCTTCAGAGCCGTCAATTATTCAGTGTAAACTGCCAGATGAAAAATACTTGTAGTGATTCACCCTCTAAGGAGTCAGCTCATCAAAGTGGTTTGAACCATTCCCAGACATTCTTCCAAGGTAGATTAGACTGGACGCAGCTTCATCTTGTATTTCAGATTCCCAATTCTACTACTTTTATTTTTGTTTAAATTACTGTCTTCTAAAAGTCTCACTGAAATAAATCATACCACAGAGAACCCAAAGCCAGCAGAAACTTTTGCAGTAACAGAGATGAGACTTGCAGGAGCACCTATACTCTGCAGGGAGAGGCAATGTGTGATGAAAGAGCTAGAAGAGAAACCCAAGGAAATGACTGTTAGGAGAAACTGGGGTTGTTATCTTGCAGCCCTGTGTAAGAAGATGGAATCAGACTCATATAAACACCTGATAGAAAAACAACAACAACAAATATAAAGAAGATGCTAATGATAGGCATGAATTTGAACCACGGTAATCTGCAGAGCTAACAAAAACCTCATTTCTTAAATGGAAAAGAGGAAATACTTCATATAAAGACCACTGAAAAATCTGTGTAATTAGCCTCTCAACACAGATGCTACTCAATTGAATTCAAATTAGGGAGTAAGGACTCCTATGCTTGCTAGGATTCATCTGAATTTGAAGTATAAAATTCAAATGTAGATTATCAAACAACAGTATGATTTATCTGTTAGATGTATCAAAAGAACTAAGCCTGAGGTTTGAATGGCTTTAAACCCCCTAGTGTAACATGGTATTTTTGCTCTCTCTGATCACTTCTTCATCTTTTTTTTCTTAAATCTTTTTAAGATTTCTTTTTGTCTTGAGCAAAGCGCACTGTTCATTCATAAGGGAGATTGCTCAAATCCCAAAGTCTCTTTTATTTCTGATTTCATTGTGTGAATGGTTTACTCAACTCTTTCTGGATGAAGAGGGGCCCCATGCACACTTGTGCTGCCTACTCCAGCTGGCACTTGAGCACCCGTGACTGAAGCCTTAAACTCACCCCTCCTGCTCTGCTCTAAACTTGCCGGTCTCATAAACGGCCAAGCATCTTCCACAAGGAGGTGAGCCCCTTTGATTCCTCCTGCTTGACAAAAATAGCTGCTTGTCTCAAGATTTTACCTTGAAACAATTCTGGGTACAGAAAGGCATTAGGAACCCATTAATGTTGCAAAGTGTTCTTCCTGAGACATCTGTAGAAAGTACTTTTTAAACACTATAGGTTTAAAGCTGTATTTCTTAACTGTAGAAGTGTGTTTTCCCCCTAAGTATTTGATTATCTGTGTAAGAAATGCTGTTCCTCTTTTTTAGTAATCTTAATGGACAAATGCCTTTCCTCATGGTAATTGTTTATTGTAAATAGAACTTCTCAGTGCATTAGAGAAGGTGGGAAAACAAACTTATACCAGATGTTAGTCCCACTATTTAATGCATTATTGGCAGGTACTCATATTATGGTGATGACTGCAGTATAAAAACCTATGCAGGATAGAAACCAGCAAGCAAGAAGCTTTCAAATTGCCCAACTGTACAGCTCTGGTATTCTATTTTGTTGTATGTGATCTGATAGGCTTCACTCTATTCTCCAGAATATTTCATTGGACCAAATTCATTCGTAATGTAACTCCATTGACTTTAATAGACTTGTACCAGAGCTTAGTTTGGTCTATTGTCTGTCAGATGTTTTACGTATGCAGCATCATTTCTAGGAGAAGATTACTTAAGGATAAAAATGTTATCTACATTTCAAGACATGGTCCATCTTCCAGTTGAAACCTAAGAGAGAAAAAATAAAAATATCAACAAATTAAGAATTGGCAGTTGTCCAGGAAAATAAGTTAAAATATTTTTTAAAATAGTGATTTTTTTTCTATATTTCCTTGAGAAACATTTTTATGATGTTGGAGAGAAAGCTGGTTCGTGAGGGTTTTTGTTTATCCTGTATTTAATTCATTTCTATCTTCATGATTAAAATGCATCAGTCAGCTACAGAGACTAATTAGGCTATGCTATAACAAGGATTACTGAACTGTAATTATTATTTATTCAAATCAGTGGAAGAATTACCAAGGCTTATGTTAAAGACAATAGAAGCTAATGGAGGAAGAAGTGGAGGAGGCCAGTAGTGATTTTAACTGCATATTGTCAACCACACAGCAGTGCAAAAGTAGCTATCTAATTGACACCCTGAAATAGGGGCCTGCTGATGTTGGCTCATTAGTCATTCATTTCTACCATATTTTTAATCCTTTTTTAAAAGCCTTTTTAAACCTCTTTTTAAAGAAATATCATTGGGAAAAAATTGTATGCGGGGTATGAACAATAGTATCACTAGCTGGTTGATGAAATAAAGTGCCAGGAAAAAGCTACAGAGATATATTTGCCTGGTATTTTCACTGTATTTAAAATGTGGGGGTTTTTGCTCATTCTCTGAAAGACTCCAGACTGCTTAATTGCTGCAAGTGCCCACGGCTTTTCATCTGCAATTTTAACCCACCAGTTACTTCCCAGCTGCACTTCTAGCATTCGAAAAAACCAATTCCAGCTGCATTTTAATTTCACTGAAAAGTTTCAACACTCTCCAAATGGAAGAGTACCAGGCTGAATAGCCCAAGGGCCTCCTTCCCCTTATCCCCTTCCCTCTGCACAAGCTCCAGCAAACAAATTTGTCAGGGCTAGTGCAGTCTGCCGGCACATTATGGTATAGTACCAGGGTTTAATCTAGGCAAAGATCCTGATCTAGAGGTAAACTGGCTGATGTCAGAACATCAGTATTAGCAGTCCAGATTTCTTTTCCTCTGATCTAGCATGAAATGCTTTGATTCATTTCAACAAAAATGTTTTAATTCTGGTCAATTAAAAAATATTTCCATTTTACCCCATTGGGTAAAAATTGAGATTTTGTATAAACTGTCTTGCATTTAGTTGTACTTTCTGGAAATGAGGCCCAATGCCACTCAGGACTCTAGATGCTAGTAATGAAAAGAAAAGAGGTAGCAATTTAAAGCTGCAGCTCCTTTTCTAGTTCTTCCCTGCTCTCAAACTTTCCAGATCCTAGATTTGTCTCTGCCTTTGTTAATGGGATTCCCCCAAAGTCATGGGAGATGAAAAAACAGGGTAGGGGGTTGTGTGGGGTGTCGGGGGGTGTGGGGGGATGTGTGAGAGATTTTAACAATGCATGTGTCTTGCCAAGGGATAATCAATGTGTAAAATCACCTTTTAGAGATTTTTTTTTTCCACTTGATAAAGAAAAAGTGTGCTTGTTTTCCTCCTGTGCAGCCTCAGGTCATGTGCATTTCTCTTAACTTCATGTGCACACACAAGGAAAGGCACCTGGTAGGGCACGATCACAGCCTGGGAGGATATCATAAAAGACCTGAGGTGCAGTCATTGCTAGGGCATGACTGCATGAATAAGAGTTCAGTGTGTAGGACCCCAAAGTCTCCTGCACTCCTGCAAATTTGAGGACTGTCACTTGCCACAGGGAACCATGAGCTAAATCCTTTTCTCTTAATGAAAGCACAGCTGTCACTTTCAGGCTAGTTAAACCTTGGGGCTCCATCACCATGAGAGTGAGATTTGAGAGATGAGTTCATTTGCCTTCACCTCTACAAATATGTGTTCTTACAGTCCATTTACTGGAACTACGCAGTGTCTTCAATACTAGCCTAACAATTCATAATGATTTCCTTGCTCCTAGCAGTGTGTCAACTTCAGCTCAAACCTGAAGATTCAGGTGATAAAAGTTTGTGTCCAGATGGATTATATGTGTTGAAAACAAAATTTTGTATTGTTAGTTTCGTATAATGTGTCCGATTTTTTGCATCCGAGCTCCAAAATTCTGCAACAAAGATGTAGTTTTGCTACATAATCTTCTTATTTGTTTTTAAATCTTTCATTCAGATTTATGCAGATGTTCAGTCTGCAGCTATGCAAAACCTCAGATGGTTGTAGACATAGAAAACAAGATCACAAGTGTTTACATAAGCAAAATCCCTCAGCAATGCTGACTTGAAAACCTGAGCTGACTGTCCCCACTTCATATCTGCATAGCTGGCTGATTAGCATTTGGTTTTTAACTTACCTCTTCAAAGTAAAGCAAGTGTACAGCTTGGTTCTCCCGAAGCATTTATAAGTTTGTACACAGTAGCTGAAACGGAACTTTAGGTGTCATCGCACTGATCCCATCTGTCCTTGAGCCTGCATAAAAAGAAAGTGCTGATACACGCTTCCACACTCAGAAGAGTGTTCTTGGGTTCTACTGACAGACATTGCTCTGTTTCGACTACTGCTGTTATAAAAGCCCCTTGGAGCAAAGACATCCTTTTTATTTTTGCGTGGCACTTAGCATCGTAATGTCCCAGTCTGTCACTAGGGCCCTGAGATGCAACGGGAATAGAAATACAGGCACTTGGAAAATTCTGCTCAGCTGGCTTTCTCTTGCAGGAATTTGGCTTTGCTCTTGATGAGGTCATGTGAAAGGAGCATTTATTTATTTATTCATTATTTTTGCATATGTACAAAAAGGTTCTGGAAGTGCACCCTCAGCACCTTTTACACAGCTACAAATTATCTTTATAAAAATAACACTAAAGCAAAGTGCAGAGCAGCTACTCAAAAATAAGTAGTTAAAAATACATTTGGCAAATGAAAAGCTGGAATCACATTTCTATACCAGTGAGATTCTACCCCCATCACAGCCACATTCAGGGAAAAAGGGTCTTTATGCTGAACCCATAGAGTCAACAGATAGGAGCTCTTCCAGACTTTGAGTACTTGATGAGTTCCAGAGCCTGAAGGCCAGATGTAAACTCCACAGAAAGCTTCAGATTTCAAGTGACTTTCTTGACACAGTGGGTGTAAGATTCCCTATATTGCTCTTCTGTGTTCCTATCAAGCAATAAATTAAATTTATTCTTCCAGCTATTCATATCTTCAATATTATATCCAACTAAGAAGGACAAGACTCACACTCTGAAATTATTGAGATCATTTTCCCATCAGCAGCTGTGTAGGAAAGTAAAGATACAACAAAAATTACTGGGTGCTTGCTAGTTTGGGGTCTCTACTAAGGTAGAAATAATGGCTATCTGCTTCTGTTGTGCCTCAAAGTATTTCTTTGGATTACAGTTATACAAAAAATCTGAATACTTCATGGAACCAGTTCTGCTGAAAGTTTTAAAATTGTATTCTAGGTGATGTTCTTTGTGAACAAAACATTGTACTCTGTAAACCTGTAATGATATAGTCATGCAGGCTGATTAGTTTTGTCAGGCACTGCAAGCTGAGGATCTTCCTTAGGGGCAGTATTTAGGTTTTGGGATTTTTTTAAATGTAAATTGTTTTCCTTTAATATAAAAACTTTTTACCTTGTTTTGTTTAAAAAATGCATCCACATCTGTCTCACTTACTGGTGTCATTCATCAGATGCCATGAGCTACATAAGGATGTGCTCAGCCTGGATTTCAGAGGAAATGCTCAGAAGGAAAATCCAGGTGGAGATATTCCTGATGCTGGGGAGTCCACTGCCATCCTCTCAAGGTCAGCACCAGATAGCTGTGGATACTACGAGCAGGTATAATACAGGAGGTAGGGCAATAGGAGCTGAAGCACATCACAGAACTGAAACTCACACACCTGGAACCTGCTCCAGTACCTAAACAGTGCCCAGAAATAGCCTTAGGTTTCATTTCAGTGATAAGAAGAGTGAGTGCAAAGTTTAGGGAATTGAGCTAAGGTTTATAAGACTTAATGTTTGGAACTGCTATTCCTTCAAGAGGAAAGCATATAAAGCAAAAAGTTTCAAACTTCTTAAGACATACACAGTAACCTTAGCAAAACTGAGATAATTTAAATGTATAATGAGTTTCTACTTGCCCTACTGAATTGTAGGGACTTTTCCTTATTGGTAAAAATACATGCAAAAAAAGTCAAAAAGACTATCATTTAAGGGCTTTACATCTGTAATACAGAAATTATAATAACATTGCCATTTCTCATAGCGGTGCCAAAAAGAGCATTCATTAATGTTTAGCAGGCAGAGTACATCTCTACATAACACTGTCAATGAAAAGATGCAAAAAGAAAATCTTCAGTGTGTATAAACTAATACAAAGCTCTCCTAAAAGCCAGAGCACCTTGCCTCATCTGATGGCCAAGTCACAACTGAGGTAATTTCATCTTTTTAAATTCTCTTGTTTCATTTGGACACTCCAGCAGCATTTCACATCAATTAGGTACACATTTCAGCAGCTGTACCTCCCCTAAATATATTTATATGAATGAAAAGACTACTTTTGTCAGATTTTTACAAAATTGACTAGCTCGAACCTTTCAGCAACAACACAGATATTCTGTAGGTTTTCTGCCAGTTCTGGAAAATTCTGGAAATTTTCTGCTGACAAGCAATTAGCTTTCTGCTATTATTAAAATTATTCAATGGCATTTTTGCCATCTGTTATAGTGCGTACTCTTCTTAAATGCAATGAAATTTGACACTTAAAAAACAGTCAGGAGAGAAAGGTTTCTACACAAGAAGGACCTACCTCAAAAACACCATGAAAAACTAGGCACCCAGAACTGTAATCTCTTTTCATATATTGCCAAAAATGCAGTGTCTTTCACAGATAATTACATCCCCAAATGACCTTAGTTATGCAAAATCTTTTATTGGACTGCTTTCTTCTATCTGGAAACATTACAAAATGTTATAACCTAGACTACTGTTCAGTAGAAAAAGGAAACCTGTTACTTCTTCCAGACACGGTATTAATTCATAATAACGTCTGAGTAGGGGGGAGAAGTTGTGTTTTCTGGGTGATTTGCATTTTATTTAAAAAGGAATTGTGATCTAGTGAAACCCTAAAGAAATGGAGGTTAGCTCTTAGTTGGTAATTTCCTTTCTCTTTCTGAATACTTAAGCAGTTATCTATTACAATTTAAAGATGTTTTCTTCCAGGTCTTTTGGCTTCACATTTATTTTTGGAAAGCTCTAGGTGATGTTGACATTTTAATGGTTTTTTTCCAAATAAACAGGCATTTATTTTATGTCACTTTTATGTTTATAAAGTTATTTGTATCTCAGTCCTCCTGTGAGTCACTCCAAGTGCACCCCGACGGGGATCACTCTTCATGTCAGCTATAGAGGAGAACGTCTCTATTTTTAGATGAGTTTACAGTGCTCTGTAGTGCAATGAGTCCCAGCCCAGTCATACAGTCAGTTTCTGCCATTTATGTCATCTCCCCTGGGAGTTTATGATGAGGTCTCATATTTGAGAGTTGATTAGAAGAAACAAACATTAGATAACATCTAGGATATTTCAAGTAGCTTATACTTGTGTCTGTCCTGCCTACGTGCCATTCCTCGGACAGACTGTCTTCTCTGAGCCGTCATTAAGTCTGTGTGACTTTTTCACAGGTAACTGACATTTCAGAAAGTACACACGGACCTCGTGAATTTGTAGAGTCACTGGTCATTCCTAGAACAAATAATGCCTTCAGGCTCAGAAGGAGTTTGATTGCATGTCCTCAAGGCCATTGGATTGGCCATGTCTTTAGGGGTCTTCAGTGTCAGCTAACAGGCAATTGTCTATAAGCTAAAGTTCTCTGAATTGAAACATTGCAGTTGTACAGAAAATATGTCCATGATCACCTCGGTCAATCTACAGTTCCTATGGAGTATTACACAATATAGAAACTTATCACCTCCAGAATAGAGTTTGCATTTTTCCATGGAGGGAAAAAGAATCATTTGGATCAAAGAAGAGGCTACATTTAGCAGTGTCCTGCAATATATTAATAATTACCAACCACAGAGCCTTGGGTCCAGAGCTAGTCTAGATGTACTAAAGATATCTGCAACTACTGGAGGCTCCTAGGAGCCAGGTCAAGGATAAGGGAAGAAATTTTCTAAACTGCAACTACAACCAAAGGTATTGCTTGATGCTGAGGGGGAAAAAACCCACACAAGAGTTATGGGCAAGGAAACAAAGTTGCTTATCCTCCCTTTTCTATGTTTTTGTAAACAAGATTGTAAGATAAGTTTTTCTTCAGATTCCCGTTGGCAAGTTTTTCTCCCTCTAACTACAACTTTACAGGTCTTTGAATACTGATTGGTGTTGCCAAGAAACAAGAGTATTACCTACAGTGTCAGTCGTCCCTATAACTCAGACTCTGATGGCAGACATTTAGGGTTTTCGTATGCTTATCTTAAAGTATATACATTAAGTTTAAGCATCTTAAAAAATCAATGGGTATAAGAAATAAGGACGGTTTAACACTAATGTGGCATTAAACCAGTAACATGAGATTAAATTCAGCCAAATAGACTCCAAAGATCAAATAGAAGATAATTCTGGGAGTGAGATGTCTGGAAAGAAGAAGCAGTGAAAGAAACAAACTAATGGTGTTGAAAGTCTGTTTTGAAAGCAAACACCCAGTTTGAACTATTTTGTACAGAGCATGCTACAGGTTTGCCCTACTCCTCAAAACTGAGTTTCTGGCTGAAACAGAAATGTGAATTTTGTGCAAAAACATGAAGCCAACATGCACTGAAAAATATTTCTCCTCATCTCATGAAGCAATCCTCTAGTGTTGAGGCCCAGTCCATTGGTAGTCATTGGGAGAGCATCTCCAACACCACTTGGGCCTCTGCAAGGTCAGGCAAAATCTGGCAATCCACAAGGCTGGAGGTCAGGAGATCCGAGCCATCACAATGGGGACCAAATGTACCTCTGCCTTAGCTGAGAAAGGAGGACCTCTCTCAATCTTTTTCTCCCAAGCATTCACATTTGAGGGAGGGCCAGGCATGGAGTCACTGAGCACACCCTCTCAAAGCACATCTTAGCTAGCGCAATTGCTTTCTCCTCAGTTGGAAGGCAACTGAGGAGAAAAACCAAACCAAACCAACAAACCAGGACATAAAGGTCTGCAGGAACCTTAAAAAAGACTAGAGACCTGATGAAAATTATCTATATGCACGCAATGATCATAGTCCTCCAAAATAAAAAAAAAACAAACACCAAACAGTACAAACTGCAGACTAATGCCACTGAAATTGTATCTCTTGCTTTTATAATTTCTGGATCTTTTCCACTCAGAAATGTTTATTTTCTATTCATGTGTATACTGTATCTCTATAATGCCCATGGCTGAGTTCTCATAAAAGCAGTGCTAACTTCAGCAGCTCTGAACCTCAAAATAAGGATCTTGTCACATTGCCTTAGAGATTATCTGGTGCAATTAGTAGTGGCAGAAAGCCACAGACAGGGGCAAGTACCAAGAGCTAAAGTTAACATTCTCTACTTCAGGTGAGAATAGGAATTTACAGCACTTTTACTGTGGATGAACAGAAATAGGGCAGCATGGTATCCCACCACATCAACCTGCTTCTGCTCCAGCAGATGCCATTTTCTTTTGAACTTTCTTTTATGTCATATTTTTCTATTTCACATATTTCTGCATTGCGCTTTTTAACATTTTAACATGTAAAGAAATTTCTGTTACTAGTTTCACAATTTCTTTTGCTAAAAACATAGGAATAGCTATCACCATTATTGTATTATCATCACATCTTAAACTTGCACTCATTGCTAATCAGAAAACAATTCTAGTAACCCAAACACTCCAACTTAAAAACATATCGTGTAACTGTTTTCCTCTCTAACCAACAATTCTGACATTAAAACCTTGTTGGATAAAACACTAACTGCTCCATTTGAACATATATCTTGACTCATTTGTGTGAAAAAAATATTTTAGACCTGAATATTCTGTGCTTGCATTGCAGTGTTGAGAAAAGGGGAGGCTATAGGTTTTATTTAGGTGAGACAGATCTCTTTGCAACTTCTCTTCTGAGCTGCAGCGGAAAATAACAACCTTAACCTCGGCTGAGCAGGGGAATGGGAGCAGCAGCAGAGACATTTTGCCAGCCATCTCAAGAATCCAACCAGACTTGGAACAGATAATAAATCAGTATACTTCATTGCTAATGCAGGAATAAAGACTTGGAAATTTGTTTTCCACTGCTTTGTGGTCTTTCTTGCATTTTTATCTATTTAAAGTAAGGCAGCCTCCTCTTGAAGCAGAATACTTACATTTGACACCATCAGAGAGTGCAGTGACCAAAAGGTTGGTTGTTTTTCATCTATCTGTAATAGTAGAGAGAGCTGACAAAATGGAAAGATTTCTTAGCTGATGGTTGACACCTATTTTGTAGAGGTGGAAACCAATGCAAGGCAGAGAAGAATCCAGCTTTCATGCCCCTAGGTAGAAAGTGCACAAAGAAGTGTGACCTTGAGTAATCCTGGGGCCATGAAGAGTTCTGAGCTTCTCTGTGCAGGTTAGATGGCTACGAAGATCATAGGCTCCAACATCCCACTTGTCAGAGCTGCAAAGTTATCTCTGAACTTCCTTCATCTCACCTCCACATCCCCAGTGAAGAAAGGCATGGAGGAGAAATAGGCTTCCTCTCCTCTGCTTCTGCAATGGCTTCGGCATCTATTGTAACACAGGTGAGTCTAGAGCAAAGAGGCAGAGGAGAGGATATCACAAAGGGTCTGAGAACTGGTGGAGGACTTGTATCTTCATTAGTTTTGCATTTATTTTTACGGTTTGGGTTTGGCTTTTTTTTTTTCCTGTGCATGAAGCTGCCTCAGACATCATGCCCCTTATCACAAAGGAAGATTCTTCATAATTAATTATCAACATTATGGTCCCACTTCATAATTAATTTATTCATTCTTTTGCCTTATAACTGTTTCTCTACTTAACTGACTGACTTTGGTAATAGTTCTCTGCATAATTGATTCATATTGCTGTTGATTTTCCCCATTTTTATTTAATATCAAAAATGATTTGCTGTATAACTGCTTCATTGCTTAACTCATTATCTACACAATTGCTTGGTATCATAATTGATTCACTCCTTAACTGTCTCACAGGACAATGAACAGCAAGTAATGGCCATCCACTTTTCACCTCCATTTCCCTTCCTTATGTCAGTCTCTTCCTTTCTTTACGTGACAACCTGAAGCTTTCCTGACATCCATTTTAATCCCTCCTCCCAGTACAAAATGTCATTGCTATTGCCATTCCCCTGGTGCTTATTCTGATGCCTTTGGCTCCCTTTAGGGTCCTTCCCCATTTCTCTCCCAGCTGCGTCACAGATCTTCAGCTCTGTGTCTGTGCTATATTCACTATGCATTCTCAGAGTGTTTTTCAAATCTTTGTGTTTATCCCTTCTGTCCTCCTTTCACCACTTTATGTTCATATCTGTCCCCTCCATGGACATTTTTTCCTACTGACTCTTGTAATCTTTCTCTTGCACATTTATGCCTAGAAAGCATCGCTGGACTACTCCACAAAATCCTCTACTCTGCCTCCTCCTTGAAATCTTCCCTCAAACCACACTTTCTGCACTGCACACAATGCCTGCTACACCGGAGGCTACTACAGTATTACTATCCTCATATGACAGTGGTAAAACTTTAAAACTGCTGGCAACACACCCAGATTGCTCATGCATCCTTGCACATAGCACCACACTGCTGCTGATCCTAATTCTCTTCACAGCATATTATGTCCTTCTTAAAAAGCACACAAAGGCTAGTGACTTTGTCTTATATATTTGCACTGCCCTGCCTGAGATACCTGGGAAAAACTGTAAATAATAAATGCATTTCCAGACAGTTAAAAAGCCAATGCACAATCATCCTTAGGAAGAAAAGATCTTCCTGCAGAGATGACTCCCAAATTCCAATCTACTCCTTCCCTTTTCACTTGCTTGGAAATTATATTTTTTTCTGAATCTTCTGCCAGTATGAGCCAGATCTCTGAGAAGCAATTACAATGCAGCATGGAAAGTCCTGCCTGACAATCCCACTGCAGGACTCCTTTAGGAAAGCAGTAAGACCAGAGTTGTGAGGACATGAAATTCTTATGTATAACTTATATGATGCCCTGTGGGTAAAGATAAAAAATAAGTAACTCCTATGGACAATCTCCTCCCTTCTTTCTGTCTTCCTGCACACCGCAATCTGAAGCAGCTGCTGCTGCATGACAAGGATTATTCCTGCCTTTATTCAGCCAAAGGCAGTGAATACATAAATATTTCGTATACAAGGTAATTCTTGGGTTAGCAGAAAGGGATATTGGTCCAAATTGTTCTCCACCGTAAGGCACTCAGTTTTGATAGCTTTAAACATAGACGGTATTTATCTGTTTATTCGACAGGAAAAACATGCCTGATGAGAACCTAGCAAGATTTAATTTTCTAATATGAATGCCATTTCTTACTGCTGTCAACAACAGCACTTGAATAAATATTATACCTCTTTCCTTCAAGAATTCACAGCAGGGTTATTTCTGGCAATTGAAACAGCTTCCAGTGAGATACATTCTGCTCTTGGTTTCTTCAAGGAGTTCAGTGCATGACCCCATTTTAAGATCTCTGGAATGGCTGTTTAGCAACTCAGAGGATCAGGTCAATTGGTTTAAACCTTGTCTGGGTCCCAAGACTGAACTGGAGCGGCGCTGACAGGCAGCACCATTAGCAGCTACTGCTGCCATCTACGGGTAGCATTATTTTGGCTTTATTCCTCAGCGATTCTTTCTTCATTACAAGCAATATATACCTGTTCTCATGCGTAAACAAATATAATGGAAAAAATTACATACTCATCACTGATTTCTCCCCTAAAAAGTAAACAAAATAACAGAGGAAGGACTTCACCTATGTGTCCCCCTGAGAAGAATGGGAGAAGATTTTGAACACTTAAAATTATTATCTGTCATAGACAAGGAAAACAATGGCATAACTTTATTTTTCGCCTTCAGTATGTTGGGTGCTGCCTTCACTTTAAAACCACTGGGGCATACTCATCCTTAATATAACAGCACTGAAATGACTCGAAATGCACCTTATCATTTGTATATTCACTTGAAAACTGTTAGACCCCTTTTCTTTTAAACCCTTCAGTGGGGAAAGCCTTCATACACTTCATACACTGTTAACTCTCATACCTTCCTATCCTGGGAGGTTTTCAGCTTTTCCTTTAGAATTAAGAGCAGTTTGGGGCATTCATCACGCCTGACAGCTGTTAATCCCCCTGAACTCTATACAGTTACTGTATTAAAACATTTTAAGTAAGTAACAGGCCTAGTCAATGCTATTTTGGATTGCACTTGTGGTCCTTTTAGCTCATTAGTCTTTCTCTGACAGTGGCTAGTCCCAGATGCTTGAGGGGCAAAGTGAAAAACCTCCATAGTGGAGAAGTAATGCAAGGGCACAGAAATCAGTTACTTGCTATTATAGGTAACTGCATAGTAAAATCCCTTTCACAAGCCAACGACACTCATCCAAGAACTGATTTCAGTTTTTGATCCCTCCTGATTCCTGTGGAGAAGCTTTTCACAAGAACTGTTCTGTTGAGTAAAAAGCTTTTTAATTTCCAATCTACATTGGAATTTACAGACACTATACACCAAATATTCCTTTACCAGTAATGTTCTTTCACATAAACAGTTGGATTTTTTTCTTTTTCTGTCTATTTTTACTCTTCCATTTTGCTTAGAGAGGGAAACAATAATCCCTCTCAAGTTTTGTTTTGCCTAGTTAAACAAGCCAGTTTCTTTTTAATAATCTGCCACAGAAAAAGACATTTAACTCCCTTCAATTTTCCTGTTTACACAAGGATCCCAGCTTGAATTCATCTTTACTGTATTGAAGTGAATTTTGCATTTGAGCTGTATTTTGCATTTGAACTTACATTATACTCAAGGGTCAATGAAACTTTCCATATGAACCACTGAAAATATCCTACTTGATACAGCTTTGGGTTACATTTGCTCTCCTTGCAGCCATAGCACATTAGTGGGTCAACTAATAATGTCCCAGAGCTCATTTTACTTTCACTTTTCACCTAAAAGTACAGCAGATATTGTAATTAGTCCTTATTTTGCACTCTGCATTACTTTGCCATTTCTGTTACCCCAGTTTTTAAGGTCATTCACCACTTCTTAATCTTTCTCTGCAGATCTCACTGTTATAACCAAGGGGCTTATAACTCTGCAGATCAGTGAATACTGCGTGCCTGAAGGGATAAAGTTTTCAGGACACTAAGCATTTGTTTCATTTACTGTCTTTAGGCAGGACCTAATGGCTTTCAAGGGGCAATAGATAGATTAAAGACAAGCATTAAGCAACTTAGAATCATGAGATAGCAGAAAGTTGTTTGTCCTGTCCTCTCCTGGCTTGCAACTACACCATTTGTGCCTCTTCATGCAGAAATTAGTCCCTGATGCCCAGTTACTGAAATGGATAGCTCTGAAGATACTGCAGCCTACTAAAGGTGCTTCCAGACCTCAGTGAATCTACCTGCTGGTTAATACATAACAATCTTCGACATGGAAATGGTCAAAACGGGATCTGGAAGATCACAGAATCATGAAATGGCTTGGGTTGAAAGGGACCTTAAAGGCCATCTAGTTCCAATCCACGGGCAGGGACACCTTTGACGAGGCTGCTCAAAGTCCCATCCAACTTGTCCTTGAACACTTCCAGGGATGGGGCATACGCAGCTTCTCCGGGCAATCTGTTCCAGTGTCTCAACACCCTCACAGTAAAGAATTTCTTCCTAATATCTAATCTAAACCAACCTTCTTTCAAGTTTACAGCTATTACCCCTTGTCTTATCACTACATGTCCTTTTAAATAGACTTTCTCCATCTTTCTTGTAGGCCCCCTTTAGGTACTGGAAGGTTCTATAAGGTCTCACTGGAGCCTTCTCCAGGCTGAACAATCCCAATTCTCTCAGCCTGTTCTCCTATAGGGGGACTGATCCAGCCCTGTGTCATGTTCATGGCTCTCCTCTGGACTCACTCCAGCAAGTCCATGTCCTTCTTATGTTTAGGGCTCCTAAGCTGGAAGCAGTACTATAGGTGGGGTCCCACAAGAGCCGAGTAGAGGGGTTGAATCACCTCCCTTAACCTGGCAACATCACACTGGAAAGAGAAAAAAAATGAAAAAGTTGATCTCTGACACAAAGATAGAAAGTCAGTGGCACTAGGAGATCTCTCTAGCTCGTGATAGTGACTTTGCTTTCATTAGAGAAGATGAAAAGGGGCACTGTGTGATAACCAGCATATGTGGGTGCATTTGACCCTGAATGGGCTGGCTCCAGCTGCAGTCAGAGTCTCCATCTGTACGGCACTTCTTGCACACATTATCTGCCATCGTGTCCAAGCACAGAAGACAACTGCAAAATGCAAACTGGCAGATGATATAAAAGAAGACACTTCAGTAGTCATTGTTTTGGCTTTCAATTGCCTTAGCAAGCGCAGGACTTTGAAAGGGATCATTGAAGAAAGTAGCAAAGAGAATACACTGCACCAGTTTCTGAATCATTCATAGATGAAAAAACAACTGCCTGCGGACTCACAAACGTCAGCAATTACTGCTGTGGCAATGCGAGGCAATGTGCATACAACAGCCAAGCAGATGCAATGCATGTTAGGTAAGTTTCTGCTTTTACTTGCAATGAGAACAAACACAGCTGTGCTGGGACCAATGTCCCTGAAAGTTTATGGTGAAAGTGGTTTGAGAAATGGCTGTTCAGGTAGCCTGAGAATATAATAATATCTTTCTGATATACTGAAGTAATATTTATAGATTATTTTGTAAAAACAGTCATGGCTTTTACTGTTCTGCTTTATCACCACAGCAGCTGGAGGGAGGTGCTGCTGCAGATGCTGGCTTTGTGTAGATGCATTGTCCCAGCTGCAATGATGAGCTGTGCTGCTGTGGCACTGCTATGTCCTATGGTGGGTCACCTACCTTTACATTTATATAGATACACTTCAATGACTCCATCTGTTTTACTGATGTTACTGATTTATTGTAATTATTGATTCTGGTAGGAAGAAGAAAAGGTGTGTTTTTTGGTTTGGTTGTTTGGTTTTGGTTTTTTGTTTTGTTTTGTTTTGTTTTGTTTTTTGTGAGTATGTATGTAACATGAAAAATCAACTTGCTCCAAAATAAATGCTTCCTGGAGAAAACAGCAGTGAGATGAACTGAATTCTTCTCGTATTAATTTCCTACAAACATTAAGTACTTCTGTCTTAACAACAGCCCATAAGGAAAACGTGATTTTTCTTGTATTTTCTGGAAACATGTATTTTTGGCACAACGAAACACACAGCACAGTTGATCTGCTCCAGTGCTTACAGCAACTGTTCAATCACTAAGGTTCCAGACTCTCAGACCCACCGAGTTGCCCAGTGCTGCACGTTACTTGGTTAACAACTTCGAGCCCTGAAATCTCAGTCCCATTGCAGAGCAACAGGATTTGTCTGAAACTGTGTCTAGTTTAGCAGTTTAGGGGCTACAGTGGTAGTGCTGGGCTGAGGTTGGACTTGATGATCTTAAAGGTCTCTTCCAACCTTAATGACTCTTTGCTCAACCTCTGTCTTCATCCAGAGGGAAGAGAAATGTTGCTCAGGAAGGAATCAAGGGTCAGACAGGAGGCACCGGATCATTCCTGTCCTGCAGCACTGGGGCAAATCTCCCTGCCAAAATGCTCTGTTTTTCCCCCTTAAATTAGGGATGGGAGTATCCTAGCAGAGACAGCGCCTCTCATGGCTAGCTCCTGGCAGCCCAGCACACCGCAGGGCACGGGGGACCGAGGAGAGGACCCGAGCAAACGGCCTTAAACCGAGACAGGGGAGATTCAGATTAGATACTAGAAAAAAAATTTCACCGTTCGTGTGGTCAGGCGCTGGAATAGGCTGCCCGGGGAGGCAGTGGAGCCACCATCCCTGCAGGTGTTTAAGAGGCGCCGGGATCTGGCTCTGGGTGATGTGGTTTAGTGGTTTAGGGGTTACGGTGGTTAGGTTCGGTTGACGGTTGGACAGCATGACTGTAAACATCTCCTCCGACTTTGACGATCCTGCGATTCTATGATTATGTGGCCGTGAGAGTCTCCGCCTCCGCCGGGCCGGGCCCGCACCGCCCTCGCAAGCACCTCCCTGCGGAGGCTCGGCCCGCCCACGCCGCTCCTCTCGCCGCGGCCGCCGCGTGAGCC
>VZRE01007124.1:102703-154660 GCA_013396775.1 Cephalopterus ornatus
GACTGTGGGCGCCCGCCCGCAGCGGCCCCGGGCCCCGGCGGCGGCGCCGCCGTGTGGGGAAGGGGCGGCGGGAGCGGCGCGGGGAGCCGGCGGCACCGCGGGCAGAGGGGTGAGCGCTCTGAAATGCATTGTCCGAGGGGACAGCGAGGTCGGGCAACGCGGCTGGGCAGGGAGCGGGAGCGCAAGTGCCGGGAGGGGCGGCTGAGGGAGCTGGGGCTGCTCAGCCTGGAGAAAAGGAGGGACCTTATCGCTCTCTACAGTTGCCTGAAAGGAGGTTGTAGCGAGGAAGGGGTCGCTCTCTTCTCCCGGGCAACAAGAGACGGGGCCGGAGGACACGGCCTTAAGCTGTGCCAGGGTAGGTTCAGGCTGGGCATCAGGAGGAATTTCTTAACAGAAGATTAGACATTGGAATGGGCTGCCCAGGGAGGTGGTGGAGTCACCGTCCCCGGAGGTGTTTAAGGAAAGACTGGACTTTGCACTGAGTACCGTGGTCTAGTTGGCATGGTGGCTTTGGGTCAAAGGTTGGACTCGACGATCTCAGGGGTCTTTTCCAACATAAGTGATTCTGCCTCCTGATGATTCGCCTCATGTCCCGCCTCGCATTCCTTCTGTCAGGGTAGTTTTATACTCTACCTGTCGCAGTGGAAATTATGCCCTGTCTTAGTCTGGCATTCAGTGTTTAGAGTATTTTCTGCAAAATCAGTAAATGGCAGATTGTGAGTGATTGCTTTTCTTCTAAAGGGCAAGTGATGAAGGTTCGCTTTTTTAACAAAGAACAGAGTATGTATTTAGCCCTCACAGCTCCCACCAGCCATGGTGATTATGGTAAAGGAAGAGATTTAGAACCCTAGTGCTTGGTGGGATTTTTCCTAGAACATTACATTCTTGGAGGGCATCTCAGAAGGGCAGCAGTGGCAAAGTGTTCTGTTTTCCAGCTCTTGGGCACAGATCTTGTTAGTGGTATGCCTTTTCACTTCCAAACAAGCTCCGATAATCTCAACACAAAATATTTTGTCATAAATGAGAAACATTTTGGGGTAGTAAGGAAACTCATGGAAAGCAAACATGTTGGTTAAATACTCCTTCATAAAAAATAACGTAGGTTTGCTTTTTTTTTTTTTCAGATGTAAGCATCTCTGCATCACCATCTTTGCAAAGCAAAGGGAATATTTCCTTACTGGGAAATAGGAGGCTTTTTTTTGACACTCATGCGCTGGTATGCCTCTTGGAAGAAAATGGTAATTTGTTTGAAACAAGTAGCTGTTTTTAATGTCATGTCCTGAGTGGTTTTTTACTTTACAAAGTTTGTTATTTTTCCTTGGCATGCAATGTTACAGCTTGAGTTTTATGGATTTTTAGGGGGCTTATTGGTATACTGGGTAAGAAATACAGGGTTGTCTTCTCTTCAAAAAGGAAACAGTAAGCTTATACAATTTTGTTTGGAATAATTTATTACCCTGCTAGTAGTTAAAAATGCTAAAGAAAAATGAAATTTTAAGAACTGAGAATAAAAAAACCCCAAAGTTTTCAAGGTAGTGGTTGAAAGTGTATTTTTTGGATTCCTGCATATTTAGGATATTGCACTTTGAATATGCAACAATGTATCACAATAGGATTGAATGTGGACTCCTTTGTAAGATGCAGCTTTTAGGATACAACAGAGAACAGCATATAAAATATGGCTGCTCTTAAGCTAAAACATAGATAAGGGAATAGATTATTATGGATTCATGTTACTGTTGCAGGTGGCAGGGACGTACCTTGAGATGAAGTTCAGTACAGCTGAATTGACTTGTAACAGCTTTCCATTCCTGAAGAGGGGAGGTCCCAATCCCTTTACCCTGCCATGTGGTTTTATCTTTTTCCATGTGCCAGGAGCTTCTAAGGAACCTCTCCAATTCTTTTGCTTGATTGGTATTCTGAGACTCTGGTTTAATGAGCTGATGGAACAGCTGAGTGAGCAACCAGCTCAAAGTGTCAGGAGGAGGGGTAAGGGGAGAGGGAGCCTTTTGGTGATAGTAAACTTTTATATCAGCTCAGCTATTGAAAGCAGCTTCCTCTCAGATATGATTTCTGATGCTCAACTGCTGATTACTTCAGAACAATCGTGCTTTTGCCAGTGTTTCTTTTCATAATGGTTAAATCTGGTTCATGACAATCTTACTTCTACATTTTCAAAGTGGAAAAGGCGAGAGTGTTTTTAGGGACAATGTTTTACTATAGTTGCCAATATATTCAGTTTATTCTAACAGGCACTCGGAAGCTGGTAGACCTGAAGTCAGGGCAGTTGGCTTCATTTTCAGTTGAGTTTTGTACATCTTCAACGGCACTGAAGTTTTATGGCATAAAGAAGTCAGTATCTGCTTTTCAGGGTCAGAATTCTTGCTCATGGAAGTAACCACATGTGAGAGATGACATTCCATAATAACTCTAGAAAGCTCCCAGTGTTTATCCTGCTGATAGTGCTGTACTACAGAAGCAGCCATACTCTGTCACAGACATAATTTTGGGATGGGGAAACTTGGACATACTGACTCGTTGTGTTCTTTTGTTAGTGCTGGATCAAGAGATATATGTTTTATTATCTTTCATAACTGACACTCATTTTAACTTGGTGCTGAGTATCAGCGAGTGGTATTTCTGTAAACTGTCCAGATTTGTATCTCTCTCTGAATGTTGTTGCATTTTGTTTTGCTCAGGGTTCACTACTCAGCAGTCAGAGGTCATTGTATCTGCATTAGTGAAAATCATGGACACCAACCTGGATATGATTTACAAGGACATGGTCACTAAAGTACAGCAGGTTAGATCAGAGGCAGTGGTGGGGGTAATGTAAATAAAAGCCAAATACGCTTACTAATGAAATATGTGTCGCTATGTATTATGTTAGAGGGTCCTTTTCTCCCATGGTTGGTAATATTTTACAGTAAACAATCTCAGCCTCCTATGCCCAGCTTTTTTGAATGAAAGTAAACATCTTTTCCTTTCTTTTTGGGTTGAATTAAATGTTGCTGCTGATGGTAGATGTTTTCTGAGACTGTTGGATTTGACCCTGCAGGTGACTTTCTGCCATTAAGATTCAATATTTGTTACAGTAGCTCAGGAAGTGTGTGTGCCATGAATTCTGGGCAGTATGATAAACCTCTGCTTCCTTATGGTCTTCGACTGCACAAAAGCTTGTGCAAAAAGAGAATTGCAAAAAAGATTTGGATGGTTGTGTATGAGCTATTATCATTAGGTCATAGTTGGGTACGTAAAAGATGAAGTTTTATATTGGTTAGATAAAACCTTAGGGAAAAACAGGTACACGTGTGTGTATATGTAGAGATGAAGAAGAGAAAGAATATGGAAGATTCTGTTTGCTGAGTTCACTGAGGAGAATGAGGGAGCAAGAACAAGCTGGAGACACCAGGGGGTAAGAAAAGAGGTCCATGAAGCACTTTTTCTGTAGGGTTTTTCTAATGTGTCCAGTACTCTTATGGTCAGCCTGGAGAGGCATCTTCAGGTGCCGCTTAGAAATGCAGTGCTGTAAGTTTAGAATAGCATTTCATGACAAAACTGAAGTTAGAGTGCTGTGTCAGATTTGTAGGCTCTTAGTCCAGCATCAAAAGCAGGGGACTGCTTAGTAGAGGAAAGCCTTCAGAGAAGAGAAAGCAGTCCCTCTTTGCATGTGTGGAGGGTGTAGGATCTAGAACAGTGTCTGCAGACTTTTCCATCCTTGACAGTTGCAGGGGATTCTTGTTTGTCTTCTGTCAGTCCAGTGTAATGGACTGAGAAGAGCAATTAAAAGTATTAGTGCATGATTCTGAGAAGTGAAGCACAGTGACTCCCTTGCAGGGAGAAGTAAAACAGGAGGCAATTAGAGAGTATGGTTGTGCTGAGGAATTTTGGTCTTGAAAGCCATCTTTGCTCATTTAGCTCAGAGACACTTCTCCCTAAAGCCTTTGCTAGCTTCAGAATTTGAGGACTTGGAAGAAGCTATTTCCTAGGTTATTAATTGAATTATTCTGATCTGTGTTAGCACTGCTAATTTTGTTAAACATTGCCAACATTTGAGCCTAACTTGCTTATTTTGTCACTGTCACTTTATCTTGCCTTCTGAAAACTTGGATAATCAATCTGAAATTGCTGTCATACTTGTAGGCACAGATGAGATAAACCATCATAGTTATGATATGTCCTGAGGTTTTTCTTCCTTCTTTTAAAGGAAATTGCACTTCAGCAAGTAATGTCCCATATTGGTGGTGTGAAAAAGGACATGATTATTTTGGAAAAAAGTGAATTTTCAGCACTTCGTTCAGAAAATGAGGTAAAAAAATCACTATCTTGGAAAGTGCTATTCTGTCACTTGCCTGGTTTTTTTCTAATGATGTTAAAAAGCGTATTGTAGCCAAGGGGATGACTGTGGGGCAGGGATGGTTTAGCACCTTCATTAATTACCTTGTCGATGGAGCAAAGTGCACCTCCAGCAAGTCTGCAGATGATACCAAGCCGGGAGCAGTGGCTAACGCACCGAGCAGTTGTGCTGCCTTTCATGGGGGCATCAGCAAGCTGGAGAAATGAGGTGACAGGAGTCTCATGAAGTTGAACAAATGGAAATGCCCAGTCCTGCCCCTGGGGAAGAATAGCCTCAGGCACCAGGACGGGCTGGGGGTGACCAAATGGAAAGCAGCTTGGCAGGAAAGGCCCTGAGGATCCTGGTGAACACCAAGTTGACCATGAGCCAGGGATGAGCCCTTGTGGCAAAAGCAGCCAACAGCCTCCTGGTCTGCGTTAGGAGGGCTGCCGGTGGGATATTGCTAATTTCTGCCTTGTGCTGTTGTTTGGAACTGCACGGTACTGAGTAAACATGCATGTGTATGTATCTATACACATACTGAGGACGTAGTCATACTTGGTTTGCCTGCCTTTTCACATTAGGGATTATAGTCACTGTTACTGATCATGCAAATTCAGTAGTATTTCTAGATTATATGGTTTTATATACAGTATTAAAGTGCATGGTTTTTTTCCTACTCTTCCAGAAAATAAAACTTGAACTCCAGCAGATAAAGAAGCAAGTCATGGTAAGATAATTAAGAATTAACACCTGTCTAGTTTGCTTGAAAAAATAAAAGGTGTTGCTTTCAAAGTTTTATTTTCAAAGCGGTGCTTAATTGTTGTGATACATAGGATACTGAAATTGCTGTTGGGAGTACACAGTGGGCTGCAGCAAAGACAATTCATGCATACTTCATTTAGGGGGACAAAGAACTGTGAGTTGTACAACATGTGAAGAGAAATATAACTGAAGACATTTTTACTTATCTGTCCTTAATTCAGATTCAGAAGGTGGCTGCCATGTGATGGTTAAGGCTGAGTGAAGTTCTGCATTTAGGGTTAACTCTACATTAATGACGCAGCATGCTTCTAAAATTACAGCACTTCTAATTATGGTTTTCGGATTGTTGGGGTTTTTTTGATTTTTTTTTTTTTTTTTCTCTGAAGACTTACTGTTAACTGTGTAGAATTTAAAATAGTCTTTAAATGGCTGTTTTAAGGCACCAACTGGGTGGCCATTTTGTTTGATCCCATTTGTTTGGGAATAAATGACCACTGCAAGAAAACAGGCTCTGTGTAGAAAGCTTAGTTATCGTACAGATTCTTATTCTTACCAGGTATAAGCATCAGTGCTGTGTTCTGTTCTTTGTGCTTTGTGTGTCTTGCAGAGCACTCCAAACACACTTCTACCATCAAAACCAATATCCTCTTAAATCTGTCACTTCAACTGGTGTGGAGGCATAAGCAGCCTTTACACAGAAACATGCATTCTTGAAAGAGTGATTAAGATTGGAAACTGGGAAACATTAACTGTTTGTAGGGAGTACAGACATCTGACCTAACTGCTGTTGGCTTCTGAGATGTCCTTCTTAGTTGAAAGGATGGAGCACTCTTCCTTCCCTAGGATTTTTCCATGAAACTATCAGACTGTTGGACTTTTTGAGCTAGCTGACAGTGTGGTCAAACTCGGTTTAGTGCCTCCTTATAATTTCTTTCCTATTCTCTTATGTTTCTTTTTGCACTGTCATCTCTAAAAGGAAAGCATAAATTTTTCAAGCTTAATCCCGTGTGTTTCACACATGGTGTTCTGAAGTGCTTAATGCATCTGGGTTTTCAGAATACCATTTTAAAATGCATTTGGCATCTAATTTTTGAGTTGTAACTTATTTTAGAGTTTTAGTTGCATGTAAATGAGCTAGTGTAATCCAGTGGTAGAGCATCAAGGATCTGAGTCATCTTTTCTTAAAAGCTGAATCTCTTTAAATTTTACTTTTAACTGTAAATGTAATTCTCACAAGGGCAAGTTGTTTTATGTTTGTTCATACAAAAAGACAATATAAAAGTTCAAGAAAAAATTATTTCTAATTTTTTATTAATTAAATTGTAATGTATTCTGTTGCAATGACAACTGATGATAAACCAATTAAAGTTCGAAATTCAAAAACAGAAATTGAGTCTAATTATTGTTCATACTAACTTAATTAACTCATAACTAGTAGACATTGGCCTACTTGAGAAGTGCTTATCTGGTTCTAACTAGAACCTCCCAGAATGTCAGCTTCTCCCACACATTCATCTGATCAGCAGTTTGCCACATGACAGACTGTCAACTGGCTGGAATTCCTGCCAGGAGGTTGCACTAAAATGGCAGCTGTCACTGAGAAAAGCAGGAATCACTTACAGCTATTGATAAAGTAAAATGCAAGTGTACAGCTTATGGTAGTTTTAGAAAGTTAGGTGTTTAAAAATCTGATAAATGTTTCCTGAATTCTAAAATGTCTGTAGCTTTTTCTGAAAGCCCTAGATGTAGTCTTTAGAAAGAGGTTTTGTTTCCAATTTGACATTGGAAGGTTAGAAAACTGCTTTTAAAGATATTTTGAGCATCGAGATTGCTTCAAAGGAAGAAATCCAACTTACAGGTGTGCCTAGGCAGAGGTTTCTAGAAATCAGAAAGAGTTATAGGATATAGGAAACATTCCCTGCAATTATAGAAGGATGTGTTCTCAATGAAGTGCTGTTTTCAGTGTTAATTGTTAGTTTTTGAATCTGAGATCCAACTCATACTATAGAACATCAGTATTTCCCAGGGGAAGATTAGAAATACTTACGTTTTGGAAAATTATATACAGTAATTGAAGAAAAGCTTGATTCATGAGTTGTGTAAAGAAAGATACAATATATTGTATTCTAATATATCTAATTCTTTCTGCTTATGATTAAAGAGAAAATCTTGCTGCTTTATCAATTTTTCCCATTAGGATGAAATTACCAAAGTTCGTGCAGATAACAAGTTAAACCTAAACCTAGAGAAGAGCAGAGTAAAAGAACTGGTAAGTTTTGGTAACTTTCTTCTAGAAACATGTCAACACTGAGTAGCTTCCAAATTTGGGTAAGAGCAGCTCACCCAAGGAGCATTTTCATATGAACCTATGGCATCATTCATCTTCAAGGTGATATTGATCTAAGCGATTCATCCTTAATGCAAGGTGCCATGTTTAGGTTTGTATATCTTATCTTATCCACTTTGATATTGTTTTACTATCAGGATTAACACATTGCACTTAAATACATTATTTAATTTAACATGCTGACCAGCTGCCTAGAGTTTTTCTATTTTATTAGTATATCTCTTTCTCTGTTTTCACACTTCAAGAAGTGTACACATTTCTTGAATTTATCATCCTTTAAGATATTTCATTTCCCTGTATTATTTTTTTTAATTGTAAATGATGCTGGTTCATATTGTTTTGAGCTTTGAAGTGCCTGGTAGATCTGAACTGATGTAATCTTAAATTAGGTAATGTAAATGTAGATTTTAATAAGCTTTTGCATTATATGTAGCACTTTATTTAGAGTTCTGTTCTCACAGATTTTTTTTTTTTTAGGAGCTTTTAGGATCTCAATGAAATTGTGTCTTCTAAATTGAAAGATCTTTTAATGACATTTTTTCCAGTAGTATTATTTCTTATTCAGTCCTTTTTCCCAGGTGTGTAATGAAGATGTAATATTTATCTCCAGTGCTGGCAATAAGAACTGCTCAAGTAGATGTCATTTATCTTCTGTGTGTGCCCCTTGACATATTTCAGTGTGATTAGTTTAGGTAACAGCTGTGTTGGTGATTTAGTATAATGACTAATGACAGTCTGTTAGCCCATGGTAGATGCTTGAATAAAGTACAATTCGAGCAGGTAGAATTCTTGTTTAAAGGTTAATACTTCATGCTATTGTTTTAAAAAAGCACCATATGAAATGTACTCCTTGTGTAGATCGTAAGTTTTGCAATACTTTGGGCTTACAAAACCTGTGTAAAACCGCTGCACCAGTGAGAAATTAGGCACCGATGTTTTCTTGTATATTTATGTAGGATCCTGGAATCTGGACTCTTGTCTGTTGTGCCGAACACAAGGTTATTTTGACTGCCTCCTAGGAAGAGCAAACTGTGCATGTCAACTTTCTCTTAAAAAAGTTAACCAACTTTGTAGTCTGTTGTGCAGCTATAATGTCATAATTTCTATGGGAACTGCTCTTCTCTTTTTTTTCCTCCCTCCACTCCCCCACATTAATGTCAGCTCTGCCATGCATGAACAGAAAAGGAAAACAGAAGGTTGTAGCACATACTGAGTTGGGGAAGAGAAATAATCCAGTATTTTCAGTAGTAGGCAGAGCATCATTGATATATTTACTTCAGTTGTAATGTGACTAAGGACTGAATATCCAGCTTTCCGAGAATAAAACTCAGGATAATTGAAGGTTACTGTGCATTCTTACTAAGTTACTTTTCAGAAAAGAAAAACACTTAAATTACTTTAACTTGAAGCACAAAGTAAAATGTTCTTATTGTTCAGTTTTGTTTGGAATAAGTACTGATAGAGAATCTTACTGTGTCAGCACTGATGTGGGCAGTCTTTAATGTTTCAAACTCTGAATGCTTTATCATTTAATTAGTTCCTTCTACTTTATTTCTCACAGAATCCTACATTGCTCAATGCACATCTCTGTATGCTGTGATTTACATCTGCAGTGTACAGATGTGATTTAAAAACTTGAAGTACAGTACAAAAATCCATAACTATTTGTGTGTTAATGCCTCTAAGCTTGCTGTTAAGAAACTCAAGATGCATCTGACAGAAATGAATTTCCTCTGCACTGTGAAAAATGTGAACTTAAATCTCCCTTTTGAATTTCAGGAGACGCAGGGAAGTTTAGCCTTGTATTTCCTTCTTTTTTTTTTTTTTTAATGCACTGTTGTTGTTACAAATGTGTCATAATGCCTTGCAGTAAAAGGCCAATTTCACTGTCTTAAACCTAAGATTAAAATCCTTGGGTTGACCTAGAGAGTTCTAGCCACAAAACAAAACTTTAAGAAACATCCAGAAAGAAGCTTGTAGAATATAAGTTATTCAGAAGATGTGTATTTGGCTAACTGCATCTATTTAAAGTAAAACAGATGAACTATTTCAGTCCATAAAATTATTTTGTCATGGTTGTTTTGATAGTGATGATCAGTCTGTCAGTGTGGGGTCCAATTCTTACATTTCTACCTAAACATAATTTTAATTAGATTCTTTTATAAATATTCTGCCATCTTGCTACTGTAAAAAACGTAGCTTTATATAAGATGCGTGAATTTCTTTTTTTATCCCTCTTTTCCTTTTGCAGAACCTAGTGACTGTTGCTTTAATTGTAGACATGCTGTTATTTGTCTTTATGTAATTTTCTACATTTGTAGCAGCATGCTATCTTTTAACTTCAATTTCAGATCAGTCAAACATCCAAATAGAGCTCTAGATCTTTCGGGAGGGTTTTTCAATGCTGAGGCATTTATGTAGATTAATCTGATGTTAATATTAAAGCGGAATAAGCTTCCAGAGTGGAGGAAAAATAAGGTGACTTTCCCTGTGAGAATGTCAACAGATGAGGTTGTTGTAACTGAGGATTCTGAGATGGGTGCCTGATGACCTTAATACTCTGTGCCATTTACTGGTAGTTTATCAGCTGTCTATGAATAATTTAATTGCTCCAGTAGTGGGACAGGAGCCATTATAGATGTCAAGGTAAATCATGCCTGTTCATGAGTCAGAAAGGTAACCTGCTTTAAAGGTATGCTTCTTTAATTTGGGTTTAACTTCCCTTGAACCTGATAGCTGTAACTTAAAAATAAGCCACAACTTTTGAGGATCTACAAACGAATGGCTTAACATTGATTAACAATCACATATGAATGCAATACAAATGTCCTGTTTTTAACAAATATATCATGAAATGATGGTCAGAACAACTCAAATGGTGGGTGATAAAGTGCTGGCTAAACATTTCTTTGATAACTGAGTATGATATGATGTTTGAAAACTGTTCTCCCTTCCTGAAGGAAGTAGATGGTTCACTCTTAGTTGTGCTTGTATGCTCAATGGATTAGTTATCTGTTCCAGAGTTACTGTTTAGAATCATAGGCCCTTGTCTTTCAGAACTGCAAATCTGCCAGCCTTTCTTCCAGCTGCTTGCTAATATGTACAGTTTTTGCAGAAGATGAGTGTCTGATGAACTTGGTGCACTTGACATTACAGAGGTGTGGATGAACACCAGCCTGAATTGTGCTTTTCAAAAGCAGTTATCCTACAATGCTGTCTGCCAAGTGTTGTCAGTCAATAATCTTGTCCAGATTGTATGTTCTGCATAATTTGGAAACAAATAAGCGTACTTTTAATTGGAAAAAAAGGGGGGAAAAGTTTAAGGACAGTAGCATGTTTAACTTTTTTTTTTTTTCCCCCTCTAGTACTCGCTTAATGAAAGAAAACTACTTGAAATGAGGACAGAAATAGTGGAATTGGTAAGAACTTGGTAGCTGATTATTACACAGCAAATCTTTTTGTGCTTGTGTTATAGACCTGGTATTCTTTTTGGACTTGTTCATGTCTTTAAGCACTGTAACGTAAACGTCTACAGAATAAAAAGGCTTCCATATATATTATTAGACCTTCTGCATGTATATATGAACTATCCCAAGAATCACTTTTTCTTGAAACTTCATGCATGTTGTATTTTCTCTAGATGAAATTCTGCTGTTATTGTGAAATTAATTCTTCCTCCCACATTCAGTGAGAAACTTATTGCTAGATTGATTTGTCTTCATTTTAGAGGAGATTTTTACCAAGCACTGCTACTTCCCTTTGTTTCCTTTCTGTAGTATAGGGAATTATTTCTAGGATTATGCCTAGCAGTAAATCATTAACTGATTCACAGTGTTTCAGTAGTGCTGATTTGAAAATATCAGCAGCTCAGCAGCTGTTGTTCTCAGTTTACAAGTTGGATTTTTCAGTCTCTTCTGAGTGATAATGCTATCCCATATTTTTTAAAAGAAGTCCTGTCTTCTGTCATAATCAGATTCTGAATTTGAAGCTGTTTTTGTGGTAGAATTCATTACAAGATGAAGACATGCTTTTCTACAACAGAAGACCTATTCTCAGTTTTTCTAATGATCCATAAATCCTTATGGTCCGGTATGATTTTGTCACAAGAGGCTCTTTGACTTCTCAATAGCTCTTATAATTCAGCAGTGACTTGAGTATCAGTGGGCCAAGCAACAGATTGAAGTTAATGTTTATGCTGTTAGATTGAGATAAGAAGGCATCCAGTTCTGCCAGTTTCTAGAGTACGTGTTAAGGAACATGTAATCACATAAATTTCCAGAGTTCACCAAATTATTCAATTCCTTGGATGTAATCAGCTAAGAAGGAACTTACTCTCTTTGAGTGCAAATTAACATGCATTTAAGGAGAAAACAAAAATACAACTTGAAGGGATGGGCTGAATTTCTAAATAAACCAGAAAGTGATAAAATTGCATCATTCTGTTGCTTTGTTTTTTAGCATGCACAGCAAGATCGGGCTCTGACCCAAACAGACAGAAAAATAGACACAGAAGTTGCAGATCTGAAAACAATGCTTGAATCGCACAAACTTGATAATATTAAGTACCTGGCAGGTGAGGAATCTGATGGTCTCTGAAGGTGAAACTGTTAAACATTGTTAAATGTTTAGCAAACTCTCGATGGGCCCCAATTAAAAAAAAATAAAAATATTTGAAATAGTCTCAGGCAAGATTAGCAGCCTTATTTGTGTACTTAACCCAAAGTTTCCTATGATTTGCAACTTTATTTTGCGTGGGTTTTTTACTGGTTTTTGCCCTGCTTTATACTGTAATAATAATGTGTATGAGAAATCTAAAAGACTTCATGTTAACAAGGACCAAAAAGTTCTTCTGTGCCTGGCTTAATTTATAAAAGCAGCCTGCTGTGTGCATTACTAGGATTGCTTCATCCATCTGATGGAGGTCTATGTGCTTCATCCATCTGATGGAGGTCTATGTGCAAAATGGAACATTTCAGCTTTTCTGACTGTTCAGCTCTACATATTCTTTAAACTTCCATTTTTACGTGTGCATTGGAGAAAATATGTGTGTGTGTGCCTGCATTATGGCCTGAGGTAACTTTAATACGTTGACATTTTGCTATTGAGTGTGCATTGCTATTACATGAGTAGAAAATTATTCTTCTGATTTAGATTTTCTGAGTATTCTTTCGCTATGGGTTTTGTCACAAGTAGAATCACTTAAGCCTATTCATAGTACTGTATTTGTGACATACCCTTTAGAGAGAACCAGTAAAATGGAAAATAAAAGGTGCTTTATTAAAATGAGAAGAAATTCTTCCCCCTACCATTCCTACTCGTAAACATGCTGAACTCTACATGGAAGAAAAAGTAATTAAAAATCACTTGCATTGTGTTTGAAGTGCTCCTGTTGCAAACGATGGCAAAAATCTTTTGTGTGTATATTTAAAAATCAAAAGTTGATTTCATTTCAATAGAAATTTTAAAAATTGAAAGCTGATGAGCCTTGTTAAAGATGGCTTTCATGTATTTGTTTGCTGAACACTTAACTGTGATTTATTAATCTTGTTATTTGTTTCCTCATTTTACATCTGTAACTTGCCATATTGATTTTTTTTAATGGTAAGCAAGTAAGGGTTTCTTTCAGCCTTTCAAGAGTTTTCCAGCCCAGTTTCCCTGCATTCTTTTTTTTTTTCCTTCCTTCCTTCTTATTTGTCGTTTTTATACTCCTCCTACCTTGAAATTGTTTGTTGCAAACCAAAATCCTTATTTTCTTGCATGGGGAAGGGGTGGTGGGTTACACTTGTAGTATTGTAGTAAGACACGTACGTAGCTTTCTGAAGAGATATTCTGAGAGCTAACGATTTAATGTCAATGTTAATGCCATTTTCCTCCCCATTTTATTTTCTTTCAGGTTCAGTATTTACATGCCTTACTGTAGCACTGGGATTTTATCGTTTGTGGATATAACAAGACATGACTTTAAAGGGACTTCTACTTTCTTGGTTTCTGGGAAAAAAAAAAAAAGAAGATTTTAATCTTTGCCTGGATTTTAACCATGTCTTGACTGATTTATTTATTATTTTGTAAAGCAGACTGTACTGAGAATGTAACCAAAGATGTGCCTAGAAACAAACTGTACACATATCACGCATATGTTGAACCTTACCTCTGACAACGGCACTTCTGCCGTTTCCCTCCGTTCTGAGCTGCAGTGCACCGTGGCACTGCCAAGTGTCATACAGAAGCAAAGACTGGCACTCATGCCAGTCAGATGGGCCTGTATGCTGTAGAGAAGAACCAGTGGAATTATGTTGCATTGCCTCTTTGGCCAAGCTTGCCAGAGTCAGTTGCATGTATCGGGCTGAAGTATTGGTTATTAATGTAAAACTGAAACTACACGTTTTTTGGCTTGGAGGCACTCTTGTATAACTAGAGTTTGTGCTAACTGAATCATGCTCACTTCCCTCCTGCTAACACTTGTTCATACAGTTACTATGATCAAATATTTGGTTTGCTATTTTTATAACATAGCTATCAGCTTGTTTTCCAGATGGCTGCGCAATCACTCGTGTTTCATTAACGAGTACTGTGTAATGGTAGCAGTGTTTGCTGCTAGTTTTGTTTGTAAGATATTTGTAGAGATTTTTGTGACTAACTTGCCTTTGGTACATATAAGTATCAGATACTCATTCCATATGCTCATTGCTAACCTTACCACTATAACTGGAAGTTTGAAATGCAGTAAAATACACTAGTTGTGTTAATTTGTATTTAAGTGATACAAAGTGTCTCTGGTACTGCCTTCTTGGGGAAAGGAAATTGATGTTTCTAGAAAGGAAAGAGATTTTAAATAATTATGAAGCAGGGTCTTGGCAAGAAAACTGCAGTACCAACAGACTTCCGGGATTTTTATTGCTTTATTTTTTAAAAAATCATGTTGATTGTTCAAATGTGGAACCTTGATAGTGATTATAATAATGAAAGCACTGATGGACACCTGTAGGATGTTTAATCCAGTTCCGAACAAGCCCGCCTGAACCAGTAAGGGTGACTGAAAGCAATGAAGAAAGGTGTCCAGTGTATCCAAATATCTATCATTCTTCCACTGATGAAGTGGCTGCTTCAGTAGCAGAGCTGCCATCTGTGTTCCTTCAGTTAAGGGAAATTTCCCTTTCCTGCTTGCTTTTAGCAGGGGAGATCAGTTCATGCACTGGTGATAAATGATTGTTAGAGCACAATCATGGCTTTGCTTAATGGAAGTAAAGCTTTTTGGCTACTTTGTGCCTGCACTGTAATAATCATTTAACTTTTTTTTGTGGTTGGGAGTGCCAACTTTGATCATGTACAAGCATGGAGGAAAAGATGGATTCCTGTAAAAATACTGGCCTGAAATAAAGAATTTTGAATATTTCATAAAATATGATGAGTTTTCATTATAAATGCAGATTTTAATTTGAAATTTATCCCTTTGGTTGAAGGTAAGTCACTGCTAATAGCACATCTTTTAAGCTAGGAATTTGCAAAGTCAACAGCCCTTCCAGGACACTGAAGAGGAATAACATAAGGAAAACCATTACTGCAGACTAACTTAACAGCCCCTCTAAATTAATGAATCTTTCTTCAAGAACTTCACTTTTTTGTTTAAAAAATATTTTTTGCGCTAACTTACAGGATTTGACACTCTCAAGATAAGCGATAATTCGATTTTTAGAATGACTTTGCTGTTGGTCTTAACTTCCCAGGGCAGGTGATTCTGTGTATGTCTGTATAATCAGTACATGTTTGCTTATGGGCCTGAGCATCTGACAAATCATTGCTAAAGTAACTGTTTAAGACTAATTTTAAATATAGGGTCTATCCTGCTAAAAACAGATACTGTGCAAGTGAATTTCTATTTTGGGCAGGTGGAAAGAGGAAGTGAAAGATTACAGAGAAGTGTTGTCTTGGAATTAGCAAAGTGTCAGCAAACCAGCACTTAGTGTTTAAGCAAGGAATAAAGTTAATGTGTCCTTCAGGAAACATACACTATAAGGAGAACATAATTATTATCCCCTAGCCCATAAAGTCTTCAAGTGTCATGTAAAAGTTTGTTACTCCTGTGTGCAGAGACACAAAATCTCCCATTTCCTCTGTCTTTCTAACACTATCTCATCATATGTACCACATGTATTTATTGGCATTTCAGAAATTTAGAAAATTCCTCCATATATTTTGAAATACGAATCTGACAGATTTAAACTCTAGGAATGAGCTTTTTGGAACAGATGAGAACCTATTATATCAGGATGTGCTACAAAATACTGAATCACAGAAGGGTTTGGATTGGCAGGGAGCTCAAAGACTATCATGTTCGACTGCCCTGCCATGGGCAGGGCCACCTTCCACTAGACCAGGTTGCTCAAAGCCCCATCCAATGTGGCCTTGAACACTTCCAGAGATGGGGCATCCACTGCTTCTCTGGTGCCTCCCCACCCTCACAAAAAAGAATTTCTTCCCAATACCTAATCTAAACTGACCTTTTCTCAGTTTAAAGCCATTACCCCTTGTCCTGTCACTACATGCTACTGTAAAAAGTACCTCTCCAGCATTCTTGCAGCTCCTTTAGGTACTGGAAGGCTGCTCTAAGGTCTCCCTGGTGTCTTCTCCAGCCTGAACAACCCCAACAGTCTTAGCCTGTCTTCATAGGAGAGGTGGACCTGCCCTCTGATCATCCTCATGGTCCTCTGGACCTGCTGGACCAGGCCTATGTCCATCATATGTTGGGACCGCAGAGCTGGATGCAGTAGAGGTGGGGTGTCATCAGAGCAGAGTAGAGGGGCAGAATCATCTTCCTCGACCTGCTGGCCACGCTGCTTTTGATGCAGCCCGGGATACAGTTGGCTTTCTGGGCTGGAAGTGCATGTCTCTTGAAAAGCAATAGTTGAGTGTCAAACAATCACTAAATTCATAAACAGGAGACCTGAGTTGGAAATTCTCCAAATTTGTTTCTGTAAGTCTCTGTATTGATGCTGTATGTTGTCTCTAATTGGAATCAGTAGCAACTCTGAATGTACAGAGATACTTTCCAGTTCTCTGACTTCGTAGTTTGATTTTTAATTTGCAGAGCTCTTTCAAAACATGCGAGTGAAAAATAAATTAGATTGTTTCACCATCAAACCGTTTCAGCTGTGAAAATCTGCAGTAGCTCCCCATTGATTCAGAAATGTATCTGTTCATTTCCAGCCTGGCAGAAAATAAAGGATAAAAGGAAAAAAAATTAATCTAAAATTGTTAGATCTCTCAGCTCTCTCTCTAAGTCTGAGCTCCAGCCCTAACTTGCTTTCAGGAAAAGCCCATTTCTATTGAGAGCATGTAAGAATAACGCTCTGTGTACACTAACACTAGTTGGTAGGTTTTCATGTGAATTTCCTCATTCACACAGAAAAGACAGAAGGTTCTTTAAGGATTTGTTTCCTTTTGGTGAAGGAAATTCCTAAGTTGCTTCGAAACTTCTTTGTGTTTTGCAGAAATCCAAATAGAGATCCAGAGTTCTTACAAAACTGTATATACTTGTAATATATTATTGGGAGTATCCTGAGTTTAACTGCTTGTCCATCTTGCTTTTCCTCTTGTTTTCAGTAAAAATCCATAAAGGAGCAGTCTCCCCTTCACTGGTATGTATTAGCTAAATGTTATTACTGTTAAATCACATGCTGTCTAGCCCCTTCTCTATTGGAAGTGTTGATTGCATCATTCATTTCCCAGAATGTTCTCGAGTTGTACTTAAAACCACGAGTTGACAAATGGAAACATATTTTTAATGCAGGTATGAAATCTGCTTCAATTTTACTAACCACAAATGTTTTGGTTTACTAGAATAAGCCTTTTCCTACTTGTGAATGTTCACTTAACTGACCTCTCCAAAAATGGTAAAATCCTAGCTCCGTGCAGCTATTACAGTTCCTATCGACTTTGGAGAAGGCTGGCTTGCTTTTCCCTTCAAGATGTTTCGAGTCATATTGCTTCAGTGAACTGTTCTCTTCTTGCTTTTGCTACCATCTGCAGACCTCACACAGGAAAACTGGTGAAGTTTTTCATGTGGTTTGGTTCTTCGGAGTTTTTAATCAGCAAAGTTAGGTAAATTCCTGTAACTAGTTCCTTTGAACTACCGCAAGATATGAGCAGCTTTGCATCTCCCACTGAGTTTTCAGGAAACGAATAAACTACCTTTGTTATGATTTCTAAAAATGATCAAAATTGCAGGACAATTTAATATTTAATAAAACTGCTATGTAAAGTCTCTCTTCAGGGAATAAGTACACAGTAAAATTATTTTTTAATGTTTTAATATATTTGGAAATTATTGGTTTGAAAATTATGTTTTCTTTTTAATTATTTTTCCTTTAGTTATATGAATATTGAATTTTTAGGGCTTCTTTTTGTTGGGGTTTTTGTTATTCTTAGGGATTTTTTTTAATTTTAGAATAAAGCTTTCTGTATAAGCAATTCATTTCCTTTAGTCTCTAAATAGAAAATTCATTTACAATTAAATATATGCCTGGAATATTGGGGCTTGCTTTAATCAGAAACAAATATGCACACCCTTAGAGATAGATGGCCTGATGTGTCTTTGTTAGGAAAGCTTCCTTTGGCTTAAAACATATTTTTTACCCTATTGACAAATATTTTAAAGCAGTAGTGTTGATTCTTTATTTTACACTTAAATTCTATGTCAGAGCAATTGCCTCTCTCTTATCCTCACCATGCAGTTTTGTAACTACATAGAGGAAGATAGCCAGTGTTTGCATAGTGTTTCTTTGAAATCTGTCCATTCCAAGGAAGAAGATTTCAGTTTTCTTGGGAGGATGCCCAGCTGGTATCAAAAACAAAATACTGGAAATGAGTAACAAAATATTGCAGCAAATATCAGCCTTGGGCCAATATTTATCCCTGTAGTGAGACATGTCAATGTCTTAATGTGGTGTAGTATTTCAAATACCCCATGTCCCTTTTCTGTTGCACTGTGCACCCTTTTCAAACTCTTAGAAGTTCACTAGGTTCGCCGTTGTATTGTGAAATGATATCAGCTTGATTCGAGTCATGACTAGTACTACTTGTGAGTAGTCTCTTCTTGTTGCATGAGTAAAAATGTAGTGAGGGGAAAAAAGAAGGGTGGTGTGTTGTTTTGATTGTGGTTTGTTTTTCTTCTCTGTGGGTAAGTGGCACATGTTCTGTGAGAGCTTTAAACAGAACTGTGTGGTACATGGATATAACAGTGGCATATTTATAGCAAGCAGCTGAATTTGGTCAAATAAAACTTGTATACAGGGCTCCAGGGTTTGCTTAGGATTGATAGAGACAGTAATAATTATCTTGGCAGGGGTTGGGAACGGAAGCAGGGCAGGTTTCTCAGCGTGAAGGCAAAACTCGGCATTTATATTGCTTACACTTAAATCTCCAGCATTCTTTGGTCTTTCTTATAGAAATGTTGTAGACCTCTCAACGTTTTACTGTTGGCAATGCATGTTACTCCATGAATAGGCAGCTATTAAATGTGCCACTTTTGACTGTGATTTTGTCCAGAGTAATTTGTGTCACTTCGAGTCATTTTCCTGTCTTTTGATTCTGCCTTTACCCAGGATCTATTTTCTTGTGGCAGAGGTGTACTATGCATTATACACTTAAAAGTTCTTCCAGTGATGCATAAAATGAATAAATACAAAGGCTACTTCAGAAGCCCCCTTTAAAGGCTACCTGCCACAACCAGATATGGGCAGAAGATTTAAAAAATCTTTTATATCCCAGCTTTTAAAGAAGTCAATTCCAATGCCTCGTGATTTACATGCAGAGTTCCCTTGTGTTCCTTGACACTAGCTAAGCCAAGGAACTAACCACCTCTTCTCTGAGCTGCTGAGCTCTTCACTGAGCTTTTGAGACCAAATAAAGCAACAGGCATGAGCCTATTCTAAAAAAAATAACCACTGCTGATGCACAGATGAGACTGAGCATGCCTAGTGTGGACCGTGCATGTGGGGTTTACATTTTCTTTCAGTATTTTTCTTTGATGTAGTTAGTTAACTTTTCAGGTTATAGCACCATTCAGAAGTACTGGATTCTGGGAAGCTTTTAAGAAGAAGCTGAAATACTATGGAAGTTGAGGGGGGAGAAGTGCAAAATAAGGCTTATACTTCCAAAAGGCCATAGGAAAATCATCACATATGTTAGTATTTTTATTCCCTTTGAAAAGGAGCCTTGTTTAAAAGTAAAACTTTTTGTAGAAACTTCTGAGTTGATTTTGGTTTTTTAATCCTGCTAGACACCTTTTAGCCTATGGATTGCAGCATGCTCCTTTATGAGAATTGTTTAATTTTTAATTATCTGATTCATGACGACAGCTCTCAAAAAAAAGTTATGTTCAGATATTATTCTCTCTTTCTACTATTCAGAGAAAATGTATTCAAGAGTTCAGCAAATTTAACATAGTAGTGTTTGCTGAGTTGTTAAGCAGTTAATGTGTCTTGTTTTCAACAGGGTCCCTGTTTGCCCTAAGGTATCAGGCCACACCTGACAAGTTATAAATTTGATGATTCATAAGGTACTGTTAACTCGGGGGTTGGGAATGTCTAAGGAAGCTAATCCTGTTTGATAAACAGTGGTAATCATCAGCTAACAAAGCCAAAATACGCTCACTGTGAAAGGTAAATGTTTGATAGAAACCTCATCTCCATTTACATAAAGGCCAATGTTTTGAAAGGTATTTTCTTTTTCTGCTGTTACCTAACAGAAAACAAACCAAAAAAAGCATGGTTCTGTACTTGGGCACTCTTAGCTCACTTTCCTTTGTAGTTCCTAACTTCGAATTTTCAATATGACATTTAATAAATTCTTTTGGATCCTTTTAAATGCCATTTTTAGTTTCAACATTGTTTTCAAGTTTTCTTACCCCCCACCCCAGATGTAGAGAGATTTGGAGGAGGGAGGGGTTGGCTTTCAGTGTGTTCTTCATAAGGGATTTAATGTATTTCTTAATAAAACCATATTCAATGCATTAAAATACGACCAAAGGCTCTCTTGCAAGCCTTTACTTGTTCACTAAAGTTAAAGGCTTATTTACATGAAGGTTTCATATCAGTCTTCTGATTGATGCTTGTTTAAGTTTTTGTACAAACTGTATTTCAAGTAGCAATTTAAATATTTTTGTACACTGTTAGTTCATCACCACATGCAGCAAAACCACAAGACCCTGAGGCACTCAAATATCTCTGAATAAAACAAGCCACAGGATCACATATAAACAGATACAAATATAGGAGGGGGGGGAAATTGCAAGGTGCTAGAAGTCTGTGTACTGTACAAATATCTAAGATTCCAAATAGATATGACTGTAGCAACACCAAAAGAAAACATAAGCAAAGCCAGTCTCTTCAATCCATAAATGAAGGTTAAGGCATGCAGTTCCTCTTTGCTCTTGGACAAAACACAGCAATGGAGACAGGCAGCTGTTTAACAACTGCCTTTGCAGCAAATGTAGCTGACTATTCCTCTAACTGGTGGTAGCGGTGTGTTAATCCAGAAATCTCTTTACTGTGAGGGTGGTGAGGCACTGGAACAGGTTGTCCAGAGAGACTGTGGATGCCCCATCCCTTTAAGCGTTCAAGGCCAGGTTGGATGGTGCTCTGAGCAACCTGGTCTCGAGGAAGGTGTCCCTGTCCACAGCAAGGAGGTTGGAACTAGATGATCTTTAAGGTCCCTTCCAACCCAAACCAGTCTATGATTCTAATAAAATAGAAGCTTATTTTGTGTGCTTTTCTGTTGTCCTGGGATGAAAAACTTTATTGCAAATACATGAAGTTTTATATAAACTGCATTGGATTTGGTGTGAAAGTTGTAACTTAAATGTGTGGTGGTGGGGGTTGGTTGTTTTTTAGATCTTTTATCTATGTTGCTCTAGCGCGCTGTGTTTGGATCCTGATCACTAGCTACCAAAGGATGATTGTTCCTTGCTAATTACCCTTACTGAAGTAAGAGATGGGCTAGGTAATGGGATGATAAGTCTAAGCAAGACTGAGCTGTAGCCATGCTGGTGAGATTTCTTTAGAGATATTAGAGAGAGATAGCCTATAAAAGGCTAAAAACAGGAAAGTGAGTTGCTTCTCGAAGCACTGCCTCAAGGGGAGGAATACTTGAAATACATACACCTAATGAAAGGGAAAAGCTCAAGAAATGGAAATGTTGAAGAAGACCTAAGACTGATAGCAGGTAGCAAGTTAGTTGCTAAGTTACGAGGCAATTTTGGACAGCAGCTATGTAGGCAAGGATGGTTTAACGGGTCTGTGCCGAAGTTCCCATGTTCAGAGATTATATGGAAGCATTATGTCATCAAATCATCACACACAGAGTACAGCGATTTTGTTGCTGGTAAGGATATCTGGGCTGCCAGGGAAAGGAGCTGCCTTGCTTTCTGTTCCATGTAGGTCTGGGGGAGGGGGACAGCACCAGCCTTTGTACCTCACTCTGTCCCACACTCAGATGAGTCCTTCAAATTCCAGCTCCTACTGGGATAATTATACAGGAAAATCCAGCTTTTGGGAGCAGGGAGGTAGTTCCTGACTATTTTTCATAGCACTTCCTACCAGGGCTGCAAGAATTTAAAAATTCTGCCCTCTCAGAAGAGTTCCCAGCCTGCCTGAGGATGGGAAACAATGGCCCCTGGCATAATCTTTTCTGCAGTGGGGATGAAATAGGGCTGTTGAATGATAAAAAGAGACTAATCTTTTGCTGGGATCCCAAGGGCTGAAGGGCTTTTCTACCAGAATGGATTCTAGCCTTTCCAAAGACAAAGAATGGTGAATTCAGTAATGAGTCCCTAGCTAGCCAGCGTAATAGATTCGCTCTATTTAAACCTTGTCCCAAGAGAGCTCTATGCGGGTTGCGTTTTTTTCACTTGTGGTCTCTGTTACCACAGAGCTCAGATCGATGAAATTGCTCATCAAATATGTAACTGGCATTCGTGATGGAGATTGATAAATATGGCTAAGTACAGCTATGTATTACAGAGACTTTGTTCCTTGCACTGATGCAGTGGACTGACACAGGCTGTTGCCAGAATCTTGATTTCAGTCTTTTTGGTATGTGATAAAGTTAGTCAGCTAGTCAGACTTGCAAAGTCACATTTGATCGGTGTGACAATTATGATTCTTTGAGCTCTTTCCCTAGTACATCTAATTTAATTTACTGTGGATTGCTAACTCCACTAGTACAGGGGGCTTTTCAATGAATACAAAGGAAAGAATACTTGGAAACGTAAAAGCAAATTTGCACAAAAGGTATAGTTTTACAAGAGTAGATTGTGTCAGACTAATGTGGCAGCTTTCTTTGGTAGTAACTGTATTACAGACTTTCTAGGCAAAAGAAACACAATAGATCTGATAGATCTTGACTTCAGGTTCCACAATAATCTAACTCGAAGAATACACAAAGATAATGCTGTTAAAAAGTTACTTCATGATGGCAAGACAAAAAGAGTTCTGTTCACTGGTGTTCAAGAAAGACCAATTCAAATCGTAAGTGTTCTGAAGGGCTACTAGGATGTTCAGAAATACAATTCATTTAGCCTAACAAATTAAAACTGAAGCCAAGCTGACTCTAGGAATGCTCTCAAGGGTACTATGCTAGTAACAAATACTAGAAAAAGGAAAGAATTATCTGAGGTGAAGGACACAGACTTTCCATAAGTACATTTAGGATGGAAATTATAAAGATACTCCTGACCACCAAATAATTTAGGATTTGGAATAGGAGTCCAGTAGAAGCAGCAAGAAGAAATGTAGTTGAAAAACTAGTATGAACCAACAGAGTCATGTTATACTGTGTGCTGCTATGTTAGCAAAGACAGGACTCCACAGGGAACTTACCTCTGTTGTAGGTTTATATAAACACTGGAGGGAAACACTTTTTATTTTTTGGCTATCTGGAAACTTTTACCAGAGTTGTAACTACAACATTATATCCACTGGTTCAAGTGTCAGGTCTATGTCAGCGTTTTTTACAGCAATTTCAGTAGATCAAAAAACACATGTCATGCCTTAGTGTTCAATGAATATGAAAAATGCAGTTTTCTAATCTTCTGCCAATGCATCTGAGATAATTTACTATAAAACTCAAAGCATCACTAATGAGCTATTCCCCTCAGTATAACGTGAGTTTGCAAGGGGAAACATCTAGATTCTGAAGTTTGCTTCGCCTTAGTTTCATCTTGAAATCATCGTTTAAATTTCTTTAAAGATATTTTTAATATATGTGCACATCTAATTATAGCTAAAGATAATTTGTACTTCAATTATCCTCTCTTCCTGCTAGGTCCTCAGCAGATGAACAAACCCAGAAAGAATCTTCAGCCTGGGTGCTCTCTACCTCACCACACCCTGATGGATCTTCTCTCCTGCTCCCACAAATCCAAGGGTGAAAAAGGGTAAATGTGTGTATGTATGTGTACATATATGTATACATATTTATGTGTGTATGTACATAAACGTGTAATACATGTGCAGGGAGGGCAGAGAAGGACACGTCGGCCCTGTTTTACATCCACTGTATCCAGCCCAAGTGTTTATTCACAGTTACATCTGTACACACAGACTTGCCATGAAAAAAGGAGTTTCCCACACTGCTATGAAAAGTCATTTCTTTGAGTGTCAGAATCCGAGGCCCACAAGCAATTTGGTTGTTTTACAGTCTTCTTGATCTCCTTCTATGACCTGTTCCTTCTGTTCCCTATTCAACCCCAAACCACAAAAGGCTCATTTCACCACAGCATTGGTGCCTTGCCCTGCTTCAGTCCAGGTACCTCGCAGGGTACCTCTGCTGCTCCCTGCTGTCCTGGTCCTGCACCGCCTCTTGCTGGAGTAGTATTCCAACAGCTAGCCTCAGCCCAGCGGAGATAGATAGGAAGTTGCAGGCATTTTGAGAACAGATGAATTGGAAGCCTTTCCTGGTTTCTTGATGACTCATGTAACCTCTGCTCCTTTTCTGTTCACCAACTTCAGCTGCTGGTCACCATCCAGCTCTAAGATGTTGTAACACAGCACTCCAAGCCTCTGTGTTCCCAACCTTTGTTCCATAGCCTCAGCTGCTGCTGAAAATGCCGTGTTTTGCCTCTGGCGAAATGACACACGTCTACTCTTCCTCCAGGGCTGTCATCCTGCCCTCCTCCACTAACAGAAGAGTTGCCATAAAGGAGGTGTTCAGGTGTGATGGGGACAGGAAATTAAGTGATTTGGGAGGTGCAAGCTTTCAGTTTGTCTGTCCTCGGTTATTTACTTCTTTATTTAGGTTTCCTGAGGAGAAATAGATAAGGTCCTTTAAAGCAGGTTCTTAGTTGGCAGCTTGGTAAAGAAGCAGTGGGAGTGTGTATTGAAGAAACTGGAATAAACAACAAAACCAAAACATAAGGTCACAATTCAAGTAAATATGCCAGAGGGAACACTCAGAGCAAACAATGTTTATTGCTCAATGTAGTCTAAAGTCCAGACAGTGTGAGAATGCAGTCCAGTGGAACTCTCCTGAAACTGGGAAACAAGAGGTGCATGTACAGCAGACCACAGAGGAGGCAGCATGTTTTCCTTTGGAAAGGGTCAATAATGATTGTACAGTAGGCTGGAAATATTTAGTCATATAAAAGGTCTCAGTGTTAGCAGCAGAATAGAAGCTTTTGCACATTTCTGTATGAATAAAAATTAATCAGACATTAACCATTACATCAGGTCAGTTACTATTTCTTACACAAAGTATTGCAGCTGAAAATGACTGTGGGAAAACTTCCTAATTAGCCCTGTTGGTTTTTTTTTTTGGTTTTTAAGAAGAGGAAAGTAGCTGACCTTCTGAATCCGTTTTCCTGTGGAAACAAAGCTTACACAATCAGTGTTTGTCCTGTACCTAATAATTTTTGTAACCCTCTGGCAAATCAGGTTTGGACTCAAGTTGAAAGAGTGATAGTGTTGGACATGATTATGGTTTTTTAAACATTTCATGAAGTCTGCCAGCAGGATAAGGGACAGAGAGTCAAGTTACTGCCTTGACCAAAGAAGAGGATCTCAGCTATTATATGTTGCTTCCAGCCAGCTGGCCAGTCAGCACACACGTGTTGACTGACTATTTTTATAGCTCCAGACCAGTTGCAGTTTATTGTCTCTTGGTAGTGACAGTGTCACTGAAGGCATGAGCAGAGCTGGGATTATTGTGGTGAAGAGAAAGAGATGTGGGACAAAGGACACAAATCCGTAGGAAATCAGGCTTCGTTAGTTCTGCTGCTCAGGAACAACATGTTTGTCTAACAATAGCTTTCTGCCCAAGCACATACGTCAGAGCCAGATTAGATTTCTATTTGCATACCTCCTTACCTTTCTCAAGAATGCCTCCAGCATAAAACCCCTCAATTTCTCTTTTTTCCTTAAGGCATGGGTCTCTCCTGGAAAGTAACTGTAAAAGTTGCATCCTATTCTTAATAGATTTATTACTTTGTTTACTTAGAGTCAGATGAACTGGGTTTAATAACCACATCAAATGTTTGCTGCTTTTTTTTTAATCCTCTTGGCTCTTCAGAAACAACATAACAGAGAGAAAGCAAACGAGCTGGATGCAATTCCATTTTGTGCACACACACTGAGAGCAGAACCTGAAGACAGCATTGTTGTGCAGTGTAAACAAGACATAAACTTATCCTACAGAACCCTTGTAGTCGATGATCTGAGAGGGAAAGAATCCAATGGATTTCTGAAGCATAGGGATGAGCCTGTAGTACTGACAGGAAAAACAGGATTTTTTTGTTTTCTTTACAACTGAACACAATTTATACATACTTGTGGAAATAATAAGCATGGAAAAAAACCAAACCACAAGAAAACTTTAACAGTCACTGTACAAAAGCATGCTGTAGTATCCAAGGGAGTTTCTAATCTGCAGGGAGAGAGAACAGGAGCTATGCTCTTCTTTCTGTCTTACGTAGTCTAAGGTCTGTATTATAATGATATCAGTGTTTCTAAATTAAAGTGGCAATGCCCAGATTCCACAGGGATGTGTGTCATAGAAACGCATGTGCTAGTAATTAAAACAGTTTTAAAATATTGCTTCAGATTCAGACAAGAACCTTTTTATGCAGCTGTGTAATTAAAAAAAAAAAAAAAAAGGCCAAATTGGGGGGTAGCATTAAGACACTACACAGCCAATGACACGATATGAGACCTCATGCACTATTGTTGCCACTAGCCACCACTGAGGAAGCATTTTCAAACACTAGATAGCATTACGGAAACTCAGTTTTTATGGCAGTACATTCAAACCCCATCTCCGTGTTCCCACTGCTAACTAACCACCTTGAAAATTCACTCCAAAGAATAATGAGTCGCCTAGAAAGCAAACGAGATACAACTCCAATGAAACAGAAATTACTTTAGTAGATGCTACCACTAGGCCACTCAGTATCCAATGGTTGGTATTGTGCCTTTTCAGGGGCAAGTATTTGATGCTTCAGGGGGAAAAAAAAAGGCACAAAGAGCCAACTGAGCTGTGCTGAACTTCATGGGTGTAGAGGATAGTCCTTCCTGATCCCTCCATGGACAACGGGTTTGTGAAAAGAAATACAGAGCAATTACCCTAATCACAGTCTTGGCAAATGCGATTAATGATCAAACAGTTTTCCAACATTTTGGTAAATCCTGTCTTAGTGTTATTTGCCTTGAATTCCTCTCACAGCAATAAGCTGCGTAAGTTGACAAAATGCAAATGCAAAAAGCACTACCTTTTGTGTCCCAAGGGCTCTATAGCTTGATTATATCCAACCTACTCTTTAGTTGCTGACCTAATTTCTTCTGTTGTTATAATTTTAGAAGGAAGTTTTTACAGGCTCTTTATTCGTCATACAGATTAGTACTCCAAGGTATCTTGGATGAAAAAAGGGGATGAAAAATAGTCTTTTGTTGCTGGTACACTGTTGGTTTAATTTAATTGGGTATGTCTGGTGGAGGAATGGAGAAGGCAAATTTTAAGACTTTCTGATTTTGCCCACCTTGCCTTTATGTGTTCTGAGGCTAAATTAAAGCTAGTGTTGCACATAAATTAGGGTTGCTAATGAATTAACTCCTGTCACTAGCTTAACTGCTAAGGAACTTTACACTGGGTCAAACCTAACACACTGGTACACTCACAGTCTTGCAGCTCAGATCTGCTTTCAAAACAAACACCTCAAATGTGTCATTAAAAGGCTAAAATACACACACTAGGTAAGGCCTTTATTCAGTAATGTGACCACGTGAGTCTTAGGCTGAGTCAAGGGGATCCTGCTAAAAGCAACACTTTGCCCAGAGCGGTAGCAAAGGGGATGGGTTTTGCCTCATACGATTTTTGCAGTAACTTGCTATAGTCTGTTGCTATTTGCTCAGTCACACCTAGTCAAACTGGTTTACATTGTCTCCTGCCCATCATTTGTAAATAATCCTTTCTCTGGTTTTTGTTTTGTTTGTTTTTTGGGGGGGGGGTGTTTTTCACCATGCTGATGCTCAGTTGTGCTAGAATTGCTATCAGAAATTATCAAGGTGGAAAAAATAGAGTGGCCTTCAGAGGCCTTGTCTGGAGTTCCGACTAAACTGCTTGAGATCACTCGCATATACTATATGTTCATTTAAGTAATTAATATATATGGCTGAGTGCAGCGCAGAGCTTCAGAATCTTCCTACCCCTTCCCTATGTGGTTCAAGTAACTACATTTTTATATCATGGCATGTGCATAGTGAGAAATCAGAAAGTGGTTTTTGAATGGCACGAGCTGAAACCTTTCCCCTTGCTCACAAGGGGAGAAAGGCTGACTTGCAGCAGTTTTTAATCCAGGAATGCAAACTCTGGGGAGATAAAGTCTCCTGAATAGCTGTGACAGCTGTGATAATTTAGAGTAAAGCATTTTTGGACTAAATAAATGGCACACCATGGAGAGTAGGAGGTCTGAAAGGAGGCTGCAGAAAGTGTGGATGAGTAACCTAGGTTATTGTGGTAACTAGATTATGCTTTGCTTTGAGATCTACTCTAAGGTGAGACTGAGTCACTTTGCCTTGGCCTATGTCATAGGGAGAGGGTGGCTAAGATTTAGTTTTAATGACCAAAATAGTTGTAAAGCTGCCAGGGAGTGTCTTGGTTGCCTGGGCCACCTCCCCCACCCCCCCCAGCTATCTGGCAGAGTTAAAAGGAATTTTTCCTTTTAGCCTTCTCTATGCCATCAGCCACTGTTCTCTAGCCAAACCTCTCCAGATCTCCCTTACCTTCAGGCAGTGCCCTGCAAGCCCTCCAGACTTTTTAGCTTCTCCACTAATGTCGGGTGAGATTGCTTTTCCCTGAGATCCTGCCTCTGATGTGAGTGACAGCACGGGCTCCCCCGCCTCCCACTCTACTGTCTCTGGGCTGGGACTTCCCTCCCCAATAGCCATCTGGGGCCCCCCCAAGCCCTCTGGTACAGGGGAACCTCTCCACGCTGCTGGGAGTCCTCTCCCCCAGGGAGAGCATCTTTCTTCTGCCTGCAGGCATTGCAATGCTATGAGACCCTGCTGAGGCCGTGTTTGATTTTCCTGTTTTATCTTTCAGCACCAAGTAGAGCATTTCATATCTATAAAAATGTGTATATTATATATCCTGTTACAGTGATATAACACAGAATGCGAATAGGCTGGTGTAAGTCCCTTTATACAGTTTAGCAGATGCCCTAATAGGGAATTAATTCATGGTGTTTTAATTTTATTGATGTAGTAGCAGCAACACATAGTTCTCCACGTAAAAATATAATTAGAAAAATCCCCTAGGTAAGAGGAATCTTACTGGCCAGCTTGAGAAAAATCTTCGCATGGATAACCATTTCAGGTGTCCCGCAATTCGCTGTACAAAAGAGAAGCTCTGTTTTGCAATGGTCTGATTTGTCATTTAACAAGAGTGTTTGCTCATGAAAAAAACCTACCAACCACAGGACTCACTCCAAGAAACCCATTCTACTAGGACTGATGGGGTCCATCTGTCAGAGAGGAGGAGAGCATCTTTGGCAATAGCCTTGCCAAGATGGTAAGGAGAGCTTTAGGCTAACACTCTTTGGGGGAGGGGAACCTCAATCCCTCCCACCTCTACCACTTTGATGCTAGGGTCAGCAACAGATGCCCAGAACCTGGAGAGGGAGTACAGGCCGGCAGGAAGAACCTAAGGAGCAACACAAAGGAATTCCAGCCACTCCAGACAGTAAGTCGGTTTCATAGGAGCCCAAGTTAAATGCTTCTGTGCAAATGCACGTAGCATGGGGAATAAACAAGAGGAGTCAGAGACGTGTGAATGCCTGCAGGGCTATGATCTTATTGCTGTCACTGAGACATGGTGGAATGGCTCCTGCAATGTTGAAATGGAAGTATACAAGTTCTTTAGGAAGTACAGACAGGGGAGACGAGGAGAGGGTGTCGCCCTCTGTGTCAATGACCAGCTGGTGGAGTTCAAGATCCTTAGGGCAGCAAGGAGAGCACACAGCAAGCTTGCATCTCTGGAGTTCAGGAGAGCAAAGTTTGGCCTCTTTAGGGATCTTCAGCACAAGAAGGACATGAATTGTCAGAGTGATCACAAAGATGATCAGATGAAGTTTTTGTAGAATTTCTATTTGGAGCACCCCTCCTATGAAGACAGTTCTGAGAGAGCTGGGATTGTTCAGCCTGGAGAAGAGAAGGCTCTGGGGAGAACTTGTAACAGCCTTCTGGTACCTAAAGGGGGCCTGAAAGGGAGCTGGAGAGGGACTCTTTACAAGGGCATGCAGTGACAGTATAAGGAGGAATGGCTTTAAACAGAAAGAGGGTAGATTTTTGTTAGATATAAGGAAGATAAAAGAATATCTTACATTAGATATAATTTAGATATAGGGAAGAAATCTCTTCACTGTGAGGGTGGTGAGGCACTGGAACAGGTTGCCCAGAGAAGTGGTGGATGACTCATCCCTTTAGGCATTCAAGGCCAGGTTGGATGGGGCTTTGAACAACCTGTTCTAGTGGAAGGTGTCCCTGCCCATGGCAGGGGAGTTGGAACTCAATGATCTTTAAGGTCCCTTCCAGCCCAAACCAGCCCATGATCTAGCTCCGTGTGTGACTAAACATGAGTAACTAGATAACTATATTTCTGAAACTCAAGCCTTCTCTGCTGCTCCCCTTTCCTCGAGTATCTCCAGTCTGTCATGTCCATCATTCAGCCTATGTGCTTCACTAGCACAAAGAGCGGTGCCCAAGGTGATGTTTGTTTACAGATATGTTCTGTATTAATACATTTTACAGCTCACTTGTTCTGCTCAGAATTCAGATGTGATACTGATTTAAAAATCAGAAGGAGAGAAAACTCATCTTCAAGTTTACTTATACTTGTGTTTAGCCTTACTCATTGCTTTTAATATTAGGCAGAACTGTCAGTAGAGTTTTTATGGAACTGGTAATACCTCACAAATATGGCTTACAGCAGAGCTGCATCTACAGAGTATCAGGCTCTAGGGCTCCTAACTTGCAAAATCACTTTGTTTAGATCTCTTTCAACCAGAACCATTCTGTGAGTCTGTGGACATTAACAGAGCTAAACACTGTTCAGAGGATGAAGCCCTAAATTAGAAGGTGTTAGGTAGAAAGTCAAACAGTCTATAGAATTACTGGACTGGGCAAAAAAGGTGTTAGCCTCCTAAGTCCATCTCATTCATTTCCTTCCTTTCTCAGTGCAGTGCAATCACAATTTCTATCCTCCATATTGGCCTTTAAAATATTTTAATATTTGTTTCAGTGCACTCCAGTCAGTTAATAGATTCTTTCTTATATTTGTGATTACTTGACTTTCATCAACTTACATTTGTTTGTTCATTGTTCTTTTTAATACCTCAGAGGAGGGAAGGAAAAAGCCAACAACCACTGAAACAATTTCTTTCTGTTTTATCAAGTTGTCCTTTAATCACTTTTGGACATTTTTTCTTTATTTTAGGCTGCTAAAAAAATCCGGTTTCCTTGCTAATTTCTGCAAGTTTACCTAAAAGGAACAGGGTGGAGGGGGAAGAGAGATTACTCAAGTTTTATGATTTGTGTTATAGCCATTCAGTTAGAAAGAAAGGAAGTATTTAAAAAGGAGTGTCAACAGATTTTACAAGGATTAGTGTTTGCATCACTGATAAAGCAGAAGAAGACAGACATGCATTATAAGAAGTAAAAGTGGTCAGAAGAAGGTGTGACTGTGAAAGAGAAAGAAATTTAGAAATTCAATGATAGTAAAAGAGAGAGTCAGGGAAAAGACTTAAACAGATGAGAAAATAAGCAAGAATAATTGTACTGACTTTTGTTTGTAATGGGGTGAAGGCACAATTAGGGATGTCTCCCATTTGGATAGAATGGAAAAGAAAATGCAGGAACATACAAGAGTGCTGTGACTTTGAGAGAAAATGTTGCAAATCCTGGTCATTGTCCATCTGCCTTGAGGTAGGAGTAGCCCTGATAAGTCCAAGCAACAAGGTAGGACAAAAGGAAGGAAAATGCTTATAAAGAGACCAGAGGAATTGGAGTAGCACTTCAGGGGGCTCCTTGAAAGTTCAGCAGCAACCAGGTGAAAGTTGAATTGGCAAAGACACTTCCCCAAGAAGACATAGTGGCTAAAATGTAGTACTGGATGGATGAAAAGACCAAGATAAATGTACACATCTCTGATGCAGAATGCTGCCAATGTGACTGGGTACTGATACACAGGGAAGGGCAGAAGAGTGAAAGTCTGCTGAGATTTCCACGGCAAATGGGAATGGAAAAGGAAGACTCAGCTGTCAAAAGGGAGAAGTGAAGAAAGAGTTGTGAAAGCCAAGGAGAGAAAGTGTTGAACGGAAAGTTGGCAGAGAGATGACTGAAGTAAGAGACAGGGACTGGTGAAGATACAAATAAAGGCAACATCATTTAAGGAAACAGAAGTCACAAGAGCAATTTCAGTGGTGCAATGAGAGTAGACTGTCAGATATGCAAGACAGAGTAGAAAAGAGGCTTAGAAAAGACTCTCTATGCATGAGTCATGGTATTAGTCTTGGTGAGAGTTGAGCCAAGGAAATGAGGAAATGTTAAAATTGTTGAGAATAATAGTGTGCAACTACATGAAAGTTAGTGAAGGCTCTGAAGGACAGGGGGAACAAGAGAGACAAGTGTTAAGAGCATGTGGAAGAGAAGTGGTATGAGTCTTAGAATCTTTAGGAATTGGTTTATGCAGTCTTTCACTGTGAAAAGGAGAAGTCATGGGAGAAAGTTTGCCAGGATGGGTTGGGAAGATGTTTTCAGAGACTTTTCTTTCCACTGTTTGAAACCTGATGGATATACGTAGATAGATATATGTAGCATCAAGGCTGCCTTTCAGACAAACCAGCAAGATGGAAGAGAAGAATTAACCATAAGAAAACAGAATTACGGGAAAGGAGGGAAAGATTTTGGTTGAGGAATATGAAACTATCTAATTAATCTAATTGACATCCATCATCTATTGTTTCCTACCTTGTCACCCATTCTCAGTATCCACTGTACTGAAAGTCTGTGTAATGGCAAGCGGGATTTGGGTTGCTTGACAGACAGGAAGATGTACCTGCTGACTTCTAAGCTTATGCCTGTCTTTCTTTTGTCAAAGATAGGAGCAGGAAAAGAAAAACCAGTTTTCAAAGTCAGAGTCAGAAAAGATGAGCACGTCATTTGCATTTTGCTGCATTAGTGTGGACTAACTCAGCAGGCAAAATCTAGCATACTGATAAATGATTTTGTAACCAGAAAAATAGGGTCTGTGACTGCAAATCATTTTTCCCCATAAAGTAAATGAGGCACTGCTGGCGAGGGGACTTGGGGAGGAGTGTCATATTTAATTTCAGTCAGGAAATATGGATGTAGGCTGGACCGAAAAGATTCTTAATATTCTACCAAGGAAAAATTATGTGAAAGAAGAGGTGGGGATAGGCCATGTGGTTGTCACATAGTCCTGCTCCTAGGTGGTGCCTGCTGTATTGGGTCCATGTGTTCTCCCACTATGTTTAATCTGAGCAGCTCACAGAGCTGGCTCTATCCTTGGTTTCTTGCACAGAAAACCTCTGTTAGCACTCTGTAGAAGTGAGTCCTTCTGCAGTTTGGCTTCTCCAATCTCCCAAGATATAATTGCTCCTCCCTTTACCCCATGCTCCTCATTAGCTCAAGCCCAGTTTTTGTCTCTCCCTTCCTATAAAGTAACACAGAGTTACAGAGTACAGAGAATCTCTTCATGGCCTTTTGGTTGTGTCATCAATCGGGCACATGCATTTGAGGGGTGCTAGCACAGAACATGCTTTACTGAGGCAGCTCAAGGAATATACAGTTGTGTGCAACCTAATGAGTATCTATGTGCTATACCTCGCCTGAGGCTTCTGAGCTTTTCCGGGGGGTGGAGTCAGGGACTTTGAAACTTTCTGCTCTCACGCACGTCAAAGGAAACCTTTTCTTGAGTTATGAGTTGGATTTCACTGCTGAACCAACGTGCTATGAAAGGAGTGCTGTCTTCTCTGTTCTTCTGCTCAAGCTTTCTGTGCCTGTGAGTGCATCCTCAGCCTGTCAGGCCCACAGTGGAATTAGACAGCTCGTCTCACCTGATCCAACAATTACTCGCTGCCAAAAGGGGTGATCCCACTCCACCTCCTCCCTAGATGTGTACCCCAGCAGCTTCCCTTCCTGTGGCACTGAAGCTCATCTAGTCTCACAGCAAGGATTTCAAGGGACCCAGTACAGACAAAAACTAACTCTGCCACAGACAATGAGCAGTATTTTTGCTGGATTGCCTAGATGAACCATCCCATCACAGGATCCCATGAGCACAATCTGGGGTTGGTAGGACTGTGCCATTGGGTGTCAGAAAACTGTCAGAGAGGCTTGGCTGCATCACCATGCCATACCCCACAGCACTGAAAAGTCCATGCTAGTCCATGCTCCACATCTGAGAAAATTCTTCCATTCCTGACTCCTGGACGTCAGGCCAACTTGGCAAGACTGATTGATCCTCCAGCTATCTGACTTTCCAAAGATGTTCCCATTTTGAATGAGATCAGTTCAGTTTCAGTAAAACTCTGCCTTCTCATCTCCAGAAGGCATGTGACGAGGACCTGGCAGTTTGGCTCTTCATCCACCAATACGGTCAGTAAATCAGCAACTTCTTACCTTAAATCAGAATGCAAAAAATTACACATAGGCACAGACCCCAAATTATCAGTTGGCACAGAGCTAAATCCAAATTTCATCAACATGTTTCTAGGGCTAAACAGGCAACTTACGGTCTTATAACTGTTAATTTTTATTTTTGTGGATCCTGGCTCTGTAACCTCAGACAAGAAAAGTGAAAAGCATTGCACACTCAAGTATTTTGCAATATATTTATATAATGCATTAATATAACCATGTTACTTAGATGCCACATAGATTCTAAGATAGAAAAATCAGATACAATAGTTCAGAAATGAGAACAACTATTTTGCCTTCAAATCTGGTAATTAAAAACTAATTTGTGAAACTAAAGGCATTCTATTTTGTTGGTTTATATCATAGTGCTATAATTCCTGTATCATAGAGCACAACTGCCTCTGTAATTGTTTTATTTGTTTATTGTCTAGACTTTAAATAGTACAACAAAATCTTCTGGGTAAATAAATGTGCATATAGAAACCTTACATTGTTACATAGGTTTCTAAACATAGCACTGTATGTTCATTTGGAATGGAAAATAGGCAACTATTCTTTAATTGCCACCTTTTCACTCTGTTTATTTACTTAGAGAGATACTCATATCTCTAAAGAAAGGAGCCTCCTCCTCTTCAAGGAAGTTATGCCATCACTGTGTCCCACAGGAAACCTTGGGCTACAGGGCCTTCACAGAATGGCAAAGTGAATGTATTTCAGACCAATACAGAAATTTGCTCAGTGACTATTTGCACATGACTAAATGTGTGGGGGTTTTTAATAGGGTGACAAGAATGTTTAAATAGTGGTCTGCAGAGGAACTGCTGCACACCTTTCTGCCTGTGGCCACCTCAGCAAGTGCTAGGTGACTTAAAGTGACTTCTACTTTCTCTCTGCTTGCCGCAGTAGCACAGACAGCTTTGAATGAATCACAGGATTCCAAGAATTAGCAACAAACCTCGTCACGTGGGCAACCCACAGCACAGGAGCTGCCAGAACAATGCGGTGACTAAGGAGGCTGATTTGATCCCTGGATGTAGAATACCTTCCGTAGGAGTAAAGAGGTGATATTACAGTAACATTAAGGGAATTGTGTGTCTTGTTCTGGTGCCCACGCTTGAGAAAAATTACGTTGACAATTCAGGCTTCACAAAGGAGCAATAAGAGTTACATGATATCTAAGCAAAGCTGATTTATTGTAAAAGACTTATGATCGGTCTCTTTAGTTTATTGAAAAGAAGACTAAGAGGGAACTTGATGATGAACAGCAAGCTGTGCAGGTTCTTAACTGCAAGGGGCTCTGTCATCCTACTAACAAAGACACAGCCACGTCCCATGGCAGGAGGTGAAAGCTAGAAATAAACTGGATAGAGTAGTTCAGGGTAAAGATCAATTAACTTCAGCACAGTATTGTGCTTGGATTATATTCTGGTTTAACAGCCACAGGAGCCCATTTAATTAATATGGCAAAGGTATCATGAAATGTGTGCATTAATAATTGAGACAATATGCTGTGTAAATAGGGCCAAATGAAACTTTCCTTCGCAGAACTCGAAAGGGCTGACTGGGACATCTGCATTTGAATAGCTCTTAAGGGGTGATTGTGCAAATCAAGGACTCTTTTGCTGTTATGGGCAATTCCAGGAGACACTGCTTATGGCCTTCCCAAAAGCATGATTGTCTTGTATTTCTTCCTGTGCCATCTCTGCCATGTTAGCCTGTGAACCAGTAAGTCATTCATCCTCAAATTCCTCCTCAGTGCTGGATTCATGGGCCATTCGTGTATTCAGGGAAGAATACTCCTATGCTTCTCTCCCATTAAAATCAATGAATTTTCAGGCTGTCGAAAGATAAACATAGAGTTCAGTCTTTCCTGAATGAAGCAAGTAGCCTACTGATTGTTCCTAGGTAAAGAGCCAGTGGGGATCTTTCTTTCATGTCTTTGACTTCACACCAATTTATTTCATGTTGTCTATTTAGATGCTAAGTGCTTTAAAGCACAAATTGTCATTTCTATGGATGCAGTGTTTAGCACAGCTGAAGCCTGTCTTGATTGGGAGTTCTAGATGCAACTTGAATGCAGATAATAGAAATTTATAATAAGGCTTGAATTAATGCTTAGTCTCCGATGCTGTATAGTTTGACATCAGTGCTGCTTTATTACTGTGAGCATTTACAAAGCCACAGTCTTTCTGAGAGGACTCATCAAATGCTGTGGTAGAACGATTTTGTTCTTTGTCTCATAGAAAATATTTCCGAAAGTCGACTGCTTTTTTTCCATGATCACGTGCTCAAAGAAGAGCAAAAGAAATCAACATTTGCTAAATAGCAACTAATCTGAATCTAGGTAATGACTGAAATAAAATTTAAAAGAAAAAGCTTCTAGCATTTATGGGCATTCACCAGGTCCTTGGTAACTGCCTGCCCTCAGCCCTCTGTACAAAGCTCTAGTTGCTAGCAGGTCCTGGTTGAAATTCAAATCAGTTTCAGCATTGCTGCTGTCTCTTCTAATTGACTCTGTCAATACTCCCAGCTAGTGGGAGGGACAGAGGAGTAAAGCAGGCAGAAAGGACCAAATGATTTCTAACGCATGCAAGGCTATTCAGCAAAATGTTATGCGTGCGGGGGCCTGACACTGCACAAGCGTTGGGATTCCCTGTGTCCTGCCATGGAGCACCCTGTCAGGAAACAGAGACTTTTTTTTCGTTGGTGTTAGAAGCATTAGGACCAGGCAGCAGTTGAAAACCACAGTTCAGTTGGTGATCGGTGCTGTGCAGCAGCGGAAGCGTGTGGAAAAATTCTGGCTGACTCATCCATAATTCATCTGGCGTCCCAGGGAATGTGCGCACTGGAGCGAGATCCCTGGCACTCCTGCAAGGGAGAGGCCTGCTGCCTCGGCAAGACGTGGGCAGCAACTGCCCTCTTTCACCCAGGTAACCTCGCAGTGCCCAGGCTTGCTGCAGGGCCATCCCACTGCCTCTGCGAAGGACTGGTCTCCCTGTGCAGCACAGGGCTGGGGAGTGTACCCCTGGGAGACTTGCACTTCATAACGATGCTACTGTGGGGAAGAATCAGTGAGGGACCTGGCTCCATAAGCTGGGATAACACGTGCAATGATTTGATGAATCCATCCCAGCCTGTTCAGTATTCAGACCTTCATATCTGTGTATGTGTGAGGTAGACTCTGCTCGGAGTGACTCTGCTCTTGGCACACAACCTCCTGCTGGGCTGAGTTTCCGAGTGCTTCTGGCAAAGGGCTGGCTAGGTGTTATTAAACCTTAATGATCTGTTCATACAGAACCCAAAAGGTAGGCAGCTGCAACCCAGGGCAAAGTAGTTTTTAAGCCTGACCTTCAGCTTGGAGGTAGCTAAGCAACATATTCTATATTGAGGGATTTCAGCTGCATGATGAGGTTATTTTAAAGGTATGACTGGCCTGAAGAGACAAGTAGAAAGTCTTGAGAGCTGTTTGAAAGAAAAACAGAAGAAACAGGACGAATATCAGAGACTGTGATTTGCAGTTGTGTGCAGTAGCCTAAACTCAGTGGAGTTTGCAAGATAATCTTATGGAAAACTATGGTGATAAGCATGAGGCAAAAATTAAAAACAGGAGAGGCAAATGAAAGTAGATGTTAATTACTTTATCTCCATCCATGCATGTCTTCTACTAGCAAGGGTTGAAGGAGCTAACTCTCCTGGGACTGACTGCTTCCACTGATTTTCTGAAGGGATGAATGAAGTTGAGAGTACTCAAAATACCAAAGCTACAAAATAAGCTTGTGGGAAACCTATCAAACCTATTACTCCTGGGACTGTGTGGTCATCCACATGGCATAGGCAGAGCAAGAGCTGAAGTGCATGCGTACACAGTAGTTCGCAAACACGAGGGCCTGGGGATGTCAGCTGGGTTGCGGATGCCCCAAGGCACCTGTAGATCAAGAGGGCTGTATGCCATAATGCCTGCTGCAGTGGTTAACTTCCAGCTGAATGCTCCATTGGTGAGAGCATGGAAAAACTTGATGAAACAAGATTCAGAACTCCTTAGCTAGTACACACGAGTCAAACCCATCAGTTACATTCAGAGTCTGCAAATATATATCTATTCTACTTCCGGAAACTGTGTTTCAGGAAACAATCTTTCTAGGGCTGTAGCTGTTGTTGCTACCCTTGATCATTTAAAAAAAAAAATTAAAAAAAAAAAGAAAAGCCATGACATAGAGACATAATCTAGAAAATGTGACATGTTCGAATAATAAAAACTTTGCCTGGCCAAAGAAAAGTTCCTTTACCACATTAATCTCACCCATGCTTCTACAGTTATTTTCTTATCTTAAATCTAATTACTTCACAGTATTTCTGTTTATTATGTGTATTTTCATTTCATGTTCTGCCACTGTTCCCAAGAGCACTCTCCATTGCACAATTCTCTGTATTATTTATTTTGAGGCAGCTTCTAGGATAAAGAATTAGTCCTGGGATTTATCCACAGTTTTGACACTGGCCAGCTGGGTGACTTCTGGCCAAGTCACTGCACCTCTTCATCACTGTTTTCCCAGCAGGAAGAGCGGGGTAATAACCCTTTCTGAAATCACATGGAGTTCTGCACATGAAATACTACACAGTTTATAGCCCCTGTTTACAGCAACGATTTCACTGATGTAGCAGACTTACGTAGAGAATATTCTTTCATTTTGTTTTGTTTTGTTTTTAACAGATGAAAACGAGAAGACCAGCACCTGTCAAAGTACTTATTAACATACGACAGAACTGGCAAAAACAGACGATCACTGAGTGTTTCTTTTCCTCAGCCTGCTTAAAACAGGCAAAACAGTAATAGATACAAGATTTTAAATTAGATGTTTGTGACCCATTTGGAACATGTACAATCAGTGCAGACTTTGTTCATTGTTTTGGATTTTTTTCTTAAGGTGGCCTTGAGGGGAACACATGCAACATTTCTTACATCTCTCTGTGCACCCTTGGCCCAGCCAGGTAGGGATGCTGCTTAAATTGCAGCAGCACCAGGACATAGTAGGGAAGAGCTCCTTAAATTTGAAAGCTTCTTTGTGACACTTACTTTTCAGTCCTGCCTGAGAGTTCACTGAACTCCACATAGAAGTTGTGCCAACTTAGGAAAGTTTCCTGTAGTTTCTCTGCCCCTTCAAGAAAGTATCCAGAAGCCAGATTAAATCTGTCTTCCAGTGACTTTCATGTTCTCAGACAAAGTCTCTAAAGAGATGCAAGTGCAGCAACCAAGTAACTTGGATAGATATTCATCAGTTAATTTCAAAAGATGTTTCCTCCCTTGTCCTTTTGCATGACTTTCTCTTTAAATAAGTAAATTAGTACTAAATACATTTTCTTATGAAGCATCAACTACTGGAAAGGTTCTTTATAACATATATAATCATGATACTGTAATAGTCTTATATTGTAATCGGTGTATCTTATCTCCAAAGTTCACATTTGGAGTTCAACTGTATCAAAAAACAAAATTCCCCTGAAGGGGGATATTAGTCAGATCACTACTGGCTTGCCTTTTGTGTGTTACCTCATCTTTATTTCCTCAGTTACACACTGCATAGTTCAAACATTGCGTGCCCCTTCATAGCAAACATCTCCATTCCTCTTTGGATACGGGGCCCTGTTTTTGATACCTGATACACTGTGCACCAATGTGAAGCTTGATTTACCAGTGAGAATCCACAAGTGAGATTGGAGGACCAGAACTAGGACTGTTGTTTTGGAGCTGCTTGTCAAAAATTTTTGCAGTATTAGAGTTGATGCTTTGTCCGTCATCTGAGCCCTAGTAAACAAAGGCAAAATTGTGCAGTGCCTAATATTTTGATGTTTATTTTAAGTGTATCATCGTGCAGTGCCAAAGTCAAGTCACGCATCTGTTTATTTTGTAACTAAAGCACTGTTGGTTAAATTATTTTCCCTACAACTTCATAACTGTGGGAGGAAAACATGCAAGTGGATCGGAATTGTGCACCACAACAATGAATGTAACTCTCATTTAAGGCACATGATATGAGAGAGCGGAATCAAACTGGAGCCAGCTGAGGGCATCTCTTCTACCAGGCACTCAAGTTCCTCTAGGAGTATTTTATTCAACCCTTGAAATTTAGTTGGGATATTTCATCCGATAGAGCTACACCTGTAGTGTATGCAGGGTGTAGACATTTTACCACAGTCAAATCATACGCAGCTTGGTTACACTTTGTTGTGTTCTTGGCAGCACAGAAGAAGCATCATATAGTGAGTTTCTTTCATGTATGTGTTTGTAAAAGGCACAGTACTGGATGTTCGACATCATTGAGGAGCCAAAACAAATATACTGTGGTAATGACCTTCAGGATGTGGAAGAGAATGTTCTATCACTTAATGATAAGTAAATAAATAGAATAGCAATTCTGGCCTTGTTAATTTAAGAATGTCTTTAAATTCAATACAGTAGTAGACACCTGGCCCCTTCCTACCATGCTTTTAAAGTTCTGCACTAAACATTGGAGGCTAGATATTATACCTGTACAATATTTCCTTTTTTCTTAGTTAAAAATTAAAGGTCATTCTTGTACAGGCTTAGAAACTATAAAGGGTTTTGATAAAATGCAGGGCTAATTCTCATGGTACGCAGCTCTTCTTCCTCTTCCCACCTTCCCCTGCTTTTAGGATCCATACCAAAATGAAGAAGAGTTATCTTTCAGGTAGCATCTTCAGTACACCTCCTGAAAAGATGTTGCTGGATATGTAATCAGCAGCATTCATTTCTTCAGAAATGCAGAGAACCCTTGGTTGCCAAAATCAGAAAATATAAGCTCAGATAACCATCGCTTGGCACTTCTTGCTGGCCAATTTTTAATTGTTGCTTTCACACACATTTATTAACAATGGCTCATTAATGAGGAATGGTCAGTTTCTTGTTACACTGGGAGCATGGCCTAAACTTTTCCTGCACTGTTGCTCCAACAGTGTTTGCTGGTTTTGTTTTACAGTTCACATTGTTTTACAATCCTGCTTGAGCCGATACGAAGCTGTAAGAAAATACCTGACCAAGGAACATTTAAAAGATTTGTGGGGCTTCATTTATATTCTCTGTGAGTAGATGTGGTTCCTTTTCCTGTATTTTTCACTGGGATTCAATATTTCTGTACATTAGACTGTGCCCCTTTTATCATGGATTGTGCTTCCATTTAAGTTGATAGAGAACTTGTATCAGAAGTTTGAAAGAGAAGTTGCTGCTTTCTCTGCTATTAATAGTATTACTGCTTTATATAACTTCATGATTCCCATACAGTAGATAAATTATAACAGACAAATAAGCATCTCTGCCCACAAGGAACTCTTACTTCTGCATAAAATGAGCTGAAAGGATACAGAGCAGAAAAGTTCAATGCAGAAAACAGACTGAGGTTTGGAGGGCAGAGAGAAAATGCTGCAAAGTAGCAAGTCTTCAAAAGGTCAAATCTTACTCTAGAGATGAGGCACAGTCAACAAAATTAGGGCCAGCATTAATGTCTCATAATACATACAGTAATTCCTGGATGAGAGGTGAAAATTGGGATGTCAGGAACAGAGAAGAAGAGGCTACTTTTCTTATGAAATGTTTAATTTTGTCAGTTTATTTCCTCTTGCCCAAGCTTTGTCTCACCTCTTCCTATGAGCCAAGGATGGCATGTCACTGAGTCACACCACACTTCAGCTGCATTACATCTTCAGCATTTTTGCCAATGTTACCTCCTGTTCTCCTTGCTCAAACAGAAAGCTCGAGCAGGGAAGCAGGACAGCGAGTTAGCCCATACCCACTGCTGCTCCTTCTACTGGGGCACATGTGTGCTGGGCTGGTCTGGACACACAGCTTGTCTTTGTGCTGACCAGGCTGCTTGGTGGCACCTCATATGGGACTTACAGGGGCCAGGTAAAGACCCTTGCGCTGAATTGCATCAAATAAAGGAATACAGGTTGCAGGTAGAGGACTTGGAGAGCAAAAACACAGTTTGAACAATATGTTGTCTCTAGAAACCAAATATGTACTAAGAGAAATCACTAAAAGCAAACACCTTCCCTCCCCCAAAATATACCATTTAAACAGCATTGATTAAAATTTCCTATACAGTGAGTTTAAAGTAAGTATCTCATGCTTATTACAAAAATATTGTAAGACACTATAAAGGTTCGAAGTCAAGCACCCATAACATTTAGATACATGTTAATTTGCAGCTTTAATTCTTTCTGAGTGCACTTGCATCCTGGTAGTCTTAATTTGTATGATCACATATAACTTGTTCAAGAACACAGAATGCTTGATTAAGCCAGACCTGGTTCATCTGTTTTTGTCAAATGCACTGGAATGGAAGGATGTCTCCAGGTACCTGCCTTTCTCCATTAACTGCTGACAGAGCTGAGGTGAGAAGTTAGGTGAGATACTTAAGGCACTGGTCAGTGAAGTGATTCATGCTTCTAGTACTGACACAGAGCACTCTTACTGGGCATACTAGATTTATTCCCAGTAAAGCTCACCACCAGCTGATCCATGATGAGTGCAAGCCTTTGGACAGAGAGAAATTGTAGTGCTTGACGTTTTCTGGTGCGTTTTCTACAGTGTGTCACTCACTGGCTAAGAGGCCTGGATGGCACAGGAACCTTATGTCAATTAGAACTGAAATACGTCTCTCTATGCACAAGTCTGTACCTTTCTGCAGTACGGCAACAACTTTTGAAAATGCATTTTCAGATTTTTCAGACTCTCAAATGAACTTCGTAATTTTTTTCTTAGCATAGACCCTAAGTTAAAAGTTCAGGCTGGTTGTTGCATCAGACAAGGAAAATCTAATTTAATTAACCTAAGGATAGCATTTTCATATGGGGTTTGCATTGCTCTCACTAATGAGCTGGTTCTCCAATACAACTTCATGCTGTTGGTTAGTGTTAGAGGCAATGACCTTCTCCGACAACATATGGCCTCCTACAGACTGCACTTTCACAAGGGCTAGTTCAGAGCATGGAATAAATGCTACCGGTCATATGAATTCACTTTAGTAAACTTGCGAGTTGCTAGAACTGTGCTCTCAGGAAGTCCGGCAACTCACTGCAAGGCCTGATACAAAAGGAGGTGTTTGCATTCACAGAGCTTAGTCAAAGTTGCTTGGCACATCAACAATCGAACATATTCACTAGAAGAAGTAAGGACTCTCTAACATAATGACACAATATATTCACTGGAAGAAATACGAAGTCTCTAACAAGCAAGTTTAGAACTCCTATCCACAAATCATTAAAATTAAGTAAACTACTTGTTTATCATACCCTCCTTTAATTACCAAGAACTAGCCAAGTGCGAAAAATCCATGACAACACTGAATTGTTAGTTTTACTGCAAACTTTAAATTTTAAAATAAACTCCTCTCTACCATGAGACTTAACTTACTAAGAGCTGGGAGTACAGACAGCATTTGCCTATTAACAAGCATTATTATACATTAATTGCCTTAAGAAACAGAAAGGTGAACTGAAGTTATCAATATACAACGGAGAGCCTTTTGAGACGGAAAAGATTTGCACTCCACACCTTTCCTCAACCTTTCTCAAAATATACCAAATATATTAAATATGGGGGGGACATACATACTGTTCGCTTCTCTACAAAGCTGTAACACAGAGAAGAATGCTGTCAGGTCAAATTAGGTGTTGCTGATTTTAATTATTTAATTGCAAATCCTTCAATATGTTGGTGATTTTGGTTTTTTGGTGTTTTTTGTTTATTTGTATGTTTGGTTTTGGTTTGGTTTGGTTTGGTTTTTTGGTGGTTTTTTTTTTTAAGCTGTCAAAGTCAAGAGACTGCAATAAGAATCCCAGCTTTTATATTTTTTTAAGCAAGTTTTTAATTTTTCTGTATGTCAAAGCTCCTAAATATGAAAGGAAGGTCTCCTAAAAGTTCATAAAACAGATGGTAAATAACCAACCACCTACCCATTCTCTCTAAATGCCTTATTTTTAAGAAACTGGGCTTTTAAGCCAGATTCATTTGTGGGTGGGCATTGACTCATGAGTTTTGAACACTTACTGTGGCAATGCAAATCTGTATCAAAACTTACATTTTATGCTTCCAAAAGCACTGTTGAAAAAATTTTAAAGCAACAGAAATGCTTGTATTTCCATTTAATTTTCAGACTATCCAAATTAAACATGTATTTTCAAACCACTCAAGCATTCCCTGGCATTGTTATTACTCAAAACATAGAGAAACCTGTTAGTGTCTCAGTCACAGGAGGTTTAATGAAGAGTTTAAGGAAGTGTCTGTAAGGAATGCTCATGGGATAGCAGGTCCAGCCATGGAAGCGAGAGGAGGTCAGATAATCTCTCAGTGTTTCTCAGCATTTTGATTCCTAGAAAGGAAAACTTACTTTATTACTGAGACACTTCCAAGGGATGAGACTGTGGCTTTTATATACTGAAGATTTTCATATCATGCTCCACAGCATCCTCACACAGGTAAGTTCATAAGGTAAGCTAAATGAAATGGTCAAGTAGATAAGATTCAGTCATTTTTAAGCTGATTAAATGATACTGTTGATGACAGAGTTTAGTATAGGCGTGGCTTGGCAAACAACAATAATTGCTGATCGTAATAATAATAATAATAATAATATGTACTAGAACAGGAAGCTACTCTTCCTCCAAGCTTCTGAGCATACACATCGCAATCATGACAGGATGCATAATGGAAGTTAATCTTAAAAACAATCACCTGCAAAATCATGACCTTGTTTGAAATATTTTAGTTGCTCTGTCATGCAAGTATTCTCCAAGGTTACTATGACTAAACAAAGCCATAAAAATATTTTGCTTTTTGTCAGACAATACGCTCTGTGGACATATGTTTTATATTCTCAAAATAAAAGGAGGCAACTGTGTGTGCATCCTACAGGCTTCTTGTATATTTAATGTATTCCATAAATTGTAACATAATGATCAGTCATGCACAATAAAATACTACAATCTAACAAGGGCAGCAGATTTTCAGGATTTCAGTAGATATTCAGAATTTGATGTTAACTTGTTTCCCTGGAATAGATGTGAAAGAGGCAAACTACAGACTGGTAGTAGGACTGGGAGCAGCTACAATAACTAAAAATTATTAGAACTCCGTGTTTTCACCTGACAATTTCACACCGCTCAAGTCCGTTTGAAACCTACTTTTGCCACTAAGATTAACATGTGAAGCATTTGAATTTGTGTGACAGATGCAGAGAGGAAAAAAGGAGTTTCTCATATGTAAGCATCTATTTTACTGAAGAGCCAAGGGAGTTAAAGAAAAATGCATGACAAAACTCTATCTGCATGCAATTCCTAGAGCCTTACTCATCTCACTTCCTTATTCTTCTTTTTGGCCTCCTTTCCCTTAGGGCCCTCCCACCTCTATAAACACCATAACAATAATTATCGTGTCAGTGGAGACTTAAACATTCTTGACATCGTAACATCTAACAAGTACAGGACATTTCACAAAGGCCTAGCCTGGCTTTCAAGAAGTGGGTCAGCTTGACACATCCCATGTGTTTCTGAAAGCCTGCAGTCTTTGAGCTTGCTCATCTATGGTAATGGGCACCCTACCAATGCATGGACTGGAAACAAAACACTGCCTGGTTTGCCAGGGGAACTTTAAAATGTTTACCAAAAGCGCATAACTTTTAAATTTCCATCCTAAACATCATACAGAGGATGTCTTATGGTGCCTGATCACAGGGCAGTTTCCAAACTCGGCAGCTTTGAGACCCATGTGCCTCCTGTTAGCTAAAAGGGTGCTGGAACTCTTCCAGCCGTGTGCAAGAGTCAGGCTGCTGGTGTGCCCAGCCAGGGTAAGAGAAAAGGGAACACAGAATGTTTCCATCCATTAGTCCAAGAAGGCTGCATGGTGAGCTCTTCTCTTCTTTCATTTCATCTTTTCCTCTCCTTCAGCCTCACTTCACTTGGTTACATACCACAACAGGATTTTTTAGTCCTGGCTGATCTGGTCAAACAAACTCTTTTCCTGTAGAAATTCTGGCCACTGTGGGTTTTTCTAGTCAATCTTTAATATTTTTTTCTTATATTTCTACATTTAAATCATGCCAACTTGCTTCCACCCTCGGCAGAAATTCACGATGACTCAGAAATGGATCTTGACCTGCTAACTGAGAATCACTTCTCTAATACTGCTATGGTTTGATATCTGTTTTCACAAAGAGAATAAACCAATGTGTCTCATCATATTTTCTATCTTGCCCCCACATATATTTGTGTTGTGAATAAAACACATTCTATTCAACTTGGAGGGCATTTTATTTCTGTGCACATTTTGACATTTAATTAGCATATGATGCTTGTACAGTAGCCCAGCCAGCAGAGACTATAAAATCTTCTATTTGTGATCTATCTCAACAAACAGATTTTCAGTTCTCCTTAAACTGCCTTTTAATATTGAAAAAAAAATCTCAACTCTATGCACCAGAAAATGATTAAAAATAATTGTTCCTCAATGTATAAAGAGGATATGGTAAAGAGCTATGAATAGTAACTTTGGAAGAAAAGCATGAAGTTAACTATGAATAAACTTTCTAAACTCAATAATAAAATGCAAACAATTTTTTTAATGGACTGTAGAGATTAAATTTGGTAAGATTTTTTACAAAGAGTGAATCATACTTCTATAAAACTTGGTGTGCCTGTAGATCACAGTGCTCATGTACAGACCAGAAAGGTAAAACAGAATAAAGAGAACAAGCCTGCTCCTACTGTGCATACATGCTGGTGTTCAACTACCAAAATTAAATAGATATAGATTTATATCTATATCTATATCTCTCTGTACATATTGTTATAAATATAAATACCACAACTGAAGCATTGGCAAACAAGTGAGATTTCTAATCGTTTTTGCTCTAAGATAGCACACGTATAGCTGACTCATACAACAAAATTATTTCCATTAGCAGATTGCTCAGCTTTATAAAAGCAGGGGCACTGTGTTGTGTGTGAGCAGCAATATAGTAATACTGTAAATTGCAACCGGATTACCATTTGATTCAACCAAGCTGATGATTGCCTATAATTCATATATGATTCATTTTGGCAAGTCTTCCATTTGTCAGTTCATCAAGTCTATCCTACACATAGGCAATTAAATTAGCAGGGGAAAAAACAGTCCAAATAGCAAAGGGCTCAGCAAAAAAATCCTCCAAGTAGTTTGAAGAGATCTATCCTTCATATTGGTGAAATATCAGCGCCTACTTCTTAGTAGCTTTCTTTTACTAGGAGCAGAAATTCAGCTCAGTAGGCACAACAATAAATAACACACTGCTAATTTCCAAGCAGCTTCTTGAAGCACAGAATATTAATTCCAAAACAGTTACAAAGAAACTACGCATTGGAAAAACTTCATCAGGAGAAATACTAAACAAAGAACAGCAAACAGTTACCATCACTACAAACAGGAGTTATTAAATTTCACAGAAGTGACTGGAAAGTTGTCAGGCTGGCAGCCATAGAACACACATTAAATTAATGTGTAACTGGGAGGTTTAGTCCCACGGAGGGGATAAAAGACACACACAGAAATAGACTCCCAAAGAGAATCCTGCCTCTGTTTCTTACTGACAGACAGAATGCTATTGGCATCACTGGCACAGATGGCCATAGCCCACTTACTCGCTTCTTATGAAAATGCAGAGAGTAGCCAACACGGGATCCAGGAGCTAATTAACCTCTGCAACTTTGGGGCCATGCGCAACACTCTGTTGTGAGAAGAAGATGGGCTTGCGTAGCTGGGAGAGCTTTATTCTTACTGATGTTGCCTGTAGGGTGTCACTTGGGGGTTGCTCTCCCCTCTCCTCTGGCTCTGGGTTCCCCAAGGAGAGTGATGGGCATAACAGCAATGAGTTGATGCCCATGCAGTTCACCTGCCTAAAGGACTGGATTGATGGTGTGATGACCTGCACTCACTTTAAAACCTATGTATGACATGTTGACTCACTGTTGATACACTCAACAAGAGGCTAAACAAATACCCTCAGCGTCTGGAATACTTGGATTGCATTTTACTTGGTTGAAATGGTCACTAAAAAGTAAACATAGATAAAACTCATGCATACAGAAGAGAATGTTTGCATATGAAATTAGGCCTAACAAGGCTTTTCTGCAAAGCAAAATAATTTCTTGCTGATCCATCTACTGAAATTCTTTGAAAGTGTCAAAAAAACCCACCCAAAAAAACCAAAGGGATTTTAGTGGGCTGGTTAATGTTTTACAGTGTTTTGAAAGGCCTTTGATTAAATTCCTAAGCCAGAGACAGCTCAAGCATCTAAGCAAGATGGGCCAAAAGAAAAGTACTATCATGGCTCAAAAAGTAGGAGATGGAAAACAAAGAGCAGAATTCAAATGCGAGTTTCAGCGATGGCGGAAGGTTAACGACAGCCTTCTTCAGAGCTCTGTAGCAAGTCTCATATTGCTGCTGTATTTACCACTGATCTAGAAAGAGGGCTGCATTGTGAGATGGCAACATTTGCAGCTGTCATAATTATTTCAGCTAAGCAAGACAAGAGGGGACTGTGATGATGAGGAAGTGCTAACAAAACAGAAGCGATCATGTAATGGTGAATTAAGTTCAATATTGAAAATGGAAAACGATGCACATTAGGGAGGAACATGAGTACTGCTTCTAAATCTGACAAGCTCCAATTCATTTACATCAACCAGAAAGTAGAAACTGGGCATTTATGTAAATATCTATGTGCTATCTCTAATCCTTGCAAAGCTGTAGTCAGAAAATACTAGAATGCAAGAGGAATAAATAACATACTGGTGAATATCAAGTATTAGAATACCTCTACAAAACCTCTGGCATAGTGTACAGTATAATCCTCACTCAAAAAAAGTGATATGAATGAGTCTGTCTGGGGGCATGTTTGGGGGAAAGACTTCTATAAAACCAGTGTTGGATTATTTATTCTTGGAACGTGGTAAAAGATGAGATAAAATCAACCAGAGTAGCGAAGTAGGGAATAATGTCAAGAAGTAAGCACAGAAACACCTGCTCTCCTGTCTTACTGTACAAGAAATAGGAACTTTGTGGTGGCAGTCTCGAAATGGGTGACATGAAGTGTTTTGGCACAAATGCTAAAAGTGAGCCACGACTCAGGAAGTCGATATGGCAGAAAATTTACTGAAATGCAAAAAAGAGTTAAGACACATCTACACTTACAAACACAATGAATATATTTCCCAATGCCTATAGTTGGCCAAATACTGTTTTTTTAAAAAAAATTAAATCACTAAGCGTCTTGGTTCACAACAACCTCTAGATATTAGAAAGCAAATCTACATATAGGGGGACATAGCCTACCAGTGTCAGGGTAATTGACCCTCAGGCATGATTTAGAATGTGTTTTGACATCCATCCTAGGAACTTCTACTCCTGTATAATTTTCAGCTCCCTTGATAGGGTATTTTTAGATAACTGCATTTTTCCAGCCATTAGATGCTACCAGTCATCACAGAGCAGTGACAGGATATTTTGGTAACTGTAGGTGAGAAGTGTTTAGCTTCATACAAGCCTTTGTGAGTGTCACACCTGCATTACCTCACCCACCATTTTACACATGTGAAGCATAATTAACCTCCTCTATTTCCTGCTTCTGTATTTATTCTCCAACATGTTGACAGCTGGAAGTGGGTTTGTGAAGTTCCCAACATTTCAGATTCACAGGAGCACAGAATCACTAGGGTTGGAAGGGACCTCTGGAGATCATCCAATTCAACCTCCCTGTCAAGGCAGGGTCACCGACAGCAGGTAACACAGGAACACATCCAGGTGGGTTTTGAATGTCTCCAGAGCGGGAGACTCCAGAACTTCCCTGGGCAGCCTGTTCCAGTGCTCTGCTACTCTCAAGGTACAGAAGTTCTTCCTCATGGTGAGGCGAAACTTCTTGTTTTCATTTATGGCCATTGCTCCAAGAACACTGCACTGCTCCTCCTGCCCTCCTCAGCTGAGTCCCAAGCTTTCCTGCTTCTGGGGAATGCTCTCAGTGGCACTTCTCCTTACCCCCATGCAAGGCTGGACTCAAGGTGTGGGCAGCAGAGCTGTGTTGCATCTGTCAGAGGCCACAGCCTCCCATGTGCCACACTGGCCCATTGACATCTGTTTTCCCCATAGCCATCACCGATGGTGGCAGAGCCCACCATGATGCTTCCTTCTCCTTCAATTCTTCTCCAATTTAATGTTACGACCTGCTCCTGAAGGCAGGGCAAATGATGTTCTTGGAATGATTAGAGTGAAACAACACTGTACGACTGGCATGTGCATGTATATATATATATACCCCCTCACACACATATATATATTTTTATGTGGAGTTTACATTCTGTGCAACAATTGTAACTCAATCTGCCACTGCTTGTGGGTCATGCCAGCTGTTATGAGCCCAGGTCACACAGGGCTGGGAAAGGTCAGAATTATAGCTGTTTAATTTGATCAGGAGTAGACAGTCCCCATTTGACTCACTCCAAATGGTTATTCCTTTTGAATTGGTCATTAACCCACTGAGGGTTAGTGTCTTTCTCTCCATTAGCCCTCTGAGGGTCAACTTGATTTTTTCCTGGAGAAAACCTTTCAATAGGTCTGGGTTACACCAGAAAAACTTTCAATGGGTCTGATGCTCCCAGGTCAATTCCAAGAGGAAAAACATTACCATTATAGTCTCATGACCAGTGGCAGGACTCGAGGAAATGGCATGAACCTGAGTCAGGGGAAGTTTATGTTGGGTATTGGGAAAAGGTTTTCCACCCAGAGAGTACTGGGCACTGGAACAGGCTCCCCAGGGAAGTGGTCACAACACCAAGCCTGACAGAGTTAAAGAACTGTTTGGACAATGCTCTCAGGCACACGGTGTGATTCTTGGGGCAGCCGGTGCAGGGCTGGGACTTGGGACTTAATGATCCTGATGGGCCCCTTCCAACTCAGCATATTTTATGATTCGACGATAATTCCATAACAAGGGGACAGTCACCATCTGATTGGCCCTCGGTGGTAACACCCTTCAGCAGCCCACCGAGGGTCAATGTCCTTTTCCTCAGGCCCCTCAGGGGGTCTGTCGGACTTTCTCCTGGAGAAAACTTCGCGACAGCTCCGGATCACGCCTGAAAACCCCAAGACAGCTTTGGACCACGCCGATGACACCACTACGACCCGATCCGTGCGGACACCTCAACCCTACTCCCGCTCCCCCTCTCGCCCCTCTCCCTCCCCTCTCCCTTCCCTCAGCGCCTCGCGCCCG
>VZRE01007124.1:155775-199470 GCA_013396775.1 Cephalopterus ornatus
GGGGGGGGACACAAGGGGCCGCCCCCGCCTCCTTGTGCTTCTGGAGTGGGCATTATGTAAACTCCGAGACTTCCTCCGTGGATTCAGGTATCTCCAGAACGTTTGGGTCTGAGGCAGGAGAATAAAGGACGCTCGGCATGACGTGTCCTGTTTATGGTAATGAGCGAGAAAAAGAAGTGGCTGCCTCTTTTTTTTTTTTTTTCCTTCTCGAGAAGAGCAAGGGTTAAATGGAGTTAAGAGCAGCAAGCGTTAAGCTATTGAACACGGAAGTGACGGGAGGGGAAAGCATAGAGAAAAACACGGTTTATTTTTAAACTGCAAAAAAAATGTCTTTTTAAAAGTCACTGGTAACAGTCTTGCCTAACTATTGCACAGAGTGATTTGAGGGAAGGAATGACAATAGGGCTTATGTTAATAAAGGTGACTTTATAACTTTCTTCTAGACATTTCACAGTTAAAGTTACAGGTTTTCAAATAGAAGGTAGAAACCTTAGAGTATGCTTTTGTATAAAAAAATCAACGAAAGGCAAGAGAAGAAAAACTTGTGTTGATTGTTATGAAATGTCATAAAAGCTGGAAACATAAGTGTACGCTCTGACCTGAAAAAACACAGACACATCTGGTGTTCTAGGCCCAAAGTCCTGAAGTAGAAGTGTTGTGGATTCAAAACCACTTCTGAGTTGGCTGTGAAAAACTGGATCTTTTGTCAGTCTGTAATCAAATGAACATAGTGGGAGGGGAAAAAACACCGGTGCAATTACCCTTTCTCAGAGTTTGCAGTGGAGAAATTCAAGGGAAATCTTGATAAACATGTTACTGTTTAATCGGAGAAGGAAAACGGCAACACAAACACATGGCAGGATTTGGCTGCCATGAAAGGATTAAATGTACTTTGGAACACTTTTTTTTTTAATAGAGAAGCTTTTTTATTACATACAAAATGCTTGGTTAAAAATGCTAAGTTTGATGCACCATACAAAGATAATAAAGAAGTTTGATGACTGTAGAGCAGGTTTCTGGGAGGCACTGACTGATTTAAGGATGTGTAATTTAATACTCAACTCTGAATTTCCTGGCTTTTGTTCAGTGTTTTATGTCCTTGTATTTTTAGAAGCATTTTGTATTTTCTGGTGCTTAGTAGCGGTGGGTTTTTTGGTTTTGGTTTTGTTTTTTTCTTCAAAGATGATCGTAGCTTTATGGCCATCAAGTTCTTCTGCTGGTTTGCTTTGTTTTGGCCAACTCCTTTTGCTCATGTGCTAGAATTTAGACGTGGAACGTCTCTGGTCTGTCAAGGTAATTGCAGAAGTATATTTTTAAACTTTCCTTGTGATGTCCCTGTTTTTCCTCACTTACCTCCTTTGCCATAGTGTTAAAAAAAAAGGAAATTCATTACCTCAAAGAAAATTACAGAAGGCTCAGCATGTTTCTGAAGTATAGGTAACATAGGAAATAGTGCAGATGCTCCGCCAGAAGACATAAAGTGTAGTTAGAAGGTTATAACAATAAAATACCTTTACTCTAGTTCTTAAATAATAGTAAGTGATGAAGGTTGAAGAGTTCCTAGGTTAGCCCAGAGGACTGTGAAGAGGAGAGGTGCCAGTGTAACATGTCTATGCTTTGCTTTTTCCTAAGCGCAGGTGGGAGTGAATCTCTTCTTAAGTGGCCTATCTTTTCTTCCTGGTAATTTAATGAAAGTGGCTGTTAGGGCAACTCCATGTTTATGTTACCGGCTTGGCACCCAGAGTTGCTAACTGGGCTAAGCAATGAATGGTATCAGAGCATTCCTACCTGAGACCTGGGGGGAAAACCCACTAAAGCATTTGCTGCCTTTTCTCCTTCCTGGATCCTTCAGCTCTGAGAATACAATTAAAGGGAAGAAAATGAGGGGTTCAGTGAGGAGAGTAAGGGAAGATAGCAAGTAACAATGTGCTTAGCATTGTCAAATATTGTTTCTACAAATCAGTTACAAATAGAGGTCTCAAAGCATCTTCTTGTGGAATATTGGCACTTTCAGCGCTTCTGAAGTTATCTAAGTAGTAGTGGAAGAAGGATGGATGTTTTTATTGAAAGAAATTTGAATCACATATTGAGTAGGGATAAAGATCTGTTGTATTCTTGAGCAAAATACTCAAGGAAGGACAGATCTGTCCAAAGAAGCTAGTATCCTAAAGCAATTCTTACTGTATTCTATTACTGTACTATAGGTGTCTTGTACACTTAAATTTTCTTTTCTGCCTCTGTAGATTTCTGTATTCAGAACTGGTTTTCTGGAGTAATTTCCTCCTGTCTGTGACTGATAAGGGGCAGAAAGCAGTAACATCAGTGCTTTCCTTTCACTCTGTATGTGCTGGGGATAGTTGCCTCTGAAAAAAAATAGGTGGGGAGGAACAATCAGAGCAAAATCTTTCAAAGTCATTTTTCATATAATAAGCTTCATATTTTTGGTGTGCTGATGTATTGTGAGCAGTGATATTTTTGTTTCATTGGTTTGTGAGGGGAATGATGGTCCTCTCTATATAATTTTTGAAGATTCCTTTCATTTTCTTGCTTACCAGTGAACAACTTGTATGGAAACTTGAACAGCAGTAGATGTCTCTACCATTACAGCTTTGTGTACTTCATTTCTGGACCTGAAGATTTTTGCAAGCATCCTACAGAGTGCTTAAAAATGAAAACTGCCAGAAAACTGGGCATTGATCAAGTAGTGAAGGTTTAAAAAAAAAAAAAGGAATGTAGTCTAGGATCAGAATAGCAGCTCTTTAATTTTTGTTGGAGGTCAACAAAACCCAAGGGTCAGTGCTCTTTTTTATTGTCTCTCAGAATCATAGTGTTACTTAAAAAAGGAAAGGAAAACTTACATGGGGAGATGTTTGAAGGGAAGATGCATTAACTGCCCTGTTGTTTACCAGAACAAGCCAATTTCTTTCCACAGTGAGCTATTCTGTTACACTTTTACAAATTCTGATTCTTGATTAGGAAGCTTTGTCAAAATCTGAACATGAAATACATATACAGTGGCATCAGTGATACTGTAATATATGAAAGATTATACCTAGAGTATTTTTGTTTTTCAGATGGACAGACATACGTTTTTTGTGTTGCTGCCAGTTAGTTGTGCAAGCTGATAGAAAGCTAACACTGCCCTAGTGACTGTTGTTTGTGGTATATCTATGTAAGCCAGACAATGAAAAACAGTACTAGAAAAAAAACTTGTCATTTCACTTAACGCTAATATTTGCAGCTCTGAGCTGTCGCTAAGTGGTAAAGAAAGCGTAAATGTACACTGCATGTAAAGCAGTTAACCACATAAAATGCGTAGTTATTCAGGTGAGATACCTTTAAAAATATTCTGATGTATTTCTAAAATATTCGGAATTAACACATGTTAAAATATATAACACTTGTTGAAAAACAGGGATTTCATAAATACCGTATGTAATACGAACGTTCCACTAGACAGACAAGTTAAGTTTCCAGCAGATAGTGATCTATGCTATGTAGTATAAGGAGCCAAAAACACAGACTCAGTGCAGACTGTAACCATGGAAGAAACTATGTACAGAATTAGGTAAAATCATGGAAAGTCCTATAGTAACTTCATTTAAGTTAGTCATGTAACAATTGTCCAAAAAAGGCTGCAGAAAGTTGTGCAATTTTGAGTAAGCTGCCATTGTGTGAACTTTTTCTAATGTATCATGGGCCAGAAAATCTTAGCCAGACATTTATTTACACTGCAGTTGCCTTTGAACTGTCTGTAGTGCCAAACTCAAAAACAAAAATAAATTACTTTTCAGTGCAAACTATGTATTACATTTTCTGTAACGAACTGAGAAGGATTCCGTAGTAATAGTTCTTTGTTGTCACTCAGAGATACAAGGACGGTGTCAATTTTTCTGGAAGAAAACATGGTACATTCAGTACAGTTTGCCTGCTTTGGACACCTTGCTTTTTTAAACTGGGTAAAAAGTTAAAATTAGTAATTTGTGTCTTTTATTTTTTTTCCCCTTAGAATCATAGAATCGTTTAGGTTGGAAAAGAGCTCTAGGATCATTCAGTCCATCCACATACCCAGCATTGCTGAGTCCACCACTGAACCGTGTCCCCAAGTGCCACATCTACAGGTTTTGTAAATACCTTCAGGGATGGTGACTCAACCACTTCCCTGGGCAGCCTGTTCCATTCTTGTCTCAGTGAAACTTTCCTAATGAATTCAACAGAAGATTAGGCCTTGATTATTTTATTTTTGGCAGTGTGAGCAAGTCATTGAACCACCTGTTGGAAATAACTGCAGTTCAGCTTATGTAAACTTCATTTAAGGATTTAAACTGGATAAACATGCTTAATTTTGTCTAGGTTGGCACTCCCATAGACTTCTTTTGGACTGTTTGGTGCATATGCATTATACATTTACATTTAGGTTCAAACATTATCTTTTTTGAAAGCAGAAATGGCTTCTCCAAAAATGTTTTTGTCTGAATTAGCTTTTTTTCTAAGTAAATGGAATTTAAATTTAGATTAATTTCAATGTAATTTTGCTAAAGGACCAATGATACTATTTTTACTAAAAATCATCAGTGTGAATGCTTAAAAAATTAAATAAAGCATGGTCAACAACTCATGGTTGTTAAACACTTCTAATGAAAACCTGAATGAAAACAGTTCTGGTAACTGAACTTAGCAATGATCTGGTTTACAGTGTAAATTTTGAGCTGTGTAGACCTGTTAAAAAAGACTTTAAAAGTGTTCTTTTAAATACTCTAACTATAGCTTGTGACTATGGAAGAGGTCTGTTTTGAGGAAACATAGGACAGTATTCATGTGATCTACTTCAGGTGGTTGGAACCTCAGATTCAGAAGTTCAGAGTTGGATGTTGAACTCCTTTTTTATTTACAGGCAAGGAAGTGAGGATTCGTTACCACAAAATGTGGCAGCAGTTTAAAACTTCAAGCTAATGGGCCACTGATTAGAGTGGCTGAGAGTCCTGTTGGTGACAGTGGTCATAAGCAAGTGCCTGTGAAAAAACCTAAAAACATCTTGAGCATATATGGTGTATGTGTGTTTCCCCTCTCGGTTTCCAGCCATTTTAAGCTGAATGACATCCTCAGCTCAAGGCAGTGTCTCAGCTAACTTCTTTTCTAGAAGCTCGCCCAGTGTCCTCATAAACAAACATCTATAGTGTCCTCTGGTAAGAAATTTTGCAGTTCAGCCAACTGTTCTGTAAAGAGCCTTTTCTTGTTTTAAAGCTGGCTAATAACTAGTGTCTCTTGACTCCTACCATAATCCAGTGTATCTTGGTGGTACTGAAAGTCTCAACTTCCACGTTTAAATGATGTAGAGATTGGAATATCTCAAAGTATTTAACTGCTAGATGATGCTGAATTTTCTGTTAGACATAATAATTGTATGTAACTACAAATAAAAGCAGCATACTCAAGTAGTAAAACAGGATTCATAGGAGATTATATTAAGAGGACAGCAGTTCTAAATTTAGGGTGTCTTCTGTTTTAATGGGATGAAAGTAGTTCTGGGCACTGACTTCCCCAAGCATGTTGCTTCACCACATGAAGTGTTTGGCAATACTGGTGAGGTATCCTGTTACTTCTGCCCCTATGCTGACCTCTTATTTGCAGTGTGACAGCTGCGTGTGGCTGTGTTGTGGACTGGGTCAGGGAACTGATCTGCTGCTTAAAAAAATCTGGTAGGTTTCTTAAAACCCAATCAGCTAATAAATCTGGTTCCTGGTATGGCCTTGCAAATACCTGCCTGGATTGGGAAGGGGGTGAGAGAAGAGGAGTTTCAGGAAGAGGTGCTAAGAATACCTTAAATAGGTATTGTTTCCAAACACTTAGCTTGAGATTTCACAAAGCAAAGTCTGCTTGGTAATAGATGTACATTTTCAATAATATTTGGCTAGCTCCTACTACTTCAGTTTTTTCTATGTCGAAGACTTTCCCAAATAAGGAGAGTGACTCAGACTGAAACTACACGGATTGTCAAGTGCATAGAGTAACCAAGGGAACTTCTTTGCAGTCTGTTTTAAAATAAAAACCTAAGGACATTTTAAAGGAAAGTATTTTTCCTTCCTCCTACTTTCCTCTAAGGCATCATTTAATCAAACCTATCTGAATTTAAGGGATGTCTTAGGAGTTTAGTGTTCTGCCCTTTTAGCTGAAGGATTTCTGCATACTTAGGAATAATAGTCTGATTTATACTAGCTAAATAGTGAGCTGCCAGCACTTGAAAACCAAGCAAACCCATGGAAGCTCTAAGATTATGCACTTAATTATTATCTTGGTTGTCGCAGCCTGAAGAAATAGCTTAAAAGTAGTGAACAATAAAACATGTACACTATCTTGTGTATGGAGGAGTACATGACTGGTTTTTCCTCATGTGGGACTTCAGTTAATCAACATGCAGAAGGTATGCGATAAGCTTAACATTGTAAAACCTGTGAGGTAACCGAAGGATTTTTATACAAAATATTTAATAATACTAACGACAGATTGAAGTGGACATTGGATTTGCCCCAGAAAAGTAATAGTTGACCAGTTGCCTTAAATTAGTAGCACACTGGGGTGAACTATTTACATCAGAAAAACTTTGTAGGTTAAACCTAATCTCAGTGAGTGAAGAATTTGTGGTGTGCTAATAAAGTTTTGATTACAGGTGCAGCCATGGTGAGAGTTCTCCCTGGCTGAACATATGCCATGTGTTAGGATCTGGTTGGTGCTGGCTCTGCAGGCTGATAAGCACTGACTGTTCTGTGAGCATTTACACTGGAGTGTGCTGTGCTTAAAGGATCTCTACGGGTTAGTGCCTGACCTCTGTGCCTGGAGGTTCAGTGCATGCTAGTACCTGATCTTCTGTGCTTAGAGGGTCGGTAGTGTAGGCCAGCTGAGCCTGATCTTTCTGGCTGCCTATGCTGTCATTTTCCTGCAGTTTCTTCTTTGCTGTGTGACCTGACTTGCTGCACCTCAGACATGAATAATCTGAGCCTAAACAGTAGTAATTCAGTGTTAATGCCACTGGAAGGAGCATGTTTGGTTGTAGGGTTTTTTGCATATGCAGATCAATTGCTATGCAGGTGCAGTAGGCCTCCTTGTCTGAACTGGAGATGACAGCTGGAGTGCTGCAGCTCAAGTGATTTGTACAGCACACTCAAAACGGGCAACTCTTTTCATCATGCCACAGATCCACATGGAGAAGTAGGCATGGGATCTGTGTGAATTATTCTTATGGCAATGACAGTCTGTTCCTGGTTGCCATCTTACATAATTACCTTATCTCTTGCCAGGATCCAAAATACTTTCTAACTTGCTTTTTAAAACCATTTAAATGATGCCCTGCGTGATCTTCACCTGGGAGACACTGAGCTTTCTTGAATAGGTTGTTGCTATAACAAGTCATACAGTCAAAAGCCTTCTTCGAAGTTGCCTTTGGAACAAAGGGCTTTGAAGAGGGTGGCACATTCAGAAGAGTTAGTCATAGTGGAGTGCAAGTGGCTCTCCAGCCTAAAGGCTGAAAATCCTGAGAGTAGACAAGAGCTGGCATTGGGCATTCTTCTTGTGGCAGAGCTAATATGTTGTGAGCCTTGAAAGAAAAAGGAATAGGAGCTGCATGAGTTCAGCTGCAGGCTGTAACACTTAATGCTTTCCTGAAATAACATTCAGAATGTGGAAATCAATGATGAGTAGTACGTTCTGTGTAATGACTGATGTTTATTCTGAAGGATATTAGAATTAAAGTATCTTAAATAACTTGTAAAGTCAGAGGCACGAAGTATTAAACTCTCATGTCATGTTCCAGTCTGTAAAAATGAGTAAGCCCTGTGCATTTGAGAAATCATACCATTCTTTCAAACCCAGGTGAGCTTTTGTCCAGTATGTTATTTACAGTGGTGAAACTTTTTTCTGGTTTTGGACCTTTTAGAATACTATATCCAGAACTTCTCATAGCATGCTAGTTGCAATACAGGTGCTTACAATGAAAATTTAATGTTGGAAGAAAATATTCTAGCATAAAAATCAGGCTGATTAGAATAGAGTGTATTTTTTGCTCATTACATAAGCCCTTTGAGTAGTTGGCATGTGTACCTTTGAGTCCCCTTCTGCAATTATATACATTGTTGTTGAGCTTTGAATGCCATTGTTTTTCAGGTCATGGAAAAACTCCAAAAGATGCTGCTTCTGTTAGAGCTACACATCCTATACCTGCAGCCTGTGGCATATACTATTTTGAAGTTAAAATTGTCAGTAAGGGAAGAGATGGGTAAGCATTGAGTGCTTTATTAACTATTGCTTGAAATACTGTCTCACACCATCTTTCTTTCAGTGAACAGATGTCTTCAGTATCAAAACATATTTTCATGTTTTACTGCTTTATTATAGATTGATTCCTTTTTCTTGAGAAGTTGCAGTCTTATATTTGGTTGTTTTAGGAGGGTGGAATTTATGGTGGTATTTATTGTCCAAAAATCAGTGTACACAATAAATACTGTAACATCATCTCATTTAATTTGACAAAAAGTTAAGGTTTGAATGATCATAGTTTGACCCTGTTCTTATCTCTGAAGGTGTTTTTAGCTGTATGGATTTACAGACTTTCATGTAATTTTTAGGAAGATTTTAGGGTGTGCAGCAGACCAGCTTACCTCCTTCAGTGTGGTCTTTTCATGGATGTCATATCAATTTTGAAACAGAAAGTTATTCTTAAGGCTATGTGTTGATGAACAGTAATAAGAATAAAGGGGAATGTTCTGAATAGGTGTCTGGGAATTTGTCACCCTATGGAAAGAAGAGGAGTTGATGACTAAGAAGCTGATGCTTCCTGAAATCCATCTGAACTATGAATCTATTGAAGCACAAGAGATGCCATGCTTTAAAGTCTACTGAGGCAGATAGAATCTCACCTGGGAAGGTCTTGAAGTGCTAATGAACTCCTTGCTAAACCACCTTAATTCGTCTTTCACTGCTTTTGGTAGAGTGTGTGCTTTAATCCTGACACACTGATTGTGTTGGCTGTGTGGGACTATCAAAGCAGCACCGCTTTCCATTGTGCTGTAGTATATTGTCTGGTTCTACTTCAAGGTTCTAGTCAGGACTGACTGTCCGTGCCCTGGGTACTGTACAAGCATGTTGCAGATGCTTATGTCCTGTTGTGAAAATAGATATTGAGAGAAATGAAAGATTTGGTAGCTCTTTGGATGAAATTCAGTACCTTTTTCTTTTCTTTGTCTTGATGCAATTTGTTTCTTTCATTTTCCCAGTGTTCACAAGCCTTCTGGAAGTCATAAGCAGTATTTAAAGTTTTTTGTTTTGCTTACAGTACTGTATAGAGATATGTTGAAAAGAAGAGCCTCTCACTGCTGCTGCTTTGTAAGGGCATTTATGAGTTTTTTTTCTGTTTTCTGTTCCCGAAAGTTGTCTCTGGTGGATTTCTTTGCTGTGAAAAACTTATGTCCATAACTACTTTTGTCACACTGTGAAAACCTAATTATTTTTAAATAGAAATTATGGACATTAGTGTTTCAAGTAATATTTTGCTATCAATTTTAGAAATGCTTTTTGTGTTGAGGGTTTTTTTTTGTTTTTTTTTTTGGTTTGGTTTTTTTTTTTAATTTTAGGAACACTTCAAAAAAATTGCTGGCAGTTAAGGAGAAGTTCTTACTGTGATTTGCTGGTGATGTTCATCTCTTCTTGAAATAGGTTTCTGCCTGCTTAATTTGGAAGTTGCTTTTTTTGAAGCAGTGGATTTCAAGAAGTGTCCATGTGTGTGTATGTCATTTTACATAGCTCCTCTAATACTTTACCTTAGATAATTTTGTCCAGTTTTAGTGATTTCTAGTTCAGTAGACCAATCAGGGGAATCCTACAGAAGAGGAAAACATGTTTGAGTAATTTTTTTCAAGTTTTGTTGTTTAAAATGGTTATTTGTGAGATGTACATAGCTAAGACTTGTGAAGTTGCCTGCTGAGATTGCTTAAAAAATGGAGGGTACTTTTTTCAGTTAATAATAATACATACTGCCTTGTCCTTGTTTTATCCTTATGACTTTTTTTAGTGTCACTTTATGAAACATTAACTGCATAATGAGCTGAGTTGTTAATTTTTTTTCATTGTATAAGGTAGTATGGATGCTGGGAAATACTGTGCACAGAACCAAAGCCAAATCTAGGCTGATAAGGAGCAGGAGTCAACATGTAGGACCTCACTGGACGTAATGTGTGTATCTGTAGACCCTCTTTCCTGATCCAACAGGTGTTTGATGAGATACGGGATGAATGTCTTACAGTTCAGCATTACACTACATTCAAACTAATACATTTTTCTGTAATAAGTGATCTGGAGAATTCATTGCAGAGAAATAGAAGTAGGACTATAGAAGCCAGTTTGTGTCTGATAGGGTTTATTAATTCTTTTTCACTGCCTGTTGTGCTTCATCTGGCTTGCTTCAGGTACTTTTTTTTTTTTTCCTCTTTGTGTGGCATCTGGTAATGGGAAAAGAGTTCAGGAAGACCATATCTGTAGAAGACCAGCATGTAACTAATAGGTCAATTAGCTAAAATACTTGAGTGTTGCAAAATCATCTGTTCTGAAGGTTTGAGCCTAGCTGTGGAAGCACTGCAGCTGTATGTTGTAGTAGTGTTTAAAATAAATCCTAGGCTACCTGGGGCAACCCAGATATCTATCTGCAAGCTGAAGTACAGCTTCCAACTTTCATAAATGTCAATTGATACTTTAGTAGTGTTTATTTGGAGTTCCCTTTGGTGGTAGCCTTTACTACTTATATTTATTTTTGTTAATAAACTCAGCTAAAAGTATTTAGTCCATGTGCTACTATATAATCTGAGTAAGTCTAACAGCATTCTTGCTTGTGTTCTCTACTTAGCATGATTTGCCCTAAATCATCAAAAACCTTTACTAAAAACCTACTCCAGGAGATTTATTTTTTTTGCTACTGTAGCACTTGATGATGCTGCTACTGGAATCTGATCTTGCATATCTCAGAGTTGCAGGGCAATCAAAAAAATTCTTCTCTAAAGAAGCACAGCACGTTTTAGCTTAGGGCATGGATATGGCATGGCTTCCAGTATGGCTTGTTGTGGCAGTCTGTGAGCGAGAACAGCACTGGTTTTGTCACACTAATGACCTAGATCAATAAATTCTTTAATGCTTTGGGGGAGGTAACTGTCTTGAAGGTGCATAACATGTTTAATTTTGCAAAGTTCATAACCAACATTTTAGGGTGTCATGAACACAGTGAAGAAGGTGCGAAAACAATTTTCCTAGAAGTAAGAACCGGGTATGGAGGTTGGTGCTGCAGAGCAGATGAAGAGTGAAGTTGCTTTTTGATACCTCAGTATGATGTGATAGGGTCAGGCAGCAACTGATGGTAACAGATGAGAAAAAGAGAAGTGAGCATTAAGGTCAATAAAAGTAATAAGGTTGAAATATGATTCAAACAGAAACTGTCTTGGTATTTGTGCAGTGTTTGGCACAAGAAGTCCTAAGTTCTACTACAGCTGTATTACACATGTGAAATAATTATTTTTAAATACTTGTTAAAAGTGCTAACCAAATGTCATGTTGCTTTTTAAATATTTTCTGTTGTTCTTTATTTCTTCAGTTTTCTTTCTTAATGTGATGTTGTCTTTTGTAGTCTAAGAACCTCTATTTATTTGTATTCTCCTTTTGAACTCTTTTGCTTTGTTTTGTTTGGCATCACCTGGAACATTGTGGACAGTGATGTGAGCGATTTGAGATGGTAACAGTAGATGAGTAATGGGTGTAAGTATGGGGAACATTACCAAGATGTTGATTAGAAAGCATGGTAGGAAGGAGTCTATTAACCACAGTAGATTATATCTGCATCTCTATTGAAATGTCTACTTAATTTAAAAATAAATAAATATATGTGTCCAAAATTCTGGCATAGATGGGGCACCTAAGATTTAGTTTTAAATTAAAAACTAAATTAAAAATTAAATGAGGGCTTACTGCAGCCTTCATTTGTCATTGATCAATCAGAGAACCAGAAGTAACATATGTAGTTCTTGTTCTGTAATTTCTTGATACAATACTCAAGGGAGTGAGGTATGCAGTTTTGCCTTTTGCATAGAAGTCTAGTTGCATCTAAATTTCTAGAATCGGATCTTAATTCAAGCAAACTACATCAGCAGTCTAGGAATGGAAATGAACAAGGGTGTGCTAAGTCCTGTGGACCTATTCTTGTGGTCTGGAGATGTAAGCCTTAATCTCTAAATCTGTACAGTACTGTACTGTTCCCTCACTTTCCCAAAAAATTGAATAGCCATTTTTTTAGCTAGGTGAGTATATCCAAATGAGACTTCTTCCAGTTTCTCTCTCAGATCTTGATTTCAGTTTTCTCATGCTGCTTTTTATTGAGTTAACTTGTGCTAGTCTTTTACATATGTTGGTCATGTGTCTTATGTAAAGCAGTAATGCATCTGCCTTACAGACCCCCAGTTAATATTTTATTTTAACTACCAATTAGTGTTTCCCTCTTTTACCCAACTAAAGATACTTGCGTGATTCCATCACAGTTCATGTAAACAGAAGTCCAGAAACTTCCTGCTGTTGTTGTGGGTGTCCTTCTTTAATGGTGAAGTCTCATCTATAATCTCTCTCAGTTGAGAATCTGTGAGCTTTGTTGTAAGCTGAGGTCGCACTGTTTGTCATTTCATACTGTCCAGGAGCATACTCTGGTTCTGTTTTTCAGGGGGCAGGGTATCCACTGGCCTACCTGGCTTTCAGAAGCAAACTACCTTTCATTATTTTATGTTGTAAACAGCTTATGCATGTATGACTTATGGAGCAGTCATCCATTTCTATGTGAATTTCTGTCTTAGGCTTGTTGGTTTTGTAATTAACCTCTTAATTTCCAGTTGGAGCAATGTTACTGTAATATTTGCAATTCTTACTCTAAACGGTAGAGTGAAGACTGTGGTGATTTCAGCACAAGATGAAGCAGTCTCTGAACGCTCATTGAGTTCATGTCCCTTTTCCCCGTTTGTGACTGTGTCAGCTTCATGGTAAACTTGATTGGGTAACCCATGCTCCAGAAGTTGACCTCAGGAATGAGTTAGTTTTCATCCAGATTCATTCCCCGCCATGGCTGTTTGTATCACTTCATTAGTAGCTATGGCAGCAAAAGAGAGGGAAACTTGGGACAAGAAACAAGCATCTGGGCCCAGGAGGATGGAGATGCTACTTTGGTCGTGGTACTAGCTTATGCCCACTTAATTTTAGTTTAAATACAGTTTTTTGGCTTTTTAAGTCTTTCACCAGACTTGTTGTCTGTTTCTTTCCCAAGGAAAATGAACTTGTGGAGAAAATGCTTTTATCCTCAGTGTCTTGAATTTCTGTTCATTCTTATTCATTGATTTGTGAATACAATCACTAAGAATGAGCAAATGGTAGTAATGCCGTTTACTTCTAAACAGTCTTCAGTGCTTTGAGAACAACTGAGGAAGATGTATGCTTAAAATCATAGAATTGTAGAACAGGTTCTATGGGTTAAAGATCATCTCCTTCCAGTCCCCATGCCATGGGACAACTTCCACCAGACCAGGTTGCTCAAAGCCCCACCGAACCTGTCCTTGAACATCCACACTTTCTTTTAAAAGAAGAATGAAAACAAGAATTGGAAGTGGTAAGACATGTAGAACAGACAGTGACAACAGTTAAACGAAGTTTAGGAAGGCTGTATTCTTTTAGCAGATAGCATGCTTCTGCAAGCAGGATTGTTTAGTCTGTGGTGTGGTGGTACTGATGCAGCTCTTCACGCTCATGCTTTATAGTGCATGTGCGAGTTCTGCTGAATGTTCTGCACCAAAACGTTAGTACAGCAACTCATGCAAGTAATCAGTGTGTTTTTGGTAAAACAGTGTTAATAAGGCTTTAGACACCTGTTTTGGTGTGTCTGGTTTTTAACATTGTATGTACAAGCATGGCATCTGTTGCTTTGGCAGTATCTTGTAGTATGTGTTGCGTATGTGCTGAAGTGGGTGGAGAAGTAAAAGAGGAAAAACTATCCAGAACAAAAACACCATGAGAATTAAGTTTGAGTTTTCATGACTCCTATACCTATGGTTTAGCCTGAGCCGTTTTAGCGTGTTTTAGTGATGTTTGTGAAATACAAGTGCTTGGTTGTCTTCTAGAGCATGTATGCATATCTCTTGAGACAGAATCCATACTTTTTCATGATGAATTATTTCTGTTGCAGTAAGCTGGCTTTTCCTTTAGCATCCATTATATCCATTTTCTTGTTCACAGCAAAAGCATAAAGCAATAAACAAAATATAGAACATAGTTGCTGGTTGGTTTGTATTTGTTTTGTACACTAATAATGTAATATGAAAAGTTTGTGCAATCTCAAGACCTATTTTTATAGCTTTGATATGTCCTCAGCAGTTATTTGTTACAAGAACAGGCCTTTGTTAAAAGAACGTGCAGACTTCACTCAGTCTCTATTTACGTATAAGTAGGTCTTGCTGCATTATTAGCAGCGTACTTGTGTATAGAGTAGAATCTGATAACATCTGAAGTATCTTTTGTTAGTGTCTTCATTTGAATTTTAGCAGCTGCAAGAAGAGATTGGGTCATGAATCAGCAAGTGTATCTTTTCTTAAACTGTAGCAGTAATTAATTTTTTACCTGAGTGCATGAGACCAGACATTTAACAGAAATCAACAAATGTGTAAGAGGATTATTTGAGGTTTGTGTTTAACTGATCAGAAATATTGGAACTGGAGCAAGAATTTTATTTCTTTATTGGTTTTTTCTAGAAATTAAGATTTCTAATTTAAAAAGAAAGACAACAATATATTTAATTTCTTGGTCCCTGCTTCTTGCAAAGTCTTTTATGTTATTTCTTTCTTTTGAAGTTCATTCACATAGTGTATAGATGATAACTTTAGTGTAGCCCATGTTTACATTATATTATTTTCTATGCAGCTATTCTTTTCTGACAGTATGGTCCCCAAAAAGGGGGAGAAGTGCTTAGGGAGAAGTATCACATGATGAAATGGTGCAACCTCAGAAAGTGAGAGGGATGTCAATAAATAAGGATCTTTTTAGGAATGTTATAGAAATCACAAGCAAAACATTACAGGAGTAACAGTTTCGAGCACTATGCAAGATGACTGCTTGATTTATTTTTGGTTTTCGTTCGCTATGAAGAGCTGCGTCAGTCTGAAACCTTGGTTTCTCATGTTCAAAATACTGTTTCCTTGGAAATATTCCTTAAAATTAAACTTATTTTCAATTTGAAATTAAAGACTCAGACTGTCCATGGCATATTTTGAAACATTTAAATAGAGAAAAAATTAACATCTTATTTTTTGTTGTGATTGTGCAGACAATAAGGATCTTGTATTGCCAAATTTCTACAAAATTTTAATGCAGAGTAACTATGTTAAAGATGAAATATAGGAACCTTTTTAGTGTGCTATGTTTCTGACCTTATAGAGTCAGTGAAGACAGCGTAGAAAGCTGTAAGAGAACATTATTCAAACCTTTTATGTCTTTGCAAGTCAGTTGCAAAGCTGCTATAGCAGATCACTGAGTGTTATATTCTTACAGACATTGCAGTTTTTCCTGGTTGTATCTTCTCTGAGATACAAACTTGATGGTAAAACAGACTGCACCTGTTGTGTACTCAACATTTTGTTTTTCAGAGTGTTAATACTACTTTCCTTAATAGTTGATGCATTCAAAACATTAGGATGTTTTCAGTTGTCTTGTGTATGGATGTAGACATCTGTGAGTGCTTGGGCTTAGGTTCTATGCAGATATCTTGGTAACTTAGGTTTTAACACTGTATGATTCAAGTTGCTTTCTTTATATGTCTGGCATTTAGGGGGTAAGATACCATGTTGATTATTTACTGTCTTCAACACCAAAAAAGTTTATTTTTTAAAGCATCATGTAGCCGTTCCTCAGGTCTTCAGTTGAATATATAGGCACAATGAAAGTCAGAAGGAATTTGACTCTTTGCAGATAGCAGATTACTAATGAAATCTTGGTAGTAGGGAGGCTTTTATGGTTTTTTCATTATGTAAATTTGTACTCAGTTATTTTTCTTGTGTTTATAAATACAGCATGGAATATTTGTTGGGGGTTTTTTAACTAGAGAAGTGGCTATTTAATACTTAAATTTATCTTTAGCCACTAGTAAACTTTCTGAGGTACCTGTGATTTGGTATGGTGTTTGAGATTCTGTATTCCTCTTTATGGAATGGGCAAGATAGGATATAATTAACTTGAGTTCTGATTATTATCAAGTTTCATATAGAAAGATCTTCCTTATACCTTCAACACAGTGGCTAAAAGTTGTAGTGGAACAGTTACAAATAAAAATCAGAGTTGTGTATCTTTTATATGAACTACTGCGTTTTTTAATTTCTCTTTTATCTTTTAGCAGTCTGCAGTTCTGTACCATCTATTATTGCTATTTTTTCCTTCTATTTGGCTCTATTTTCTTTTACTTGTCACATTTAGTCTATTCCAAGTAGAAACTTTAGGCTCCAGCAAAAATGTGAGTATTTGACTAGACTCTCTGACTAGAAAGATGCTTGAGGTGAAAATAGTTATTGTGAGCTTGCTGCTGCTTATGCATCTCACTGCAGAGAAGCCTAGGCTTTTCAGTATGTGTTAGAGGAAAAAAAATAGGTACCATAGTGGCTGTATTTTTTGACATTTTCTCTTTTACTTTGTGGCAAAAAATTAAATCTTTAGTGAATTTTAAACTCTGTAGTTTTGTAGTATTCTAAAAATTTCTGTATTGCTTTTTGTGAAAGGTAATCTACAAGATGTGCTGAGATACTAAAATGGTAATGTATATCTTAATTGAACTGAAACAAAAGTAAATACAATTTGAAATGAAAAACAAAGACTCTCTAAGATGCACTTGCTTTCTTGGTCCTTTATACCAATTTGGCTGCACTTTAAATTGGTTTCCAGCTGTAGTCTCTTATTTCAGTCTCTCATGGGTTGATTTCATGTGTTCCATGAGTGGTTGGTTGTAATTTTAGGAGCTCCTATAAGACTTGAGCACTTTAATGAGTTGATGAGTAGCAACCAGTGGGACTGAAATTGCTCAGAGAGAGGGACTACGTAAAAATGGGTCCCAGGCCACTTTGTTTGGTTTGCCTGGGTACTTGATCCTCCCACTGCAGCAGCCAGGGATGTTTGCGGGTGGGGAACTGAGGTGGAGGGACAGGCCTCAGGTACTGAGGGAAGCAATAAGGGAAGTGGCATCAGAACCACACCATTATTCACCCTCTCTGGCGTCCCAAACCACTCTGTGTCATGTCCATTTTTGGAAGGTGCTACAGGGTGGACTGAGCGTGCTGCTTCCAGGTGTTGACACCTTCATTTCTGAAGGACAACTCTTATGGCCTGACATAGTCTAAGTGGAGCTGTTCTTTCTGTCTGTAGCAATCTCTTAGACCAACGCTATTCATGTGATAGGACAGCAAGAAATGCATCGTGACCTGACTGAGAACATTCTTAGCCTGCATTGCACTTGGGCTGCTTGTTGTGCTGCCCTGCATTTTTATCATAGACTAAGGGAGACTAAATGCATAGCTCTGCCACCAGTATTCTCCTGATTCTGAGGTGTGTGAAATGTGAACCTTAAGCAGCAAATGGGAGGACAATTTATGTAATTCCTCCCAATGAAGCAATGACTCTGGACATTTTCTTTGTCTTCAAAAAAGAAACAAAAAGGTCTTTTTAAGCCTGTGAAGGTTACAGGTGTGAGGAAGAGGAAAGAAAGTTATGGTTTGGCATAAATACAACTCCTGTTGCTAAATTTTAGAGCATTTAAAGCCTATCTGTCATGGTACTGTTTTCCCCCTTAATTTATGGTGTACCAATCTAGTTGAACATGAGGTTAGCGATAAATTAATTAATGAGTCTTTAATTTCACTCACTTCCAAACTATAAGTTGTAGGTATTCCTTTTGCATTGTGAAAGATGTCTATAGTAAATGTATTAATTATTTGATATGTTTTAATCTAACTTAATATTGAGTTTCTATTATTAGCAATTGCCCTTGTTGAAGTGGTGTTAACATTGCAAGTAGATATAAGTGAATCCCAGAAAAAAGTATATACTGTTGAATCCATCTTCTTACTGAGATGATGTCAGTGCCTAGTGCCTTCTGGTCATTGCCTGTGGGTAAAGAATCCTTGTTCCCAGCTGGGAATAAATACAGTGGGTCTGTGTTTACAGCTATTACTGAATTAAAAAGGAGGCTTGGAAGTTAGGATATCTAAGGGAGAGAAAAAACAGGTGGTACCAAAATGTTGCCTAGGTACTGATTTTCTATTTAGCATTTTACATTTTTGTGTAACCTTAATCTTGTTTCTGTAAGACTACTGAAACAAAACTTTGATTGGGATGAAGGGTGTTTTAATATGACTTGTGCTGAAAGGCATTTTGCAGTTCTTTAAGTTATCTAAAGTTATTTTTAAAAATAAATGTCCTTTCTTTAATAAGGTCTCCTGAACAGGAGAGTGTACAACAAGAGATTTTCAGCCTTTGCATGAGAATCCTTTGTGCATTGAACTCCAGACTATAGTAGTTCTGCCTTTATTATTTAAGACAAAATCAAAGATTTTCCACTTGTTGCCTTCATTTGTAATTGTTTTCTTGAATCTGCTGCTGCAGTGGAGCCTCAGTAATATAATTAGCAATGCAGCAAAGACTAATCCTTTTGTTTGTTGCCCTTCGTCAGCTCATCAGCATCTCTAAATGTAATATCTGCTATATATGGTTCTGAGGTTCCATTTCATGATGGTATATTGGAGGGAGAGGAAGATGGTACTATGCATTAGAAATTACCAGAGTAGGGCTTTTTTATCAAACTTAGAAGCAGGTATGGGAATTGTTGAAGTGGTCCATAGAAAAGGCAGGAGGCCCAATTAAGCATATCACTTCTGAGATTTCCTGCTCAGTTTCATTCTATGTGAAATGTATTTAAAATAGCTAATTAACCTGTACTTCTAAGTGGAATAGTTGCTTAAAAATTGCATCTTACGAGATGGGAATGCAAAGGTCGTGTTTGTTGACTTAAACTATTCTCAAATTGCCATGGGTGAATATTTTGTTTTCTTACAATTTATTATTTCATGACAAATTTATGTCACTGATGTGAACTAGTGTCAAAATGCTTTCAATGTTTTGATAACTAGGGCATGTGAGGTGATCTTCAGATGCTTTCTTTAGTTGATTTGGAGGGGGCTAGTTTATTATGGGCAATGAGGGAATGGTGAAAGCCTAGCTTTTAATTTTGCTGTTTCTCTTTTTGTATTCCTGTTGTCTTGGTCATGACATTAGTTTTGCTTAAGGAATAAGCAAATCTGATTTTGCTAACTTCTAATAGTGTTATTTGGGGGGAGGAAATTCTTCATTTCAGCTTTTCAGTATTTGCTGCTAAATTGTTAACAATTGTACGGGACACTAACTTCATTAAAACCATCTTTGTAAAGCTGACTTTTGGACTTGATTGACGTAGAAATGACTTGTTTAGACTTCAGATTACTGGTTAGTGTAGTAGAAATATTTTCCCCTCTTTGGTTTGCCATCAGTTTGCCAAGAGCTAAGTAACATTGCGGGTAAATTTCTAAAGATAGCATTCTGCTCTGCGATACAGGCCTTTAATGTTTTAGTGTGATCTCTTCATCAGTGCTGTGCAAGGATGCATTTTGCTGCTGAAATAGCGCACAGTTTTGCATGTATTTTATAAAACTACTCCTTCCAGATTGTCTGCAAAACATCATTTAGGTATGTTGAAGATGATGATGTTGGTATGTGTATCACTTTACCCCTACTTTCAAAATAAGGCACGGCCTTTGTCTTTCTTTGTTGGTGCTTTAAATATTATGGCTAATAACAGTATTCTCCATCGATAACCCAGGATGCTGAAAAGAGAAGAAAGTTGTGCTTACCTCCTGCATAGACAGAATCTGTCTATATTAAACCATATATGCTAGCAATTACTTTTCAGCTCCCTTCCTGTTAGGGCACTATTAAATGACCTCTCAGCAGCTTAACTGGTATATGATTAGTCAGCACAGTGTTTCTGGGCAATGTCCCACATATATATGTATTTTTGTAAGAGACAGATACATTTCTTTTCTTCTTTCATTTTTAGTTACATGGGAATTGGGCTTTCGGCACAGGGTGTGAACATGAACAGACTACCAGGTATGTTTCAGTTACTTACACTGGTTAACTGTGTTTTTTGAAAATATGCTTCACCTTGACAGGAAGGTTTTGGTAAGCAGCAGAGTGTAGCATGACACCTCTGTGTTTTATCTGTTATTGGAGTTATGTAACACTTGTAACTAGGAAGTTTAACTTTTGCTGTACATTTGCTTCTGTACTGCTTCCCAACTCTTAGTGTTATTTATAAAATTATGCAGATACTTTCTAGCAAACACATACATTTTAAATTTTTTATCATGTTTCCAGATAAAAACAAAGTTTTAGATTTCCATGCTCTGTAAGCTGGCTTTCTAGCCATAAAGATGAGCTACTGTGATAAAAACTTTGACAAACATGGAGTGAGCTCTTCTACTGGCAGTTTCTGTATAGTTACCTTTCTAACCTTAATAAGTGAGGGTGTGTAGCCTAGTTTTCAGTTTTGACTGTTCCATTGACCTGAATGGTCAGGGACAGTCTTGTTAACAATTGTCTGCAGTATCTCTGTGTAACACTTACAGAAGTTTTGTGTGTGTGTCCATGTTGCCTTTTTTTTTAAATAGATCTTTATATGTGTAAAAAATGACCACCCTAAAACAAAAACCAACCAACTTTTTTGAAATTGTCAAAGTATAAAATTATGTTGGATTGATCTTAGAGTATCTGCATTGCATTGTAACTTTTTTACCCAACTGTTCTCATAAAGCTTCTTAAAATCATAGCAGTCTCAGTTACACTGTGAGCCCAGCTAAGGGTGATGGATTATTAGTGGGTGGCATTGTTTATTTTGAGTATGATTTAGGATGCATCACAAATAATTAAAAATACTACTAATCAAAGTAACTACAATAATTTGGGATCTTTACTTAGAGATGCTTAATTTTGTACTAGCTGAAGCTACTGATTATACAGCTTAAGGGTCTAAGTGTGTAAAATACTTTGAAATTAACCTGTTAGGCAGCAACTTGACAGAAAAAGTTCAGTATTGAATTGCAGAGAGTGTAGACAGGTATTCTTAAATGATCACAGACTTAAAATTGCTTGCTGTGAATTTCATTGAGTACTGTAATAGTCTGAAGCTTCTTAGAGGTTCTGCAGCTTCTTCACCAGCAAAATCAGCACCATATTTGCATACATAATAATTTGCTCCTGGCTTTGACTTGTATTGATAATTTTTTTCCTTTTCATTTAATTTATTTTAATTTTTAGGGGCAGCAAAGATAATGGCACTTTAGTCTGGAGATTCTGCTGTCATGCAGAGGCTGCTTCCTACTGCATAGTCATTGAGGATGATCAGGAGTAGAAATGTGCTTCCCCAGAGACGCATGTTTGGGGTTTAGCCAGGAAGAATCTGATTATGACATATGGTAGCAATAGTTTTGCAAAATGAAAGGGAGAACAGGAAAATCTTCACTGCTTTACTGGGACATGTCAGATCTGTATATAGCTTTTCAAATTTCAGCCTTGTAGCTGATTGTATTTTTGGTGTTGGTAATTTTGTATGTTCATTTAAAGAGAAAAATGTGTTACATGCATTTACATTATCTGTTATGTACTACAAACAGAATTACTTGTTCAGCCATTTTGATAAAAGAAGTCATTTTTTAGAATTATACAGATTTCTTAGATAAGAAATCTTAGAAAGCAGGAAGCTGAGCATATTAATTAACCATATGAACCCGGTTAGACTATACCAGCTTTGCATAGTCTTTATTCATTAATAAAGGAAGCGAATAAATTGCAAATGCTTTTGTTCTCCAGGTTGGGATAAACATTCATATGGTTACCATGGAGATGATGGACATTCATTCTGTTCCTCTGGAACTGGACAACCCTACGGCCCAACGTTTACTACGGGCGATGTCATTGGTTGTTGTGTCAACCTTATCAATAACACCTGCTTCTACACAAAGAACGGACACAGCTTGGGTATGAAGAAACATTGCCATTAGTGATAACAGTATGTCTTCAAGTCTGTGTGAATATGAAACTCTCTTCATGCCAGGAGCAAAGTGTTTGAGTTGTTCTTTTGATAGTTTGATAACCGATGAAGTAATTAAAGAATTGGGAAGAATAATTTCTTGTGTGCCATTTGCACTGGCATTCCTTGTGCATTTGGGAGGATTTGTTCATTCCACAGGATCTGCATTAATGAACTCTGCTATTAAATCTACAAATAATGATTGATGTTTATTAGGTAATAGATAATAAGGGAGGTGGATATAGCTAAAATTAATTTCTGCTGTATGGGGGACACCTAGCCTTCACTAAAACCTTACATTGGATGGGTGTTATTTTAAGCATATGTTGGAGAACAGTGTCTTCTGGATTCCCTGTTTGGAGTAATTTGTAGTTGGGCTAAAGCCATAAATTATATGAGCTGTGCTAAAATTAAATCCATTAAATTCTTGTGGTAAATTGTAGTATTAAGCAGCACTGCAAGATAATTTTGTGTTTGGAGATGTCAGGAGTGGGTAGAGTTAAAAATTTTGGTGGAATATCTATTTCAGTTCCTTAATGCAATTTAATGAACAAAGATACAGTGTAAAATTAAAAAGAAAAACATCGACTTCCTGCATTTAGGAGAGAGAGAGGGTTTGGGAAGAAATCTTGAAATTGTGTTGAGCAGAACTGGAATTTTGAAGGGATAAAGCCCAAAGAAGAATAAGGCTTTTGTCATGGGTAGAAATATGATAAGAAAAAGAGAGGGTAGCTTGAAATGAAATAAGAAGTCATTGAGATAGGTATTCTTGAAGTTGCTGTTCCATTTTCTCACACTGGCAAACGTGAAGAAGGTTTGGAAAGCAGTAAGGGAAAGGACACGGTTTAAATTATTTTCCTAGTCTCTCTGAACAAGACTGCCAGTTTGTTTGCCCTGAGCAAACACATCTGACTTTGGAGTTTTCCTGCCCCTACTCAGAGCAGGGCTTAGGTGTCTTCTGAGATCAGTTCCAAGTAATCGCTTCTGGGATTCTATTTTATCATGATTTAATGTTCCTTCTAAATTGAATGAGTCTGTATACCTGGACTCACTATCTTGACACCTAGGGCACTTGAACCATGCACTCTGGAATTGTTTCATTTGGCCCTGTTACAGGCTATGTCCAAGTGGAAGATAATGGGCTCGTGTTTGCCTTAATCTTTAGCTGGGTTAAACAGAGAAAGGTCATCTTACTTATTCCCTTTTTGAAACGAGCAACAATGTGCCTGCAGGTAGGATGGATCAGTTGATCAACTGAAGAGACACTAGTTTTCTCTCTACCCTTATGGTTACTTTCATGAAGGAGCTAAAAGGGAAGAGCAGAACCCTCTTTTTCAGTGGAAGACTTAAAGCAGACTGGATTAGGCCAACTGTGAAACAACACTGCAAGTGATTACAATCTGTTTTTAAAGGAGAACAGAATGGCATAGGTGAGGAGAGGCTAATAAAATGTCATCTGTCATAGACAGAGTCTGACAAACACTTCATGGATTTTAGAAGGAAACCTGACAGCTTTTCTGCTGTTGTGGGCTTTGCTAGCTTGAATTTCTGACAGAGGAAAATTGATTCTGTGTGGAGTGGAAAAAGAAATCAGAAATTTTGGCTGTCTTGCTGAGTTGTTGCTGCTGCTACTTATATGATCGTGACTTGGAGGACATTTATGTTTTTTTCTCTGGGCCACAGATGTACTCTGAAATATAGGAAATCTCTTGCTTGGTCTAGGATTTGATGTTACAAAAAGGGCTAAGCAATTTTCATGCAAGTTTGAAATCCTGGCTTGAAAAAAAACCACACAAAACCAACTCTCCCCCGAGCCTCCAATTCCTACATATCACTCAGTTGTCATTTATCTGTCATGCCTACAGCCATGGCTATTTTGGAAAAGAGCAAGTTCGATGTTAAAATGTGCCAAACAGAGAAAATAGTAATAGCTTAGGAAAACTTAGGGCGAGAACAAATAATAAATAAAATGATAGCTTGGAGATTGACTCTGTGTGTCAGTCGTTTGTCTCAGAGATGTGAGTAAGGAATCCAGATGCTCTTGAGATTTGAAATCTTGGTGAAGAATGGAGATTGAAAACAGGGGTGGAATTTAGGACAAAAGATTAAAAGCTTTGTTTTCATCCTAAATTTGAAAAGGCAGTGATACGAAATAAATAAGAGTTGGAAGGGATAAGTGGATTGGAATAATTATGCATTTGTAAAAAAAAAAATATATTAGGAAATACTTGCAACAATAAAGGAAATTAGGAAATACTGTTTTTATTTGGCTGCCAGAAGGAGATTCCCAATATTTATTTTTTAACTGAAAACTTCCTGGCCCCTGAAATTGCCTGAAATTCCTGAGGTGTGTATAGAGGTCAGATGTTTCTCTAATCCTGAGACAGCAAAATCACTCCCTTGGTTTTACGGGTAGATGGATGCTTGTAATTATGTAACTACATATTAAGCTCTTCTGTTTGAAAACAAAAACATGCTGGCATGGATTAGAGTGGAACATTTACCAGGCTGATTTGGAGTATTGTGGGCATGTGCTGCTTGTGTAAAGATCGTGAGTGCTTATGAAGAACAGTGATAGCAATCAAGAAGAGACACCATTAAATTTTGATGTTGCAGCATCAAGACGTGCAAGTGAAAAAGTATCTTCAGATATTCTTACCTTTCTTCTTATGTTTAATATGTAGCTAGAATTTTCATACTTTCTAATCTGCATATGTGTGTGATGTTTGTTAAATCTTGTACCCTATTTTGGAAAAATTAAGGGCAGATTGAGTGTTTTTGAATGGCAATTTCTTTTTGCCAAAGACTGCCCTTTATTACTTAATCGCATGAGTTGTACCTAAGCATCATGGATTTCACCATGCTTAACTTATTTTTGAGATGGTTTGGGTGAGTTTCCTGAACATTTATAATAAGAAAATGAGGCTAGAATCCAGACACATGGAAATTAATCTTAATTTTCTCTTCATTACAGGCATCGCTTTCACAGATTTACCGGTAAGATAAGTGCATTTTCAAACAGTTTTCCTTTGTACCGTAACCAGATATTTCAGATCAAACTGGCATTTACCTTATGCTGCTTGGAAATACAGTGATAATTTTCTTAATCAGTTTAATATCAGATATTTCTCTTCATCACTTCAGTGGTGATTTGTTAACTGAAGCAGAAAGTTTTTTTGTTTTACACCGATCCTTTACAAGGGGTTTTTCTTTTCAGGTTTTTAACAAGCAGTTCTAATGGAAGTTTTAGGAGAAAATAATACATACAGCTGGTTATTACATACTTTGACACGTTCAAGCCTTACATACAGAGTCAGAGCTATATTAAGCACCAACACAGTGCATGGCTATTTGAAACGTGGTCACTGTAATTCATGCTTGATGCCTGATTTTCAGAATCTTTGCTTCATAAGATCAAACATAGCAAATTATTTTTTTTAAGAAAGCTGCGTATCTCTGAAGTCTTGTAGCTTTTGAGTCAATTAAATTGTGCTTTCCTTGAAGTTGGTATGTGTTCCCTATGCTGCTGATACAGGCACAATACTGCACTTAATTTAGTTTTTTTCTCATCCACTTCATTTCTGATTTGATCTGGTTAAGGTGCAGTGTGTGATACACATACATCTGGCCAGCTACTCCATTTGCTGTGGTCTTGGGAGACAAGGACAGATATTAAAGAAAAATGAAGTCAGTAACCCAAGGAACCTTAGTCCTGCCACAGGGTTGAATGTTTTGTGCAGGAAGCCACTGCCACTGTCCTTGATCTTTGGGATGCTGGTAGGGCTCCTTACTAGCACATGGGGCCAGCCCAGCAAAACTGACACAACAATCTGAAGTGTGAAGCTGGACCCTTCCTCATTAGAATTGATTGTTTTCATCTCATTAAAAGATTTAAGATTTCTGCTTTGTTGATTAGACAAGGTAACACTATGAGCAATGTTTATTAAAGAAAGAGAGGTATATATGTGAAAATAGAGGCAGGATTGGCTTGGGCATGGTTTGAAAATAGAATATTTTTCTTTCATTTCACCTGCATGTTGATAGCTTCCTACTGATAGCTTTAATTTATTTAGCATATAGTTCTGTAGATCAGCATACCATTATACTGTACCACTATTGTCTGCAGTGTAAATATGATGTAGGTGTATTTATAAATAATTTAAAAAAAATTTTTTTAAACCCCCCCCACAAAAGACCCCAGCAACAAACCCCCCCATTCACCCAATTGATTGCATTGCCACTGCTGAGATGTTCATTGCATTTAAGAAAAATTACCTTAATCCCAACAGGCAGATTTTACTTTTCTCATATTTGGTATATTTCAAATTTGGATGGACACCTAATCTCTAAGCAGAAAATAAAACTGAGACAACAATAAATGCTTTAAAGTCTCTTTCTAGATACAAGTCCAGGAATTCATGAGAACTTCAATGCACTGTTACAGTTCTTTTTAGGCGCTACACTTGGACTTTGAGACTATTGAGTTTTCTATCCTGTCAGTTCTTACCACTAAAATTCAGCGATGTTTTAACCATTTCACCCCAAAAGGAAAATGACCCACTTTGTAAGTTTAATTTTTGTTCTCCTTTTAAAAGAAAAAAACTGGTCTTTAAAAATCATAAAAAAAATTGTTATTTAGTATTTTTTAAAATTGAAACCAAAAGCTGTAAACTTTAGCAGAGTTTAAAACGTGAATTTTCTGACTAGAGTGATCAGTCTTTCTTCTTTCAAACTAAAAAAAATTATGACCACTGGGAATAAAATTAATCAGTCATTGTATTGCTGTATTGAGAGAAGCTGCTTTTACTGCTGGACAGATGGTCCAGAGGTATTTTGCTATTCACACTACTAGTAGCGGTGGGGGTATTATTACAGAGATGAAGAAAAACCCCAGAAAGTGGGGAATTTAGAACAGAAGGAAAAAACTAACTAAAAAATTTTTTGCAGCCAAACTTGTACCCTACAGTAGGGCTTCAAACACCAGGAGAGGTTGTGGATGCTAATTTTGGACAACACCCATTTGTATTTGATATTGAAGACTATATGCGAGAATGGAGAACCAAAATTCAAGCACAAATTGACAGATTTCCAATAGGAGATCGGGAAGGAGAGTGGCAAACAATGATTCAGAAGTAAGACTTTGAATATTGTTCATTTAAAAAAAAGTTACTTGCATGATTTCAGAGACTTTTAAAACATTCCATCTATTGTCTTGTGCAAAAAATGATAGATAGTATTAAAAACTAGTTTTGTTAACAGGTTTGATAACAGCGTAAAATGGAGCATAAATAGATTTTGTGGAAGAGTTGTCTGTGTCGTTAATTTGGAATTTGTAACTGCGAGTGTAAGGTTTCTGTTCTGATTTGACCTATCTAATGTGGATTGGGGAGTTTGCTGTGATTATATTGGGCAGTTTTAGTGCTCTGGGCTCTGGAAGTTTCCCTTTGTGTTCTCAGCCTTTCGCATGCCAGGTTAAGTTGTGCCTAATTATGTTCCTTGGAAAACCTGGTGGTTGTGACTTTGCATCTTTTTATTTTTTCAGTGAAAACAAAAACTTATTGTGAAGAAATTTCACTGTCTAATGAGCAAAGAAAGAAACTTAGTTAACAGTTAATATTTGAATTGACCCTACTTTTGGGTGATGAATAATTTTTATTAAAATTCATCATAATAAAGTTATACATTGATTTTTCTGTACAGTTACGAAGAAGATACTGGCTCTTAAGTGAATTACTTTTGTCTGACTTGCACAGAAATCTCTGAATTTCAAGTAGAATTCTTTAATTAAGTCACTTTTTTTTAGAGAAGGTTTTTTACATTCAGAATTTCTTGGTTTCTTACCTGTATTTAATGAGTATTTCTGGGTTTTGTTTTTGTTTATTTTTAGAATGGTATCATCTTACTTAGTTCACCATGGATACTGTGCAACAGCAGAGGCATTCGCCAGATCCACAGACCAGACTGTGCTAGAAGAATTAGCTTCCATTAAGAATAGACAAAGTAAGGCTGGAAAGCATCTTGCATCCCTTTTTTCCTCGCTTAAACAAATATTACATGAAGTTTTCTCATAGGCACCGTTGTAGAATTTCCTTGCAGCACTACTCCATAGTACAGTTCTTTGCTGCCATATAAAGTTACACACATATGAACAGCTGGTTACAAAAAAATTTGTTCAGTAATGCTTTGGAACGTGTTTGATGTAGCAGAATGTGGTAAAGTACCTTGTTGTCTTTTTCTCTTGAATGGAAAATGTGATCTGTCTTAAACAAATGTGTGTAATGTCTCTAGATGAGTGTTTGTGAGAGCTAACGGTCAGTCACGAACAGGAGTATAAAACTCAGTCTTGACAAACATTTAGATTTTTATCTTAACTGTGAAAAGAGGTTGAGTTTAGAGAATGCTTTATTAGTTAAACTTGAGTTTTCCCGCTTACAGATGTGAGGGGGAAGAGGACAAGGAGAACTAACAGCAGTTCAGTCCTAACTTGCCATGGCAGGGCTGTTGAGCAGCCTGTTTAAACAGTGCCTTCCTCATCCATTTAAATCTCTGCTCTGTGAATATAAGCAGTTGTGTTACTGCATGACATACCACATGGTGGGGAAACTGCTCTGGTTGAAAAATATCCCATTTGTTGGACTGTTTTTCATTTGGATCAGTTTCTCTGTCGGTGGGTAGAATCATGAGGCTGTTTGCATCTTGTGCCAAGTTAAAGCCACAGAAGCATCACCTAAGCAGGGGCTGTTGTGAAAAGCTTTACTTAACTGTAACCTGACTGGAAGTAAGTGTTGCAGGTGAGAGAGACCAAATTTTTGTTTTTCTCAGACAAAACTGAACCTGTGGGAGTGGGATACAATTGGGATGTTTTTGAGTGACGATAGTTTAGTATGTGCTTATTTATAAAGTTGTGAAAATGAGAAGTAAATTGCAGAGAGCGTCTACAGTCTTATTCTAGCTCTAAGTGCACAATCTGACTACAAAGCAGTTGGATGCTGGCAATAAATATACTGAGTTCTCATTTAGTTATATGTAGGTGGAGTGCAGTTCTTAAATTTTCCTGTTGAACGTTTTAAGGAAGCATGATCTTTCTTTACACTATTTTTTTCTAAGAGAAAAAAAAATCTTGTTGATTGATGGTTGCAGTGTCTTTTAATCTTTAATATACGTGTATTAATCCGTAAGCTGTCCATTTAACTGATGTTGGTTTTGGTGAACAGAAATTCAGAAATTGGTTTTGGCAGGATGAATGGAGAACCCATTGAAACAACATAACAGCTGTATCCAAGTTTACTAGAAAAAAATCCTAATCTCTTATTTGTTTTTTGGTGAACAGGAATTCAGAAATTGGTTTTAGCAGGAAGAATGGGAGAAGCCATTGAAACAACACAACAGTTGTATCCAAGTTTACTAGAAAGAAATCCTAATCTCTTATTTGCATTAAAGTGAGTCTTCAAATTATACAGATGTGTGTTTATAGATGGCACAGTACCTTCTGAGACAAGAGAGTTACTCATTTAAAACTTTCACAGAAATTTAAACAAAGTTAAGCAGCGCTTTTTAGAAAATGTGTATATTTCACTTTTTTATGCTCTTCTTGTTTGCTACATGTTTAACTAGGTTTTGTCATCAAGCTCCTGGTTTGCAGCATAATTCACATCTCCCTGTAGACTTGTTCTATAGAACTAAGTTTTGTAGCTTTTTTAATCAATTTTAATTCATTTGGGTATCAAGTAAAACTTAAAATGAAAACTGATACAGTATCACATTCAAGAAGATTAAGAATCCTGTTGGCATAAGTTAGTCTTGCTCCAAAGGGGTGACTGACTTTAAAGATAAGTTTAAATGAGGTGTTTCATTCCATGTCACTTTACTAGAAACCTCTGGCTAAAACTGTGGAAATTCCATAATCCCAAAGAGTTCTCTTGGCTTCCCAGGCACACAATAGTTACCTTCATTCTGGCATTTGTGCTTGCCAGCTGGGCTGTTCCTCCAGAATTTTGTATCACATTGCAGTGTTTGAATGTGGAAAAAATCTGTTATCTCCTTTAAGAACAAAGCACTTTAGTTTTATGTTCAGTTAAGTAACTTGGAATGTGTTTGAAGTCTGTCATGCTCAAGCGCTAAACAGAATTCACGTGATAGTACTCTAGACTTATCACAGAATTCACAAATGTGAACATTTTGATGAAACACTTCACTTGATAATGTCAGTTGTATGTTACCTTTTTCTCAATCTGTCGTTCTAAATTTTACCTGTTGAGCTATTGAAGCATAAAGCAGTAGTTCTGAGCTTTCTTAAAGTCCCTACTAAAACCTCCTTATCTAAAATGCCATTGACAAAGAGCAACAGCCTCTAAAGGGAAGGTTTGTATATGCGCTTGCTTTTCAAACTGTTTTCTAGTGCAAATGTTTAATGTTAAGAGTTACCCTTTGCTGTTTCAGACAGTCAAACTATGTTCTCATTTACTTTGAGAGAAATGACAGACATGACAACATAAGGACATGTCTTTCTCAAGAAATAACCTTGCCCCTGCCAATAAAACAAAACAGTTAAAACAAGAAAATATAGTTTAATTCTCTAAACTTTGAGGATTTGCTGACAAAGTCTGTCCTTGAAGGATAATATTCCTGTTCTCCTCCCTCACAAATTTGTAATTCCGTATTTTTGGTGGAATACTCCAAAGCTCATTGACGATTGGGTTACTGATATGCAGCATTTTGTTGAGTCAGTCTTGTTCTACATTTAACACTGAAATGAAATCATTGCTATCGTTGGTAATTTGAAATGTGTAAATTGTTTTATTAGCTTAACTTTTTGCCTTTTGTTTAGGGTGCGCCAGTTCATAGAGATGGTGAATGGTACAGACAGTGAAGTGCGGTGTTTGGGAGGCCACAGTCCAAAATCTCAAGATAGTTACCCTGTTAGCCCACGATCATTCAGTAGTCCTAGCATGAGTCCCAGCCATGGAATGAATATTCACAATTTGGCAACAGGCAAAGGGAGCAGCACACACTTTACTGGTAAGTTCATGTGGAGTATATACCACATAGATTTGGAAATACCACACCTGTTTGTTTTAAGATTTTATACCGAATGCTTTGTATAACAGTATAATTTTAATGATTAAAATGTGATTTTTGGTCACTGGGCAATGTGAAAGTTTCATTGTATGTTTTTCTCACGTGCTCTTGTTTTTACTGTGGGTTTGCAAAGTAGGTTGTCACCAATTTCTAAGAAATGCTTCTCTCTGGGAGATGAAAGGTTCTGATAAAAATTTCTGTTGTCCTTTTGATGATAATTTATGGCTTGGGTAGGGTGGTTTAAATCCAGTAAGTGGTGTACATGATCCCTTTCCTATGGTGTTGATGGAGAATTAGGAACAGCTGCGCTTATGTAGGAAACACCAAAAGCTTGGTGATGGAGTAAGGAAAAGGCTTTCTTGCTGGTAGCAACATTTCAGTCTGCACAACTGAAACAGTTCTTAGAGCATTTAGGTAATTGGAAATCTTCAGTGGGAAGCCATGAATGTTCAGAGCTGCCTGTGGGGAGATCCCTGTGCCTTCCAAAGCACCTCTGCAGAGAAGTTGAGCATGTTAAAATAGTACGTGAACATGTCATCCTTGAAGACAAGACTTAAGATGGCAGAGACCATCAGCTTTCAGTTCTGTTTACTTTCTAAATCCCTACTGGAGCTGATTGGGGGTGCTTTATTTAACTTATTTTTCTCTCTCTGAGATGGAGTGGGAAACCAGTGTAGTCTGGCCACCAGAATAACTGCTGCCCTTGGAAGTGACAGCAGCTTCACTCTTCTTCCCTCTGTGTCAGTGGACTGCCATCACATGTGTCAGTGGAGATCCACTCAGATTTTCTGATTGTTCTTTGGGTGGTTATTTGGATGTATTGTAGAAAATACCTCTGAGTTTTCCAATTTTGAAAATTGAGGCACCCCTTAATAAGCAAGTTAATGAATGTATTATTAGAATTGAGGTTTGGGATTTCCTAAATGGCAGCAGCTGTTTTCTTTATAATAAGCCCTTTCTGTGACTTGTTTCTGTATTAGAAGATACTAGGGAGCTCCTGGTTTCATAGAACCAGCAATTATGTGTTTGTTTCAAATAGTAGGTTTTTATCATATTTTACAAGGGTCAGAAGAGATTTTAGCCACGTATTGTCATTTCACGCATGGTCTAATTTTATTTAGCAAAGCACAATATTAACAATTAGAATAATTACATTGTGAAGGAGGGAGGTTGTATAGCAACATGTAAGATATTCAGTAACAAATTCTACTGCACATTTATTATCAAAAGAATTATTTGATTACAATTAGTAAGGGGCATGTTTGCTTCCATTCATAATGACTACAGTGGCCTAGAAAAGATTTTCGGATCTTTCAGAAACAGTGTATCAGTTCTAACAGAAATTATTCTACATTGGTGCAGTTTACTGTTTTACTGGCGTATTAGTACAACTGAAAAACATTCTCATGTCTATGTTTGTACTTGTTATATGTAATAATATAAATAATATGTATATAATATAATGTTATATATAATAATGCTTAACTTCTGCACTGTAGAAGATTTAATGGTTCAAATACCTGAAGCCTGGAGGCAAAGTATTTGGGTTAGTTTGGCAAATCTGGCATTTACTGATCAGGAACAATTATGCTTTACTTATTTCACTCTCATAAATTGGTACTTTCAGAAAACTTTGTAGATGGTTATAATTGTTAAAACTTTCTTTCAGGGTTTGAAAGTAGTTGCAGTAATGGAGTAATATCAAATAAAGCACATCAGTCTTACTGTCACAGTAAACACACGACCACCAGCTTGAATGTACCGGAGCTAAACAACATAAATGTATCAAGATCACAGCAGGTTAACAGCTATTCCAGGTGAATAAATTTCACATGCTTCTAACTTACGTTAAGGTTTGTGTTGTACACGTGCTTGCATTGCAGAGAAGAGTTTTCAGTGGGATTTGATGTGACTTTTTTTTTTTTCCCAAGGACATTGGAAACTCATAGTGTAAGGAGCCAACAGCTTGTGATCAGTCTGGTGTGCTTTTGTGTTATTTTGATGACTCAAGCTTAGTAGGCTGTTTTCTCCTCTTGGGTTAAAGAAATGCAATGGACAAAAATAAATTATATGGTTTATAGCTATTTATGGTCAGTTTTGAAGCTGTACAGTGACGGTTAACTAGCTTTCTGGCACTTGGGATTTTAATTTAAGCCACTGACATTGATTTAAGCTTGTTGCATGTAGGTAATGAAAAGTTTCCCAGATATTCTCCATTTGTGGCAGTATCTGCAAAGTAAACATGATTGAGATGCATATGAAATGTGGACTCCCTTTTGTTGTTTGCATATTCCGGTCACTGTCACTTGTGTAAATACATTCAATTCAGAGAATGAAAAGAAATTTATTAACTGGGGTTATATGGTTATTCGTCACCAGTAACTCTGGGTTGCACTGATGCAGCAGAACCTAATTTGATGTGAAATGCAACAGTACTTGGCTGCGTTGTCCAAAATGGATTCCCAAAACTACCATGTAGGGTGTAATGATGCAGTGGTGATAACCAAAAGTATTTCTGTTGCATAGTGACAAGTGGGGTAAAAAAGTAAGAGTTACAATTTACTTTTTAACTTCATGATTTCTGTTTGCATCAGCAGTTGCCTCTGCCAAAAAGCCTGGCAGTGTCCAGGCAACTTGGAGATTTTTCACAGGAAGAAGACAGTTCCTTGGCTATGATGTTGCTCAGTTGGAAAGACCTCTTGGTTTCCTTCCTCAGAGGAAACTTGAGTATTTTTGGTTACTTAGAAGCAAGATATTAAACTTCTAAATTTAATGTATTTGGTCTTGACAGAGGTTTTAGGTTGTTATTCTCCTTAACAAAATTGAACAGGCTAGGATGCAACTGTCAGCAAAGCTCAGTCCCCAAAGCCATGCTGGCATTTTCTAAAAGCACTTCTGTGACCTGCTGCAAGCAAAGTATGGTGAGGAGTTGAATGCTCTGAATTTGCCTCTGAATATCTCTTCAGTGTTTTGGTTTACTCAGCATTTGCTTTAGGGTTTTCTTTTTTTGTTTTTCCCCTGTCATTCCACTGAGAGTAAATAAGAGATCAAGGCATTTTTGAAAGAATTAGTTACCTAAATACATTTTCAAAATAGGCTGTATATGGACTTAGCTATATTTTAAAAAAAGTAGAAATAGTGTATTTCCACAATGCATTTTCTCCAGCTCTGTGTACATAAAGATATATAAACGAGGTTAAATTTTTTCGGTATGTATCTAGAAAGTGTTACTCCTTACTCCTGAATAATGGGAGACATGTTTAATTTTTCAGCTTCTGAAAGTACTATTTTACTGAATGTTAACGTTAGTTGAGACAGCCTTAAAATTTCCATGGTGCTCTGGTACCACCAGTTGCTATGGAAGAAACTGTGGTCTAACTTGGTGATATTTAAAGCAGCTTTTCAGTAGCCAAGATGAGGAAGTACTGTGATGATATTGTGAAGATAACCTAAGTACCTAAATATGAGTAAATCTTGTATTTATTACTCTCTTTTCAGCAATGATGTAGACATGGAAACAGATCACTACTCCAATGGGGTTGCTGAGACTTCATCCAATGGCTTCCTAAATGGTAGTTCTAAACATGATCACGAAATGGAAGAATGTGACACAGAAATGGGTCTGCAGTGATATTTCTTACATTTTTATTAAGTGATGGCAACAAGGTTATGTTTTTACTTGCAATGCTTCCCAACTTGAAAATTAGGGTTATTAGCTCAAATCTTAATTTTTTGTTTGTTTGTTGTTATTAGATGTAAATCTTATAACCACTGATTTAGGTGGTCCAATATCAGTGTGAGAATAGGGAAAATGAGTAACTTGTGGCTACTGAAACTAGCATCAGTTTCTAAGGAAGTACCTTTAAGAAGAAGCAACCCCTGGTTTTGGGTTGGCATATTGTTTCTCCTTCTTCCTCTAGTCCTCTTCCGATTCATGGTTCTCATGGCATCTTTGTGCTTCACAGTAAGCGTAGAAATTCTAGATCTTTATACTGAAGAATGCAAAGTGCTAATATTTAGTGCTCAAGGAAACGTATTTGGGAAATGTAAAAAAAACCCCTAAAATAATTTTTTCATGTTTTCCACTAAAAAAATTACTGCCTGTATAGTTGTGGTCTAAAAATTACCTTTGTTTTGCTTAACCTGCTTTTTAAAAGTCAGTCATACCTGTTGACATTGGTGACAAATGAATATTTAAATCCCCTCTGATTGCCCTTTGTGCAGCTGCAGAACTAGGTTCTCAAACAATTGATTTAACCAGACATCAGTTAATAGGTATGAAATGTGAAACTCGAAACTTTGGAATGCAGCAGTCTTGTCAAGCACATACAGAGGTCTGTGACTGCTTCACAGTTCCAGGGGCAAGTGCTGTTGCTCATCCTGCAGCTTTGCTGGTAAATACCAGGTAACTGTTGAATGGCAAATGTAATTCTGTTACAGCCCTGAAGCGGGGAGATGCAAGTTGCCAGACTGTTTTCCCTGCATAATGCTCTGGAGCTGGATAATAACAAGGCCTCATTTCTGTGACAGAACAACCGAAATACTTCTTTACTCTCTTGGAGTCTTTTCCTCAGAGACTCTTTGTGACAGACATGCAGCGGCTGCACAGGGCACAGAGTTGTTTGTGCGTTTTTGTAACGTAGGTTTTTTTCTGCCTTCAGAAAGTGATGTCCTAGATTAGGCTGCAGTTAGTGACAAACACTACTACTTGAAGACTTGTGGGTACTTCACCTTTGTAAAAAAGAAATGTGACTCCTCCACCTACACTGTTTACTGCCCCCAATTTGAGTTTGGTGGTTTTTCGCTTTTTGTAATATTTATATATTCTCCTTAGTGCTGTGTCTGTAATGTTCAGTAGGCAAGTATTTTCCAGAGGTTTTACGCCTACATCTAAGGAAAAACAAAAGGGAGGCCAGTTAAAAATCCTTGTTTCAAATAGTAGTCAAAATACCTCACTAGATAGCTGTGTAAAGTCAGAAAGAAGAATAGTTCTGTAATTGAAGTGTACCTCAAAATGCTCATTTAAAACTTAACTTCACTGATGAAAAAAGGCAAGGAAGGGATAAATGCTTTTTTTTTTAATATGTTGCTTTAGTTGTAAATTTTAAAAAGGCAGAACTTTCAGAGAAGTCAAGGGTTAATTTACTATTCATAATTTGCATCAATATTTTTTAAAAATCACTAGTATTGGGGAATGTTGTAGCAAACAATAAAGAGATCAGTTGTAATGTTCTGCTTGATTACAAAAGAAGCCTGAAATATCTGAATTATTAAGATAATATATTCTACAAGGAGTATGAACAGTCTAAACGATTGTCTTGTAGCAGACACCATCGTGGCTGTTCAGGAAGTTCAGGGGTTTTTACCCTCTTTTAGCAGTTCCAGAGTTGGCACATATTTAGAAGCGCAATGCCAAAGAATTAAAAAAGTAGAACTGCGTGGACTTTTATTGTTGTTTTTTAAACTCCCATAAAATTTTAGGTTAAACTTTGGTTTATAGTCTAGTTAGTTTTAAATTGACCATTGTAAAATAAACAGCACATGTCAACAGCCTTTGCTGTTAGTTAATGAAGTCCCTTAAATGTTTTAAAGGAGTAATTCAGCAGTGCTCAGTACAGAAGTACATGGTGCCAAGGTCTCTCTGAGAAGGCAGCTGGTTTTTTTGAGTGAAATCAGTGCAGATTCTGTAGATCCACAGGTTGTTACTTTCAGCTCTATTAGTGGTGATGATGACGATATCGTTTTTGCAGAAGTAGATTCAAGCCAGTTAAGACGTCAGCTCTGTGGTGGCAGCCAAGCAGCCATTGAAAGGATGATACATTTTGGAAGAGAATTGCAAGCAATGAGCGAGCAACTAAGAAGAGAATGTGGCAAAAACACAGTGAATAAGAAAATGCTCAAGGTATTTTTAATCTTGAAACTGTAGTGTTAAGGTGAATAACTGTGCTGCCCAGCAGGAACTTCCCACAGTATGTGGTGCTGGAATACTGTTCTGCTTTAACTTCTGTAATTTTTTTTGTGTATGTGTGTGTCTGTCAGAACACTATTCTGGTCAGCTGTGGTGTAGCACTGTCTCCTGTCTTGTCCGTATAACACATGCACAGGGAAGATAATTTTGTGCTGTAATACAATTAAACTTAGAAATTAATTTAGCACTTTTCTTTTTCTCACTTCTGACAATGTAACTTGGCCTCTTGAATCAAAGTGCTGGTTTTGGCTCTAATGATAAATGAACCACGAGAGGATTGGTAGAGATGCCCAATATGTGGTCTCTTTAGTACTCTGCATGCTAATTAGTTTACTTTGATTTGAGCCTGCTCTGGAAAAGAATTTTCCAGCCAGAGACTCCATGCAGTTTTCAGTCTGTGTTCTCTTACCCCATCAGTTACTAAAATACTGCTACCTTTTGTCTTGCTGTTGGGAAAAACGCTGCTTGCTCCAAGCGGAACAAGCCCTGTCACAATTTCTTTTTACCCTCTTATATTGATAGACACTGACAGTTACTTTCATGATACTGAATCAAAATAGGTGAATACTCCTTGTTTCACAGCTGTGAAATGTAATAAAAATCATCTTCCCACAGGATGCATTCAGTTTACTTGCGTATTCCGATCCCTGGAGCAGCCCTGTTGGAAATCAGCTTGACCCGATACAAAGAGAACCAGTGTGCTCTGTACTTAATAGTGCAATACTAGGTAGGTATGGCCTGGAGGCTGCCATGTGTGGTGGGCAGTGCCCTTCTCTTGTCCCACAGAGGTGGCCCTGCTGCTCAGTGTATCACAGTCACTTACTGAGTAATGAAGGATAGCAATGTTAGTATACACTCTTTTAGGAAGACAAGGGTAGTTTTGGGGGGCACTTTAATGTAACAGGTGCTTGTCCATTGTTATTGTTCAGACCAAAAATGGGCCTGTTCAATAATAGTGCTTGTGCATGGAATTTGAAAATGTCGCATTGTTGCTCCTCCTCTGTCTGGCTCTAAGGGCAAACTTTGAAAGTAAACACAGGAGTTCTGAAATGAGTGATTGAAGCAAGCTTAAATATCAAGGTTTCAGTGTATTGCTATGAAATTAATCAGGTATTTTAACTGCCACTGTGATTCTTTTCCAGAGACTCACAATCTGCCAAAGCAACCCCCGCTTGCCCTGGCCATGGGACAGGCATCACAGTGTCTAGGATTGATGGCTCGGTCAGGCATTGGATCCTGTGCGTTTGCCACAGTGGAAGACTACCTACACTAGCTATGCATTTGAAGGTCTGAAAGGTGTTGTGGCATATTCAACATGGAAAGTAGACCAGCTCTGCTGACTGGAATTTGGAATTTTAATTATGTACTAAGGACAAGTCTGTCGCTTTATGTTGCTTCCTAGTTTACAGCATGATGCAAATGATTTCTAACTTAGTGTTAGGAGAAAATTTCCATCTTTAAACCTCTTAGACAACTAAGAGTTGAAAATATCACTGGTAACGTCAGACATCCAAATTGACAAGTACCAATCCTTTAAACGATTGTCCAAAACAAACCAAAAATCCTGCTACCTTGTGGTGGGACGGAAGACTAGAAAACTTGGATGTATTAGCATGTGGGTGATGTAAATGTCAAGCAGGATGACTTGCCAACCTCCACCCCCATTGTTACATAGTTCAATCAGTGTAATTTGCAAAATGCAAATGGTTTGGATATATAGTGTTGATGGGAAGAAATGATATTTTTTAATGTGTACTGTAAAACTTGAATTACTCAGGAGCTGAGTGAATATGTTTGTTGCTACTTACAATCCCAACCTGTTGATCTTAGTAGTTTTTTGTTTTAACATGGTCTTTTCAACTTTGTTTCCTTGTTTAACTACAGACAGCTTCTGTTGTGTAGGCTCACCAGTTTAACTGTTGTATTATAACAGTATTACATGTCAACACAGTGTGGTTATGACCTATTTATATAAAAACCAAATATTTAGTCAATTTACAGTCTTAATTTAATCTTTGTACACCTTGCATTTTTAAAAGTGCTTAAATAGTACTATATTGCAATAAAATGTAGTGATATCATAATTAACCAGCCATTAAAAACTTACTTCTACATATGTGGTAGCATGGAGTTGTATGCTACATTGTCTTGGTTCTAGAGTTCCATCCTAGAACAGGAGTTCTTCCTGGCTCTAGCCAGGAATGCTCCTTCCCTGCAGAAGCTGGGCTGTCAGAAGTTAAAGGCTTGCTGTGTTCTTGCCACAAAGTGAGTATAGCTAGGAGGGTCAAGTCCATGCACTGATACAGAATCTTATTCAAGCAGTAAGGGATTTTTCCCTTACTGCTTCAAAGTAACCATCAGGCTTGAGGGAAGTGTCCTGCTGTGTGAGCTTAGTGATTCTGCTGTTAGGGTACAGACTTTCCTTCAGAGATGCAAGTAACTGAAGCTGCTGTAAGAAACGCAGCATCCACAACAGTAGGTACAACATGGCTCATCTTTATTCTCTGCAAAGGCATTGCCTCATGGAGGCAGCTCAACAAGCCTGGTCGTTAACACCAGCTGTTCTACAACACTGCCCTGGCCCAGCCACTTTGTAGCTTCCCCCAGAAAAGGGGAGAGAAGAGCAAAGTCTGATCAGGCACAGCTTAGTGAAGGTCAGTGCCTTCTGGTAAGTGGAGCTGAAAGCGAAGTGATGATGAAGTGGGGAAAAAATACCATTGTTGTTTTGAGAGATTAACTTTCAGTAAAAGTCCTTAACATCATCTTCTGAAAAAGCTGTTTTCAGACTCAATTTTTAGTCTGTGTTGCGATCCAACGTTTCTTAAACCTTGCTGCTTTTTCCTTTTTTTCTTGCCCTTAAGAAAAAAATAAATAGATGTTAGTTCGTTGCCTCTGCTGGAGAAACAGCATTTCAGAATAGACTGCTGCAGCATTTCAAAACAGAACAACTGACTGGAAAGCTGATAAACTTCCTATTGGTATTTTACATAGACCAGGTGCCTTTGACTGGCCAAGGTTACTAGCGTGCACCACACTCCTTCAGAAGGGGCATGCAGGTACAGCGGTGCTTTCAGTGATGGAGCACAAGTGAAAAGCAGACCCTGTGTGCTTTAAGGATCAGTAACTTTTGCCTCTCGTGTTTGAGAGCCTCACAGACTGTGTGGGTGTGAGTCTGTCCCCAACAGGTGCTATTTCTCTGTGCTCACACAGAAGTTCTGGGAATTTGATATCCTTCCTTTTAAGTTTTACACATACCTGGAACACCTTCCAACAGCTCAGAGACTGAAGGCTGAAACAGCAGTTACTAAAGTGTTTATTTCACCAAGAAGCCATGGCTCTAGGCCCATATGTGCTTTCCTCATGTACCAAAAATGCGGCAATTTTTTTCCAAGTTGTGTCTCTCACACCCCCTCCAGGGGCACACTCACAACACCCACTGAGGCTGTAATGCCCTGCTGCCCTTCCCTTACTATCACCATCTTCAGTTAGAGGGTCACAAGCCACAGCCCTCTAACATGGGAACACTGGTTTTACTCAAGTGTACTTTTAACCACATATGCAAGAGCAGTACTCACTTTGACTTTTTATACTCACCCCAAGATTTGTCCACAAACTGAACTGCAGCTTTTTTAACGGGGTCTTTCTTGTTTGCAAGGGAAAAAAATTCATTTGCTGAAATGGAAATGAATGTTAATTACCAAGTTTAAGCCAGACAAGACTAGATGTAGACCTGCCTAACCAAAACTGCTTACCCTGTACCCGGTTGGTGTGTGGCCCATAGAGCTGAGCGTTTAGAAAGTCTTTGGCGAGCTGTTGGTGGAGGCCTGTTAAATTCTGATCTTTTAAGCACACAGCTGCGTAGTTTCCCTTTGACCTAGTTAAAAAGACAGATGTAAATCCCTTTACCATGGTTACAGAACCCAGAACAACAGACACATTAGTGTCAAGCTTTGCTACTTGAGCACAGCTGCAGCAGTTGCTGGTTTCTGATAACTCAGATGAGCTTGGTGGCAGTATAAAAAACAGGACCAAAACTCTTAAGCTGTTGTTATATGCCTTCTTGTGCCCCGAGTCATTCCTTGGGAATCTTCAACTAGTTTTCCCAGTAGCCAGTGCAATTCCATCAGTGACAAAGAAAGGGGAAAAAAAAAAAAGATTGAAATGCAAGAATTCGATGCTCAACCACCCCACCTGCAGTAGCACATAACACAATGCTTATGACTGCCCAGTTATCTCATAGCAGTTATATATACCTAACATAGAAAAATTACTTATATATATATATAAAACAAAATCTATAATATATATATATGCATGCACACATTAAGGTTGAGAGAACTGGGGTTGTTCAGCTCGGAAAAGAGAAGGCTTTAGGGTGGCCTAATTGCAGCCTTCCAGTACCTGAAGGGAGCCTACAAGAAAGATGAGAGGGATTTTTTACAAGGGTATGTAGTGACAGGACAAGGGGGAATGGCTTCAAACTCAGAGTAGGTTTAGATTAGATATTAGGAAAAATATCTTTTACTGTGAGGGTGGTGAGGCACTGGGACGGGTTGCCCAGAGAAGCTGTGAATGTCCAATCCCTGCAGGCGTTCAAGGCCAGGTTGGATGGCGCTCTGAGCAACCTGGCGTAAGAGGAAAGTGTTGCTGCTCATGGCAGGGGGGGATTGGAAGTAGGTGATCTTTAAGTAAGGTCCCTTGCAATCCAATCCACTCTGTGATTCTGTGTAAGTATGCTATAACAGAAGATTACTAAAGGTGCTTATAGCACATAACTGTGCTTTCAATCAGAGGAAGAGCAGGGGAAACCTGAAGCGCAGAAGAGGGTACAGCCATGCAGTAACAGAACAGCTGCTGCAATGCCCCATCCCCCATCAGGCAGAGGCAGCCACATGAGGCAGACACCCTGGATCATCTCTTCCTCCTCCTACCTGGCACCCTTGCTTGCCTTGCCTTTCTTCACCTGCGTTTTCGCTTGGCCTAGCCCTTGGGCCTGGCCCTGTTTCTGCTTCTCAGCCTCATCTTCAAGTTCTTCATCTGAAGTAACTTTAAAACAAAATTTCCCAAACATTACAAATCAAAACTGGTAAGAGGAACAGGAACTAAACAACAAGCATTTTTCAAAAGCACTGGATAGTAAGAAGGGCTGTGAGAAGGAGGGAAAAAACACACCTCAAGGGGGCAACCCAAAGTTGGTGGCTGCTAGCCAGCTTTCCTCTTCCTTGGCATCAACAAAATGGGACTCATTACAGGACAAAAGTTCAGTACAACACAACAGTTACAGGTAACCCACAAATGGGAGTCCAGACTCGGCTTTGGTCTCACTTTGTTCTCAGCTCATCTCTTTGTTACGCCAATAGAAAAAGTAGCAGTTACACCACCCAGCAATATATAATTATGTGAGGTACGGATGAGAGAATTGTTTAAATAAAAGGGGTTTTGTGAAGTACTTTGAAGTACAGATGAAAACAGCAGTGATATTCTTGACTCTTGACTTTGTAGTTCTGAATTTGAGAAAAAAGTTATTTCATATTTTACAGATGCTACTTAATTGTAGTTTGATGTGTAAAGTATCAAGATGATTTAACAACTCTATCCAGGAATAGCCTTTATAACTTATTTATGCACCTCCAGTAATCCTTGTTTTTTCAGCTACAACACCTGCCAAAGGTTTCCTTAAACATCTCAAGCTATTTTAACTGAAATCACTGTACAGCAAGCAACTTCTGTAAAAGGCCTACGAATTAGATTAAATGTGACTGTAGATTTTCTCTTGGGAAAAGAGTCTGTCCAGTCTCTCCATGTTTCAGACTTTCACAAGGTGTCTTTACCAGGGCACTCCCCATTGTAGCTCTGGCACAGAAAGAATTCCCGATATATCAGAAGCACACCGCACTAGCAAAGTGAGCTGTAGCGTACCTTGATCATCTGCCAGAGCCTGCTCAGCGGGTCTGGGGAGCAAAAGCAACAGGTTACTTTTTCAATTCACACTCGGTTTACTCCCGTTTCAAGCCCGGCCTCCCAATGCCAGGACCCGGCCGGGCAGCGTCCACCGAGACATCTCAGAGCCCCCCACTCCCTCTCACCCCTGGGGCGGCGCAGCGGTAGCGGGCACATCCTGCAGTTCCTGCAGCTCCTGCAGCACGGCCTCGGGCAGCAGCCTCCGCTTCTGCGGGGGAGAGGGGAGTCAGGCGGGCATTCACCCACTGCCCGCCCGGAGCCGGGTGGGAGCGGGTAGGGCGGACGCCGCTGTACCTTCTGCTCCGCGAACAGCTCCTGGTGCCGCCGCCGCTTCTCCTTCAGCAGCTCCCGGTGCCTGCGGGGAGGCGGGAGGCGCCGTCAGCGCGGACGAGGAGTAGGAGCGGGATAAGGCGGGGGGAAGATGGAAGGGAATAAGACCGTGAGAAGGGGGGAACAAGAAGGGGGAAGGGGGGAT